>CM052278.1:7197830-7582162 GCA_028455795.1 Lasioglossum marginatum | reverse complement strand
CTCCTAATACAAAGTTCAATTTTCGAGGTTTTCGAAAAATTTTCGGCAAATTTTCGACCGTCCGTCTAGTTGCAGTACTGAATTTTCGTGCCACCTCTTTCGCTATCATATTCTCCTAATACAAAACCCCATTTTCGAGGATTCCGAAAATTGTCGAAAAATTTTCGGCCCTCTGGCTTGTCGGCGAGTTTCACTACTGAATTTTCGTGCCACCTCTTTCGCTATCATATTCGCCTAATAACAAGCTTTCTACTAGGTGAATATGATAAAGAAAGAGGTGGCACCAAGTTTTCCTGCCATCTCTTTTATTATGATATTCTCCTAACACAAAACTTAATCTTTATCTAACTTGGAATATTTTTCTCTACCCATAACCTAATTCTACTATCGAATATTCGTGTACGAGGTAGGGAAAGAAGAACACATTAACTGTTGTAAGTAATATTCTTTATTTTCCACCAAAAATATTACAATACTAAATGTATATCGTAGTGAGATTAGAAGAAGGTCTCTTGCAGGAATTCGGCGACGTAGGTACGAATGCGCAGCCGATTGGATTATGGATGATCCTGTTAAGTTGATCAGGTTGTTGTCAGATACTGTTAAACGGGCCCACAATCGGTCGGTAACGGGTCGTGACCCGTTAGGGGCACTAAAAGATACTCTGAAAAGGACAAAAATCAAATGAAAACCTGCCTAGTAATAATTGATAGTGTCCGTTAAATGAACAGTGGAAAGACTGGATTCTTGGAACAATTGTGTATAAAAATAGTGTAAGGAAATAATGCTCGTTTATGAAATATTTTGAAATTACAAATTGAGGTATCTCATATGAAATTTTCCTAAAATAATTATTACATACAACATTTCGAGGAATTTGTTTAAAAGTTAGTGTGGGGGCAGCACTATATTGGAGGCATTTGGAGGCATCGAAATCATCCCGAGCTTGAGCCGCATGAGCACTCTCTTATTGTCTCTGGTTATAATTACAAATTATTTTGTAAATATTAAATAAGCACTTAAATCATTCGATGCACACAACGAACACCAGATAACGCAATGGATATTTTAACAGTTCTACCGTTACTTTTATTTACTTTAATGGCAAGTACAGAAGTTACTACTTAACCTCTTATCGTTCACTATAAACATGTATACGTGTTAAGATATGACATGGATAAAGCAGTATAATGACAGAATTTATTAATACTTACTGATAAAACATTTTCAGATGAGTAGTGTAAGTACCGAATTTTCAGCAGATGATTGTAAAAGCTTGGGCTTTAATAAAGCCAATTTGCTTTGTTCTACGTGTGAAGAATTTAATAAACGTGGCTTATCAGAGATATGGCAAGTAGAACGTATATTATGATCGGAGAATTTTCGTTTGAATTTTCCACTGTATAATTTAGCATATATTATTCCATTGTTCAGGGATAAATGCAAAGAGTGTTGTCTAAAAGACGATGATTACGATGCATCTGGATCAAAACGTTATCCACGTGCGATTCTTGAAGTATGCACATGTAAATTTGGTGCATATCCACAAATTCAAGGTGAAAGAGAATTACATATATAAATTATATTGTCTTCATATCTATATGATATAATTTTTTATTGTATCGTTTTCAGCTTTTATAAAAAGCGATAGACCTAGTAAATACAAGAACTTGCAAATAAAATACATCCGAGGCTTAGATCCAATTATTAAATTATTGGATGCTGACAACAAGGTTGAAGATATTTTAGATATTCACAAGTGGGATACAGATTCTGTTGACGAGTTCCTGGCTACCCATTTGTCTACGGATTAATATTGTTTATAACAACTGGTGCACTTGTATTCGATTAAATTCTGTATTTTAATTGTAAATAATAATTTTTCTACCTAATTTATTATATCCGTATTTTGGTGACTCCAGTTATCAAATATTTTATGGGGAAGGTACAAAGTCCAATCCATTTTGAATATCATTTATTTTTATACTTTCTACAATACTGATGTAGAAGAATTGAATATTGGAATGAAAAGACTTTTAGATGATTTTTTAAAAATACGATGTCAATTTTTTATTATTCGATTGTTCTTGTAAACAATCATTGATCTATATGTTACTTTAGTTAATAGCTTAATTAATACAAAGAATGATTGAGATACAATAGGTGACCATAATCGTTTTATAATTTGATTTTCTGTAAATGAAGATATTATATAAAGGTAATAACATTAGGTATAAAGGTGAAGTGAAAATTATTATATATGAAAGTAAAAGTTTCGACATTTTTATAAGGCAATCGACGAACTATTTGCATTTTCCATATATCAGTATTCTTTACAATACATCTTTGATCACATAAAACATACAGCCCTATAGTAAAATCCTATCGCGTTATCATAAGGACAATAAAATCATTATGATTTATATACTGTATATAGACTTTGATTATAAGTATTTTATTACACCAGACATAAACTGAATAAAATAATATTAATATCTTAATTTTATTGCAAGATACTTCGTATATTTCATCAACACATGCCTAATAGGAATGAATCTTATTACAAATTTCATAGTATGGTTATTATTTTAAAAAAACCATTGACATATTTCAAGTACTCGAATATTAACCGTATCTTCTGGTATGGAATAGTTACACGATACACGAGAGTACATATAGCGTTTTCGTTTAATCTTCTCTGTTTCGAATCTACCCACAGTCTATTTCAGACTCTATGTACTACATACCATTGTAAATGGTACATAATTAAAATCTTGTTTATCAAGTAAGCTTGGATAAATATTTGCCTCCTGCATATTTCCCATCGTACAGAAATACGTATGTACCACGTATGATTCGTAATAATGTTATTTGAATATCGATGATTGGAAAATAGACGAAATGGTGAAATCTAAAAACGGACTAAATAGTGTAATAACTACTAAATATATCCAAGCTTACTTTACTCTTAGGACAGGTGCTATTACCTATTATCGTCGACCCCTTCGTGATCGCGGACTACCACGACCACGTGCGAAACCACCACGTCCACGAGTTGGTTTCACTTGAGGGCTCTGTTCTTTCTCTACTACTTTTGGAGGAGTTTTTTCTGGCTCGGCTGGCGGTTCCTTCTCATCACCGTCATCAATTAAGTTTCCTATTTCTGCTTCATTGTCGTTGTCGATATCAGCCCACGCTTTGTCGGCCGGTGTTGTCTTCTTGTCTTGAGCGTTAGAGTCATTTTGAGTAGCTGGTTGGCTGTTGCTCTCGCCTTCGCGATGCTCTTCTTCCTCGGATTCAGCATCCGCCTCGAGAGGATCGTACTTTTCGTCCCCGTCTGCCTTTTTCTGCGCATTTGCGTTCTCAGCGTTATTTTCTTGCGAGTCCTGCTCTTCTCCGTTGTCTTTCTCCTCGGAATCAGCAATCTTACGACGCTTCCAAGCTCCTTCGTACTCTGTACTATTATCTGCAGCGTCCTCATTAGACTGTAAAAGATAAAACGATCGTTTTCAGTTATATTTCATTATGCTCCAAATATCTTCATTGGAGTTTGTCTCGATGAATATTATACCTCTTCTTTCTCTGTTGTTTTTTGTTCAGCACTCTCATTAGTAGACGTCAAAGATTTTACTTCTTGCACGAAGTTTCGGTAATGAGTGATGCTGCGCAAGTGAGCATTCATATCTTCTTCTAACATCATGAACCTTCGACATTTCTCACAGTAAAATCCTTGGACATCTTTCACCATGGACTTCCCTATAATAATATACATAGTAAATAATACTTTTATCATTAGAAGAAATTAGAGGTGTGCGAGAACGGGAATACATCGAGAATTTTATTCGCGGACGGGTTCTCGAAAATTTTCAGGATTCCCGAGCATATTAGAGTTCCTGAAAATATTCGAGAATTCTGAAATTTTCGTACACTTCTAGAAGATACTTTGAAGCTATATAAACGTCCTCGGTGAAATTTACCGATGGAAATTTGGTTTTGACGGCAGCATTTGTAGGATGGTATTTTGAATTTCTTCTCAGCCATATTCTCGGTGATGTCTGTTATATATTCTTGTTCTCCAACGGGCTCTTCTTCCTTTTCAGTTTTAATCTCAGTGCCGACGTCCTTCTCCTCATCTTCAGCAGTGCGTACTTCAGCTTCTCCTTTAGCCAGCTTGTCTGCAATGAGAAAAACAGAGAATGTGCATTTAAAAAGTACGTTATACATTGTTTATAATTTTCTCGTATAATTTTGTGCGTGTTTCGCGTACCTTTTTTCTTATTTTTTCGCTGTTCTTCACATTGCACAGCATTCTTCATATGCGCGGGTGTTAAACAATGTTCGTCGTACTCGATGCGCGACGGGAACTCTTTCAGACAGGGGAAGCATCTTGGGTGCAAGAATGTCTTCAACTGTTGATGCTTGTCGCTCTTCCGATGCGTTGATAAAGTACCGTAAAAATTTAAGTCGCACATTGTACAGTACTCTCTGACGTTAAGGTCCACGGAAACCTAATAATAACGATCGTGATTAGAATACATTCAATGAAATAGTACAAAATTTCAATAGTTTTATACACACTTTCTTTCCACGACGTTTCGAGTTAGTCAAGCTAAATTCACGCTGTTCTTCTGCTATTCTCAGTTCATGTCTCATCAAGTCAACTTTCAATTTGTACATTTCGTCTAACTTCTCCATCATCAATTGATGTGCACGTCCTCTTAAATGATTCTCGAAGGACTAAAAGAATTATTAATTCATGAAACCGATGAAACAGGAAACGTTACATATCCGTGTTTCTCAGATTTTAATGAAACTTACATATCCATCCCACATGTGTTTATTACAAATGTGGCAGAACATATGGCTCATTGGAACCTCTGCGTAACGACTCTCAGCATGTCTAGCTTCGGATTTTTTGCCAGTCATCTTTGCATCTTTCTCAGATGTAGACGCATTCGGATCTTTTTCCGCCTCCTCGGTAGACGTTTTATCTGTTTTCTGTTCAGCGTCGTCTTGAGACTTTTCATCATTGTTGGACTTAATAGCTTGAGCACTCTCCAATTCTTTCTTCTCGTCCTTCCAATCGCGTTTTTTGTCTTCAGACTCTTCAATGACCTCGCTAATATAGAAACAAATGCACAATTTCTCTTATAACTACGACAAAATTGCGAGCAGCCTTGTTATAGTTTCTTTTTTAAAGATGATTTAAATAATTAATATCTCTTCCATTTGTTTTAGCACAGGTAAATAAAATTTGTAACAAAATCCATAAAATGGAAACTAGAAATAAAACTGGGCATGATATATTCATGTCTAGTGAAGATATCTGATTTGCCTGTTATTATGTACAATTTATATTGAATAATGTGTACAGTAAGAAGAATATATCGGGATATATTCTTTATGTAATTATAGAATATTACGTGTTACGAAATTGTAGAAATTCTAACTAAAATTTGTAATATGAGTCGAGTTTCATCAACAATGGGGGAGGGAGAGAGAATATATAACATACTCTAAATGGATATAGTGTATATACATAAATCTATATGTATTCTTTTAAAAAGTCAGTTTAGAAAAGGGGCACAATGTTGATAATTATAGAATAATATACCGTATGCACGTAAGAAGCACCGTGCATACAAAGACAGGTGATAGAATGAGAACTTACTGAAGTTTGAAGAAACTATTCACAATCACCAGGAGCTTACCTTTTCACAACAGGTGCTTCTGCTTTTTCATTATCAGAGGTCTTAACGTCCTGCTGTTCCTTTTTGGCAGTCTGATTTTGTTTAGAGGCAGGAATTGGTTTAGAAGATTTATCGTTGCGATGCTGAGTTTGGTTTCCGTTCATACGCTGACTGCCAGACTGGGGTGCACGAGATTGTTGTGCAGATGGACCACGTCGCCCAGCAGGGCCATCACGGGCGCGATTGCCCATCTAGTCATGTAGGTCAAATGACCAAACCGTCATGAGAAGTATCTGATGTAATTGCGATTCTTTCACGAATCGAATTCGGTCTTTACAACCTCTAGGATTGTTGATGGGAGAAAAATATTCTACACGATTTGGAAGCAGGACGTATATCGGTGTTTCAATGAACACCAAAAGGTCAGTATTTTTTCCACGTTTTCGTGGAGGGGGAAAAAGGAAAGTAGTAAGTAGATAATTGAAGATGCTCACAATCATGGCATCGTCTAACTTTGCACAGGCAATGATCGTACAGATCATAAGATATGATATTTATAAAACGCATATACATCATTTCCTTTGAACATAGTTCGATAAAGCTGAATGAAAAATAATCAACAAGAAGAAGACATTAAAACGGTCAAAAATGCAGCTTGCAATCAATATTTTTGAGTAAACAATTTCCATCAGTCTCAACTGTAATGATGAATAGAAGACTTGGATGGAATATCTAAATGAACCAAGTCAGAGGGAAACCGTATCTGCTTGTCATCGTTGAAATTTTACTGCACAAAACCACACAGTTAACATCCACTACAAAAATGAGAAACTGTATTCTGAAATCAATACACGTCTCGTTACCGTGTTCTATAATGAAATAACATTGCGATGGCAATTAAATACTCCTACGGAAATCATATATGGCAAAACTGTATATATATATCTCATTATACTTCACAGGGTAGCCATGTAGTAACTTATCCACTGACTGAAAGCCTCATTAATGAATCGATCAATGAACATAAAGAAGGAGAATTAATATATTTTCTTCTTAAGAATTGGTGTTGTTGATGTAAAAACAAGAGTGTAGACTGAAAATTGCCCTTTTGCAATTTCTATTACAAATGATATTTATACAATAGAATGATAACTGTTGTATAATCATACCTTGTTATATGGTTGGGGCCGTTGATTCTTCATCGGGTGTCTTATAGGCCGATCATTGAACCGTCCAGATTGAAAGTTTTGCTGATTTGGGAAATTTGGCCCTGGTCCGGAAAAATTATTACCCAGACTAAGGAGCGATGGTACCTGCTGTAGATGTACGGTTATATATATATAATTTTTCATACTAATAATTAGACTGCGGATCTTTATGCGTTTATGATGTAATTTTCACTGACAATAACATTCTATTTGATTCCACTTCCTTAAAGATTAACTATAAAAATTAAAAATTGCATGAACATGCACATATCAATACATGCACATATCAATACATGCACGTATTGATTGCAGGACACAGGAGCGAAATAAAAATAGTATTCTTCTTTTAATTATCCTATTAAGCAGAAACTAATACATTAATGACCTTAAATATTTTTAATATGACCACTGCTTTAAATTGTACGTACCCTTTTTTGTCATAAATGCACAAAATCTGCAGTCTACTAATAATTATAAAGAAATCAACTGTTTTAATGCCATGTAGTGCGGAAACGGTACAGAGAACAGCACAATCTCAACGCGTGGCATTTATCAATATGGTTTTGGAAAAAACCCCTGGCATTAGAACAGTTAATATATTGTCTAAATAATGAAGAAAGGTTTTACCTGTTGCTGAACATCTTGTTGGTTGCGAAGTAAATTTGTGAGAAGATTACTGGCTATTGCTAACTGTGCTTGGGGCGATGCTAAAGACAGATTATTATTTGGCGTCGGTAAGATCCCTCTGCCAGGCATCATTCCTCCTTCCCATGGATTCATTCCTCCGCTTCCACCTCCTCCACCTCCTCCTCCCATTCCACCGCCCATATTGCCACCCATGCCTCCTCCGCCACCCATGTTTCCAACTCTTCCGCCGCCACCACCACCTGCACCACCTCCTCCTCGGTTATTGAAGCTTCGATTACCGAAGGAATCGCGTTTTATTCCTCGATTAAATGACATACCTGAAAGAATTTATTCAAAGTTAATAGTTTCAAAGTGAATGTAATTGCACCTGTGTATTGTATTGATTACATTTAGGATAACTTAAATATATCATATTTTTTGTATCCTTTATAATTCTCACTTTTAAAAATATTCTGAAATAAGCGGCTTCGATTAAAAACGTGTTATTTCTTCATCATTCTCAATCTCACAAGACTTTAACAAAAAATTTTCATTTATAAATGGAGTACGAATGGGCGTCTATTTCCGATACGAGAATTCAGCTAAATCTCGGCAATTATACCGCCGAAAATTCTACTTATATAACAAAGAACTACATAACAATGCGTAGTGCATTTAATAGAGATAGAAAGAAGGACCTGATATAACAGAAAGGAAACAAGCAACTTTGACTTTGTCACTTGGTAATTTTTCACAGCAAATGACGCTGTACAATGTGACTAACTGTTCAATCTCCGCAAAGCTCGGTATCGAGGAATTTTTCTGTCACACTTTCACAAAACTGCTAAACAACGTTTCGCAATAGCTGTTGCAACAAATCTTATCACTGAAAATCAATTATAAATGTCTACTTACTGAAGAAATAGCGAACTTGAGCTCGGCACAAGAAAATGAGGCGAAACGGGAACGCTCAAGGAAATGGAGTCACTAATGTAAGCGTCTGTCCCGGACGAAGGCAGCATTCAAAATGGTCGACTCTGTCAAGCAGCTCTATTTCTGATTGGGCTAACGTATCAAGGAATTCTGTGTCGGACTGGCTTCTGATTGGCTGGTTCGCATTTTCATTTTCTTTATATTTATATAAATATAAACAAAGTAAGTATTTATTAAAATTTCGCTCGCTTTACAAAAAGAAATGATTAAAAATCATGTATAATATAAAACTAATAAATTACACATAAATGTTGAATTTTTTTCACGCAAGAAAACAATGCATTGAACATTATTCAAACTATATATGTTCATACAGAGGCTGTGGATGAACATAATACATAGCATTACACGTGCAAATCATAATCAGCGCCCGAGCATTTGTAATTTTACAATAACTTTTAATAACTACATACCGAAAGTGTTGAAACTTTCTTAACAATTCGTTGAATAATGTTATTCAAGTATTTGTACTAGAATTGAGGTATGTACAATTACATGTACGGTCGAATTCGTTTTTGCTTGTAACCGTTTACCGGTAACCGTCGGTATCGAAAAACATGATACTATTTATTTAACGAGCTGTTTTATTTTTGAAATATTTTCAGGAAATAAGTATTAAATTTGATTATAACATATAATGTCAAATCAAAGATCAGTTTCCTGTGGTCTCGACTTCTGTGCTGTGCCAGACCTTAGTAGTTGTCTTTTTACAGCAAACTCGTCCAAGTAAGTTAACAAAAACAGTATCTAGTAAATGTTACAATTGTATCGTTTGATCAATCGCTTGAAAATTTTACATGTGATTTGTTTACAGGTATGATTTCGTATTCGTTCCACTTATTCATCCCTTGTACAAAAGGGAATTCGTTTCTGGTGCTGCGAAAGACCGTGTCGGCCCTTTTACCAGACCAGACATAGTATTATGTAGCTCTGGTAAGTGAATTAAGGTGATAGGCCCGTTTCCAGGATTGCAAGGATGTAGGATGCACCTTCTCATTAATAAATACGCTTACTGTCGCAGCAGGTTAATTACGATTTAATTTGCAGATTGGAATCATTTAATCATCGGTAAGCTATCGCAATACATTAGAGTCGATTCGAGAAATCCTATTATAAAGAGAAACAGCGAAGAGACTTTAAATCAAGAAATAGCATTGGCAAGACACTTGGGGCTCGTAGGAATCACTTTTAGATTGATGGGTGGAATAGAACGTAATGCAAATCTGGCCAGAATTATCTGTGATAAAGTATCGAGCACATGTACTTTGCAGGTATAAACATTGATTAGGTTTACAACTTATATGCTTTATAATATGTAGCATTTCTGAATTTCATTGTAGGTCTGGATACAAGTACCTATGGAAAATCCAATTAAAGAAGCTTATTCTTATAGAAACGAAGAGTGTTATTTGATAGAAAGCCCATGGGAATGGTGGAATGCCTTTAGAATAGTATGCGATTACGACAGAAAGATAGGTGTTGCATTAATTGTAAGCCATGATCTTCCTGAACAAGAAGAGGTACATTATTATATTATTTCCTGTATACAGGGTGTTCTATTTAATTTAAGTAACTCGAATATATTCGAGGTGCTGGATTTTTTACTTGAAGTTTCATTGGAGTTGACTTGTTTGCAAGATTGACAGGTGGCTAGGAGAACCAGTGAAATGTTTGATCGTACCTACTACATTATTTATCACAAACAAAAAAGGATATCCTGTTTTGAGCAAGGCCCATCAAACATTGATAAAGAAATTTTCAGTGTTAGAAGTACAGTTTGTACTCACGGGAGCGAATCGTCATCAAAATATTAGTTACTATCACAATTACTTGGAGTACTTATGGAAGGTAAACGATGCGAGCAGTTTTTATTATTTAATTTTATTTTAATTTGCCCACCTGAGCTGAAAAATTGTTTATAGAGTTGTCAAGTGAATGGTCCAGTAGAAAGATTTGCTCGTGGATACGAAGATTACTTACAATGTCCTCTACAACCGCTAATGGATAATCTAGAATCTCAAACGTACGAAATATTTGAAAAAGATCCTGTTAAATACTCGCAGTACCAAGCAGCTATTTATGAAGCAATTCTCGGAATCGCGAGAAAAACGGATAAAAAGAATGAGAAAATGTAATACACAATATATATCATGAGCACGTATAAACAATTGCGAGGATAAATACGAAAATATGTTTTTAATTGTAGAGTAATTATGGTGGTCGGTGCTGGGAGAGGACCACTTGTTTTTGCATCGCTAAATGCCGCGGAAATGGCAAAGAAGGAGATCAAAATATACGCTGTAGAAAAAAATCCTAACGCAGTATTAACGTAAAACATTAATTGTTACAAATTATTCATTGTTAACGCAGCCGGAAGATATTTACGATTTGTTACATATAGATTACAGGCACTTGAGAGAGATATGTGGGCAGACAAAGTGTCGGTAGTGTCGTGTGATATGAGAGAATGGGTTGCGCCAGAGAAAGCTGATATTCTAGTGTCTGAATTACTTGGTTCTTTCGGTGACAATGAACTATCACCGGAATGTTTGGACGGAGTTCAAAAATTCCTGAAAGGTATATTTACTATATTTACTATATTACTGTATTTACTACATGTACACTACGTATAATCATCATGAACTATTCAACTATGTTAGACGATGGCATAAGCATACCGTGCAAATATACATCTTACATCGCTCCTGTACAATCTTCGAAGCTGTATAACGAAGTAAGACATTGTAAAGACAAAGACAAACATCCATTGGCACATTTTGAAACATCATATGTAGTTCACCTGCAAAACAAGTATGACATTGCAATACCACAATCATTGTTTACATTTAAACATCCAAACAAAGGTAGGCAACAGTTCTGCTCTGTTCGTTACGAACTTTCATTATTGGTACTATTAGTATTAACATAATTTCAGAGACCACGATTGATAATACACGATACGAGATTAGAACGTTCGACGTACAACAAAATTCTGTGCTACACGGTTTCTCTGGATATTTCGATGCAGTTTTATACAAAGATATTACGCTGAGTATAAAACCAAGCACACGTAGTCCAAAAATGTTCAGTTGGTTCCCTATATTTTTCCCAATTAGGGTAATGAAGAAATATAAAATATATACGTGTAGTGCTATGAAATTTTGGAAAGTTTATAAATAATTCTTTTCTCACAGGAACCAGTGCAGGTGAAAGCAGGCGAGAAAATAGCTGTTCACTTTTGGCGTCAGTGTAGCAGTAAAAATGTCTGGTACGAATGGTGCATCAGTAAGCCCATTCCAGGAGCTATTCATAATCCTGGAGGACGTTCTTATACTATAGGTTTATAATTTAATATTTATCATTATCTCGAAATTTCACTGAAACATCTTTGTAATACATTTCTCAGAAGAATTCCCTGAAAAAGTTCCTTACACGCGAAATGTAACTATATTTGGACATTTATCATTTTTCACAATTTAAATAAATAATGAAATCTTTATAAAAGTCACTGAATTCATGTAGAAATATTAAATAAAGTACCTTTTTATCAAAAAGTGTATATGTATGTCATTTAAAATAATTGCGATATATTTATGAAAGCGGTGGTCAAATTTGTTGTCGGGGATAAAAATAGAAATTTGGTCCAGGATATAATACATGGAGATAATTCAATAAATGGTGATCTTAGAATAGAGATTCGCGATTTTCCTCGTGAATTATTCACATTAAACCTGGAGGTCACCGATACTCTACAACCCTGATAACATAAATTACAAGTTATCTTCCAAGTCTGTTTCTACTGACCTTTTAACCTCACGTGACTTCAATAACATTCAACATTTTCTGAAGCTGTTGAAAATCTGACATCTGCTACATTAAAAGTAAAACATTTTCTATTTAAATTTTATTTATTTATTTTCTATTCAAATCCATATTAAATATACATTAAGTAAGCATTTTTCTAGATTTTATGGTTTCTTTGCTAGATTTTATTTTTGAATAACGTTCATTCTCGTGTCCAGGATTTTCTATATTCATATCAATCAATTTTATTAACGAATTGCACATATCAATGTACATCAAAGTTTTAGTGATCATCAAAATTGGACAACGTTGATTATTTAATTCTAATTAGCCGTTCTCGTTTGGAACGGCTATTTTATTGTTAAGTAATTATACAGGCGGTAGTATATTTGTTTCGCGTTAACGGAGGCTTATGCGGTGATGAAATACATCCTACGAGATAAAAAAGGTTGATAATTTAAGAAACATGCTGAAACATGTTTCATACGCATCATTCAATCATTCATTCGTATCGCGCCTTTCCGTTCGGTCCGTTACGGAAAAGTTAGGAACTCTGTCAAGGACGACACATTGCAGACGACACGATTGCAATAAGGTTAAATTTTCGGAGCTGATTGGAATTTATACCTGATCAATTATAGAATAAAAATGGCTAAACTGGTCGCACGAATGGCTAAATGTACCGTGCAGACGTTTTCGTGTGCTTCGAGGACAACTTTATTCACGCATCCTGTTTCAAGGGTATCCGTACATCTCTCACGTTCTATTGCTACTACTCAATGTTTAAACGCCGGTAAGTTTGAAAACAAATTTGATAAAAAAAACTAAAATAGCAAACGTAACCAGAGTTCATTGTTCTGTTAAAATGTTTTATTTAATCGTTCGATCAACATATCCAATAAAAGAAAATGAGTCGATTGATGATATTAATCGTTAACCATCAATAATTGATTAGTAGCCTGTGAATCTTTATGGAAAATAAAATTATTATTCGTCAATTACAAGACGCAGGAACCGTATAAAATTAGTAAATTGAAAATAGCATATGGACCTTCTTAAATCGTCTTAATGTTTGTACTGTTTTAAATCACATTCATCCATTCTTGTCATAAAAAAATGCATAAAATCCACAGTCTATTGATTAGAATATTAATCGTTAATGGTATTTGAATATTGCCCAATTCTTGATACTTCATTTAGTATATATCATAGATTTCATTTTTATGAGATTCACCTTAGAAAACATTAAAAACGTTTGTTGCTTTAAACACGCTGTTATATTGCATTAAGTATTTACGTTCGATAGTCTATATTTATAAATGTTGTATAATATGAAATTTTCAATTTTTAGAAAGGCTATATGCGAAAACACACGAGTGGATCAGCATTGATGGTAAAATAGGAACAGTTGGAATATCCAGTCACGCGCAACAATCATTGGGTGATATCGTGTATGCTCAGCTTCCAGATATTGGATCTGTAATAGAAAAGGATGGTCAGAACAATCATAAATATGTATATTTTGAAATAAGACACCGATATCTTGGTCCACCTATTTAACAAAATTAAATTCTTACAGCCGAATGTGGAGCATTAGAATCGGTGAAAGCTGCTTCTGAACTATTTAGTTTGGTCAGTGGAAAGATAATAGAAAAAAATGAAGCGGTTGAAAAAACACCTGGCTTAGTTAATTCGTCGTGTTATGACAAAGGATGGCTGTTCAAAATAGAATTAACTAATCTAGATGATCTCAAAACACTACTGAATGAAGAAGCTTATAAAGAATTTCTAAAATCTGATGAGCATTAAGCATCTTTGGCTGTAAATCTATACAAAGTTATTATTTAGTAGTAATTGAATTGTCTCTATTAGTAATACTTTAATCTATTACGAATGTATAAAAAGGATTTTTATTTATTTTAAAACATGAAGTAACAAACATTTGTTTACAACGTTAGTACAACGATTTTTTATCGTAGAAACGTAAAACATTGAAAAATTAGAACGCGTTTTAAAATTAATCGTGTGGGCGAATGAAAAAAAGAAAAAAAAACATTATGACACGAATAAGATGGAATTTAAATTACGAAAGTATTTATAAAACAAACGTATCTCGTATACTTCGATAGAAAACATATCATATTTGTGAGCCATGCAAAGGCATATAATTTTCTATGTAAGATTAGGCGAATGTGCTTAATGCGATACATGAGGTGTAACATATGAACATTATGAATTAAGAATATGAAGCTGAGTGCAGTAGTTAGTTGATGTCTTTATTAACCACTGTGCATTTTTTTCTTCTTGTTATCATATTTGTACAAAGCAAACAAATGTTTTAGTATACATGTTATTCGATATACGAATGACACCGTTGTTGTTACAAATTATAGTAAACTTTGTGTTGTACACAAACGCATTTAAATTATAATAACATGTGTATATAAAAAAAACGATTGAATGTTTTCAAATACTATTTGTAAATTTCTGAAAATTGTCTGCTTAATAATTTACATAGTACCATCCTTTACCCTCCTTTCGAAATCTATCGTTACGTCTCATGGATATTGTACATATTTTACAATAATACCAAAGACAAGGAGTGCAATAAGGGGAATATCATTGTTTAAAAGGAGTTCAATCAGTATAATATATAAAAAATAGCACTGTCGATCCTAAAAAGGAACAGTTATTAGTTAATAATAAAGATATATTTACAATCAATTATTTTTTTTTCTACATAATTTACAATTGCCAACTCCTAATGGCAGTGTTAACAACGCAGAATAGTTCATCTTTAAATGTTAATTCCAATGATTTATTGGAGCAAAAAATCACATCGATATTAAATTAGATTATTTTGCCAATTATAATTAGTAACTGTACATATTTAACACAATGCTTATTACACCAGTATTATCGTACTTTCTAGTTACAATTATCAATAAACACGTTGTAACAGAATCGAGCGGACGATTAAATAGGATGGACACATACAAAGATCATTGATTTAGGGATATATTTAGAGACAATTTTCGTGGTTTTTTTTCTTCCTTTTTTTCTTTCTCGAGATAGTTATGTTTGCGATTTCCGTGAAGTTGTTCCAAAATTATCAGACCGACACGTTCTACAAGAAGTTTCGAGGACAGATGAAATTACAATAAATAAACTGTTACGGTTTTCACTTGTGGTTTACCCAAACAGCAACATGGGATTTGAAGTTCTTTCAAAGCTTCGTTGGTAATCGTGAAATTTCGAGTCAAATATATTATTATACATTTCATGTACAAGTATAATCTAATTTGGAATAAACATAGTAGTAACCTAAGATAATAGCATGGAAATATATAACGGTTACAATACTTGAATGGAACTTTTACATTCTGTCGTTACGCATATTACAGAAGCCGTAGACATCAAGTCTACGTTAGGTAACACTCATACATTCCATTTAATTTGCTATCTGGGTGTCTATTCTGAGGTATGTGGTTCACTAAAAATGTAAAAATGTAAGACTTAATACAGTTACGAAGAGGTAGACATTCATATGCGAGTTAAATAAAACATTAACCGTTTTGAAAGTATTTTTCATGTTTCTTTTTCCTTTTCTTTTTTTTTTGCAAGGAATCGACAACCGATAATAATGCAAACATTCTTTCATTTCGATCGATTGATTTGAAAAGAACCAGGCGATTTGAAAATTTGGGAACACGTTGATTACATTTTGTTATCTATATCGAAGATTTCAAAAATTTTTTTTGACCGTGGACACAAATCTTTACTCACACGATAAGTACATGCATGTTTTCGAAAATATATACGTGTATATATATATATATTTATTTATTTATATTTATATTCTTCCATGGTAGTAATACTCGCAGCTAACTCCTCCTGGTTTGATTCAACACTTGATTCTCTTAATCTAATGTGGCATCGAGGTTCTTCCATTATTTATCTTTTGTTACATACATCAACAAATCGTTTACATCTATATTTAATATCTTATTACGAAGTCGGTGGAAAAGTGAAAGTAGTAAAATAGCATTTTTTCCAGGTACTTCTTTGATAGAGGATATAAACAGTAGGAGTTGCAAAGGGTGGTACTACCAGCCTACCAGTACGAGCAAAGATTTCTGTTCTTGTTGCCACACTTGAGCCTCGAATCTAGCACGTGTAATTACCGATGGCTTAGATACCACAGGCGTCGAAAAGACAACCTTCACAGCACTGAAAAGTTTCTGACTATTGACTAAACAATAATAATAATCTATTAGTGAAAAATTACTACGGTTCGATCGCTATCTTAACATTCAGTAAATATTTATCTATTTAACAATTGCGATAAGACAATATTGATCTTATATACTTAGTTAATAATCGCTAGATAATGTAGGACCACATAAACCTTGCTCCAATGATTCTTTCATTTCTTAAACAGAATCTTTATTATGATACAATATACAATAATAAAATATCGCATTTTTCGTGGTTATTTCTTTTTCCGCCACCTATTTGAAAAAAATAATAAAAGAGAAAATACATGAATAAAGTTCTAAAATTAGTGAAGACATTAAGTAGCTAATGATTTTTTTCTCAGTAAGCAACAGAAATATATTTATTTCATTAAACTATACACAAAATATTATAATTACATATTTAACATGATTTATACTTTACAACATAATTGGAATGTGTTAACTAGTATTTACAATATAATAGCCCTGCTGTGTGCAAGTGTGACAAAATGCAGATTTTGTTTTAATTAGGAAGTTCTAAGGATGCCCAGGTGGCCGTGCGACATATATGTATATATAAGTATATCACATGAAATTTTACTGTCGTTCAAGTATGCCCATTGAATCCCTTGCAAGGAGCACGATTATCGGTGTTCGTCGAACATTCTTTGTTTGTCATTCATCTTTTTTTACCTTCTTCGTTCGTGTTACTATTTAGGATATCGCTTCTTTCTTTCTTTCTTTCTTTTTTGTTCAAAATGAGAGCAAGGCTTCAGTGGTATGCTTAAAAATAATCGCTTCTAGTATTAGAAAAATAGCTTTGCTTATTTAGACAAAAGTTGCCTGCCCTTTGACCAATATTTTGTTAACCACCCTTTGTACTGTTTTCAAGGCATCTTGCTTACTGTTTCCCTGCGCTTGTACCCACCAACAGGGGTAGTAATTCTCCATGGATACATCTCTAAAACTTCAACATCAAATATAGAAAATATATGTCATTATGTTTATATATTTAGATACAGTTTATAATACATATATTATGTATATATGTAAAGTATGTACGTCTATACTTGATTTGTTTTTGCATAGGTATTTTATGAACCAGGGCCCCTTAACTTGGTCCAATACCTAAGCAGCGTTAGCTCTTAACACTAGGTTTACGGGACCCGTCATTTTGACGGATTTCGGACTTCATGAGCAAAATTACAAAAACCAATAACTATGAATTCTTTTCCAATTTATGCTGGCAATTATTGGTGTAATGAGACGAATATATATCCAAATTTATTTCCCCCTCAGCCCTGTAATCTCAGAATTCTGTATGATGTATACCTATCCCTAGAGATACCCGTCAAAATGACGGGTAAGCTAGTTCCATAGTTAATCGTAATAAACCGTTCTTTTTCATGAAATTATTTTTCTGGTGACAAATGTAAAAGTAGTTCGAACGTAGATACTAAATAAAAATCATAATTCAACGGACATATCTTTCGATGGACTCAAATCCAATTCAGTATTTTATCTATAATTGTCCCCAACACGGGACAATTATTCGCCATGGACACTATTCTTTGACTTTTGCCAATAACAAAACTTCTTTATTTTTCATTACTTATTGATGGGACTTCTTTATAATTATTCTTTATAATTATTCCAATTGTGTTTACTTGTGTAATGAACGAAGAAAGTTTTCGACGCAAAGAAGGACAGCGTATGGGAAAGAAAGAGACGCGGAGAGTTGTGGAAAATGTATCTGTATAAATGAATAACTGAATGAATGTCTGAACAGTAAAAGTTTGTATAAGTTTGTGTTTATTTATGCAATCCCAACATATTTAATTAACTTATATTAAGTCTGTTAAGATATTGTAATTGTTTTTAAAGTAAATTAATCGTTTGTATTTAAGAAAATAACGAGACCCAGGCAATTTGAAAATTCGGGAGCACGTTGATTTTGTTATCTATGTATATCGAAGATTTAAAAATTCTTTTTTGTCCGTGGACACAAATCTTTACTCAGGCGATAATTGCATGCATGTTTTTAGTTCTATTTAATTTTATTGTTTGTAAAGTAAATTAATCGTTTGCAGTCAAGAAAATAAATAGTCCCAGGCGATTTGAAAATTTGGGAACACGTTGATTACATTTTGTCATCTATGTACATCGAAGATTTAAAAATTCTTTTATGACCGTGGACACAAATCTTTACTCAGCCGATAATTGCATGCATGTTTTTAGTTTTATTTAATTTTATTGTTTGTAAAGTAAATTAATCGTTTGCAGTCAAGAAAATAAATAGTCCCAGGCGATTTGAAAATTTGGGAACACGTTGATTACATTTTGTCATCTATGTACATCGAAGATTTAAAAATTCTTTTATGACCGTGGGCACGAATCTTTACTCAGGCGATAAGTGCATGCATGTTTTTAGTTTTATTTAATTATATTCAATTTTAATTTTATTGTTTTTAAAGTAAATTAATCGTTTGTATTTAAGAAAATACGTCGTTCCTTTTACTCGACAATTTGACGGGCGTCCGTAAAGACAGGTATACAAAAATGTCCGTAAATCTAGTGTCAATAGGTACTTGAGGTCCACTTTGACAGTAAGGAGCTCTATCGTGATTTTTGAGATATAGCAATAGACTAACTCTTGGCAACACAGCCAAACAAATCTATCGTTTCATTTTCTTTTAGCATGAAGCATCTCCATGAGAAGAGTTTGAGTTGGTGCTCCACCACTACAATGCTTCTGGTAAAGATGATCTTCTCCCCTGCTTGCTACCACATGAATTTCGGGTAATACTGCTAGCAGCTTGTTAAATTTATCCTGTACACAAACATTTCGTTCATTTATACCAGTTCAATAATCAATGAAAATACCAAGATAGACCAACGTACCGTTACAGATGGATAACATGTTAATGTGTAATCCAAAAGAGCCTGTAAAACTTGTTCATGACCTTCTTGTACATGTTTCTTGTTCACTAGTCCACGAACTTCTGCACAATCAAATGAAAATTTGTTCATTACTTAATTAATTGTGTACACAATGTTCTTACAGTTTGAATTTCTTTCTTTTTATTGACCTACCATGATTGAGCAGCATCAGGAATTTCATGCATATATAGTCCGAAAGATCGAATTTGAGTTCCTGAAGTTTCGACGACAACTCGTTGAAAAGATCTGCCAGGGAAGGAACTCCAAGTAGGCCGAGACAAAGGAGATCAAACTTTTGGCCATTATGAAGTGTAGTCTCGTCAGGTAGATTATTATGTAACCTTTGATGAAGGTGGTCGAGCACCAACATATCCGACCAGGAGTGTTGCAGCAGCTTCATTTGGTCATCAACCTGTCAAACAATTTAATAAATTGTTAGATACGTCTGTAACGTGTGTTATGTCACCTTGCAAAACTTTCGTGCTCGCAGCATGTGATTCACAATCGAACAAGTTTCCATAAATAAATACAGAATTCGAATTTTCCAACGTCGCGAACTTTCTCGCGACAACAAAACGCAAGTTGCAAAGCAAATATTATTTCGTGAAAAGGGTGCTATAATTCTCTTCGAAAATCTTCCGCACACTGCGTTCCAAGCGATTTATAAAATTGTGAAAACATTGTATTTACGTTCCATATTGTCTAGAGAATATTAAAAGTAGGACTCGAAACCGTGACAGATATTTTTACACCTTTGTTTATATATAGATATGGATATAGAGACATTTTGCGCGCGTGTATGTGTGTGTGTGTATATAAAAAAATCAAAAGCTATAGAAACTGTTAAGCAGACAGTTTATAATTAACATGGGCCTGCTTTAGGGCAACCGCCATAACCCAGAAACGTATCTTGTTATGACCTAGATATGAGGCGATGCTTGAAATCATTCAGTGATTGTGCAATGCTGTTGGTTACCTCACATCCCCGCTCATACCACCAACAGGCCAGCGACGAGTTATTTATCGGTAAGAACTAACTTCTCTTGAAAAGATTCTCAACAACGGTTAAAAATCGTTAAATTTTTATCGCTCGGTAACCATGCCTCTATACTACCATTATACTACCACTCTATAGCTACCAGTCGTCAAACCGTACACAAAGGAATCGTTGTATATCATTACGAGGACTGCTACAGCACATAAGCAAAGAAAAAGAAAAAATCGTCGATCGATGGATCTACTAAAACGGTAACATCTCTACTGCCACTGCCTACACCGATGACGTCTGCCACGAAGAGATTCATACAGCATAATGTCGAACTATGTTCCTTGGCCATCAAATGGTCAGGTGGAGTCTCGAAGAAACCAATACTACTTAATTAAACGTTTTTATATACCTTATTCTCTGAATTTTTGAAAACTCTGAATTTTGAAGAAAATACAACGTTTCAGATGAGGTTTCCAGCTGTACGCCATCTTGTGTGATTTGTGAAATTATGGATTTCCCAATAAAAACGACAATTTACGATTGAAATATCAATAAATCCGTTTGATGTTGATAATCAAATCTGTTTTAATATATTGCGTTGGTAATATCTTTATATTCCGAATGATACAAATCTTCTGCTACTTTATGAACTCATGTAATTAAGGATTATAAATGACGTAGGCTGTTATCTTATAAACGCAGTTTGTGAAAGTACAGTTTTGCACCACTGGCTGTGAATGTGGCAAGGGCTAGATCAACTAGACTGCTCAAAAGGTGATGTTTGTCTCACAAAATTGCGGAAAATTGAATGCAATTGAAATATGAAAATTTTTACGACTATACTTGATCAACCATTCTAAATGTATTTGTGAAGGTGGTTCTAGAGACATTAGTCTTTCTATTGGTCCCACTGAAGAAGTCAATAATTCAAATTAATCAGTAGAAACCGAGTAGTTAAATGATAATGTTGACACCCTGGGTCACCACAGACCCAGAGACCGCCAGAATATACGTATATATAGATCGAGCTGACCTCCATTTTTTATAGAACAAAATTTGTTCGAAATTCGTATGAAAGTGGGTATTGATCAACTTTTATTGGAAACGTTTTCTTTTTACAGATAAAAATTTTGCCACACACACATAAAAATGCCATTAATGTAACCACGATAAATAAAATAAAAAAATATAAGAATTTTATCCCTAACACTAACCGTACCGCGACCGGTCAAATGACCGCTTTCACGTTGTTTATTTTTTAATTATTGAAATGAGAAAGATGCTTCGTATTATTATAAAAATTGTAAACAATCTAAATAAATTCAGTCTTGTAATTTTTATAAAACGACGTATTAGGTTGTCCCGAAAGTTTCTTTCGGAATGTGTTCCTTTAATGTTGCTAAATAAGTACAAACAATACGACAATTTTTATGTTAATGTTTTATGCTTCCTAACATGAATTTGCGTTATGTGCATGAATCGAAAACCAACTTTTGGGACGACCTAATATTTATTTAGCAATTCCGAAAGAAACTTTTGGGATAACCTAATATATTCTACCACGCGGGTTCAAATGATCCATTTTAGATTTTTTATTTGACAATTATTGAAATTGAAAAGGTGTTTTCATGAGAATTTATTGAATATGTTTTTTGACTTCAGTATATATTATAGTAAAAATCGCACGAAATATAAATGAATTTAATCTTGTTATTTTTATAATACAGTAGGACCTCGATTAACCGGCTCGATCGAGAGACAAACAGTCCGGATAAATTAAGGCCCGAAAAAATCAATTCAAAATCAATTTTTTATTTTTAAAAATTTATTTCCCTTCATAATATAATCATATTTAAACGCACATTTGTTTATAATCGGGATCCGGTTAATCGAGGTCCTACTGTACCATACACATCAGTCACTTTTGATGATCGGTAGGTTTAGCGTTAACCCCTTGCCTCACAATAAATCGTGTCTGACTCGTGATGAAGATTCCGAACAGATTCTAATAAAAATGTATGTCAATAATTTCCTATAACCGAAATAAAATTCTATTTTGTTATTATGTACAGCTATTGGAGAACATGTAGGCATACAATCGATATAAGTTTTCTCCTTTTGTAGAAAATTACGATCTACATATGAAGTTCTAATCATTGAAACCGTAAAACAAATCGTAGGGCAAGGTGTTAATGCCCAAATACCGCACTATGCGACAGGGGTTTGTAGGGGTGACTTACCTTGAGATCTTTGAAGAACACCGAATTCCTAGCCCAGTCCACCTGCGAGAACAGATTCTGATCGAGCACTTTGCACATTAATTCGAACAAGTCCACTTCACACTGATTGTACGTTTGGTTTTGCAACAGTCCAAAAAGGGACGCCTGCCACTCGCGATCGTCGACCGTTTGCACGAAGTCTCTTATCATCGGACTAGTTTTCAAGGCGGCGGTCGAGGGTGCGGATCCGGCGGCTCCGTGAGGTTGCGTGGACTGTTCGCCGAAGTTGAAGGGCTTGGGACTTGGGGTGGTAGAGTTGGCAGCCCACAGCTTGCTATCCAGGCCAGGGTTGAGGTTGTGCAGGTGATTACCGCCAGAAATGTTTGGCTGGGAGGACGGTGCGATCAGTTGGTGCTGACCAGCTCCGCTGCCAGCCTGTGTCGTGACCAGACCAGCGGCCACGGCTGCGGGGGATGGACTCGAATCTGGAGAAGACGTTAGACTCGAGACCTGAGGTATTTGGATCTCCTGTTTAATATGCAGGAAAGGCGTTACGGCGGAGGGATAGTTCGATGGATCACCGAGGCTGCCGCGTATCGTTTGCAGTGCCAGCTGCCGTTGCCTCATCATTTGGAGCTTTCGCGCTCGGTCCCTTTTGTACATAGGTCCGAATTTGTTCCTACCGCCTCGCATTCGGTCCGCTCGCACGGCTGTAACAAAAATCATTCCATTAATACCTTGTACTGTAACATCCAGTCATACATACTAGTCAACACTTCCAACAGAATTTGCTAAAAATGTGTGTACCGGCGATTATTTATAAAATATTGTAAGAAAATGTACCGTGTTGTTAATGACCTTTGATGTTGAAGCAACATTAAACAAATAAATAAATAAAAAAATTTCAATCGTGAACAAACTATTCCGCGTAAGTCGAAAAATCGCTTAAATCAAACAGTGCTGAGCGCCACCGTTGAAAGTTTATTAATACGATCTGCTTTGTACATACTATATGTATATACTCATTTGGAAGGGAAATACAAATAAAATTTTCAAAATTTATCACTCATAAATAGATGAATGCCTACGCTGTTGTACACAAGCGAACACTTATCTCCGCTTCTGTCATCTCTGTACCGACAAAGCTCCCGGTATGGCAATCAAAAAAACAAATTTCACAGTCGGTTTTCTGATTCGCTTCTAAGAATCCGCGGTACTAATAATAAAAACGGAATAATAATTTCGTTTGAGGTTATTATATGAAGGAAGATTTCTCTAATCTTCCTTTTAGCACAATTATTGAAAATTTTATAATAGGCCTTCGGTAGATAAATTCCCTTCAAATTGGAACGAAATTCTGTTTTATTGTAGTAAATATTTAGCCATCGGAGAACGCGCGGATATACAATAAATATAAAAAAATTTTCTTATATTATTCCAGGAAATTATTGCAATTATCGAACTCGTAAAATAAAGCGTAGTGCAAAGGGGGTGAGAGCACAGAACACAACACTCTCTCGCGGCTCGATACGGCGCAATAAAAACAAAATCCTCCCTCCCACTCTTCGCGCACACGAGTTAACGGACCTATTACATTTTACAATCGGATCCTACATTTTACCGCGAACATCAATTTCCAGCTGGAAACCAGAAGACGCGATTCGCATGCGGGTGATACGCCGAACTGTTAAATCGCTTTTATCTGACAATGAGACTCGTGTATACTGCGCACGATACCGGAGACCCACGGCTACTATGTTCGCTGTGAAATCTTTATTATCTTCGAAATGTTCCCTGTTTCGAAATTGGTTATCAACCCTGAGCTGCTGTACTGGGGTCTCCCGTGACCCCAGAAAAATTTCTGCACACTAGCTTTCGCTATTACGCGCGATAAATTGTACTCAATTAATTTTATTTATTGTACTCAACGTGTTAAAGATATCTGAGAAAATTTATACATAATTTCAGGAAGGTCCCAGTACGATACTTCGTAATCTTAAGGGGTTAGGACACAGTAATATTTTGAAAAAATTACATTCGTAAACTTTAAACGCGTTTTTCTCAGAGTTGCGTTTTTCAAAACGGTGTACAAGAGTTCTACCTTAGCAATTACATTAAAATTTTACAGTTATCTTCATTATAGTATCTATTAGGAATTGACGATCGATTGTTTTTCATTTTCCCATTATTTTGTTAAACATAAATACAAAATTAACAAATTTTCTACCGAAATTCTGTCATTAAATTTAAAATATCTGTCATTTTGTTAATTTTCAGCAAAATTGGAATGTGGGGTCGTCAATGCCTAGAGAATATATCACAGTTTACGACATTTTTGGGATTTTTGCTATAGTTAATTCGATTTGTAGGAATCCTGTACACCAGTTGGCCATCTTGAAGAAAAAATATTCCGAACAAAGATGACGGAAGGCATAAGAACAAATTATTTTTTAAATATTACAAACATTTTTTTATAGATGTTTCCTTGTGTTGATCGTAGATTGTTGCTAACAATATTATTATGATTTCAGCGCACTGGTTCGATCAATTGCTATTTAAAACACTATTTGCAAATTACCACAATAATTTTTTTTTCGACGTTTCGATCCTACTTTAGATTATTTTACTACTTTTACTACTTTCCTCCTAAATAGGATCGAAACGTCGAAAAAAAAATTATTGTGGTAATTTGCAAATAGTGTTTTAAATAGCAATTGATCGAACCAGTGCGCTGAAATCATAATAATATTTTTTATAGAGTTCATAATATAGTAAACTGAAATACAAAATCTTATATTAATCGATCATTCACTTCTTTCTGTACTGTTGTTTAAAAATCTTATATTTTCCCCACTTGCTACTGTGTCCTAACCCCTTAAGGGTTGTTTTCGTGAAAGCGAAAGTTCGTGCAAATTTCTGCAAGTTCATTTTAGCTGAAGGCAATTTGTGTGGCTCGGTATTATTTTTCGGAGATCACGAAAATACGTATTTGTGAGTGAGAGATGAGAGCTGATCATCAGGGCAATTTCGCGACCACACGCCGCCAGCCGAGCGGCCTTGAGTATTCAAAGTTCTCCATCAACGAAGGCGGAAGCCGAGGCTAATTGCCACCGGCGATAGGACAAAAAGCTCGACAGCTTAGCTCCTGGTTGTTCCTGTTCATCAACGTTTCTCGATCGAACCCAGTCCCATGCAAACCGTCGACCGCGTACACAACACGGATCTCCATCTACGAAAGCTGCAGGTGTTATTTGGCACGTTGAACGCGTTGCTATTGAAAGCGAAACGCCGCGACTGCCAACGCCGATTATTTATTGCTCGCGATTAACTGCTGGGAACAACCTGTTAACATACTCCGCATACCCGACGCTTTACTAATATGTGTATATTAATTTGAACCCGGGCTTTCGGCGCGAACCAATTCAACCGTATGCACTTGTTGCTTGCGTAGTTGTTCCTCCGATTGCGGGAATGGAGGCGAGAATTTTCCTCCGATCTGCTGCCAAATAATAAATCCTTTTCTCCGTTTCGCGTATCTCCAGATTTATTATTTGACGATTATTCAAATTGTGCAGATACTTTCAGCGGAAATAGTTGAACGAATTTCTTTGTTCAAGTACCTGCCGCTCTTGGCAGAAAATATTTGATCAAGATCGTAAATGCGATTGCTGAAGGAATCAGAGGAAAGTAGTGCAATGTTGTTTCAGAAAAGTATTAATAAAATTATACAATGTTCCAGCATTTTTACAAAACATCAGAGACGAGAATTTTTTTCGAGATCGGGAAGAGTTCTCGAAAATTTTGGAATTCTCGACTATTGGTTTCGGGATTCTCGAAATTATCGAGATTCTCCAAAGTATCGGGATTCTCGGAAATTTCAGGGTTTCCGAACTCGATTACCGTTATAACACTCGTTTTAAAACCAGTCGTGGTATGAGATTTCCAATATTTCCGGCGTTTCGAGGCGTTTCCGAACACCACATTATAGAATTTATTAATTGAAACTTCTTTTTCTATCCCGTTAATTTCGAGAATCCCGAAACCTTCGAGAATCTCGAACATTTTCGGGTTCTCGCACACCCCTACTAAATGTAAACTATAATGGAAATTGTATAAAAACTGAAACACCATAATAATTTCTGTTATTTTTATGACAGATTGTAGTCGCTCTAAAAGTTTGATCTTGTTTACGTTGCAGAATCCGACAGCGCAAATAGAACTCTGTTGATTGAAAATACGAACCAGAAATAGTTGAAATGTCCTAGAATATTTAATGCGCCTATTCTGCAGCATCGTGCGAGATTAGCACGCGTAATATTCTTATGTGTAGTTTATTGTTCGAGTCAAAGTCTAATACTAGTTTTGAAGCTGCCTGACAGCAGTGGAGCATGATTTGCATCGATTGAAACGGTTCCAACTGTACGCGAGTGAATGACGTTCTAGACGTTCGTTCCCGAATCCAAGTACATTACTGCATCTCCGAGTTAAGGTTCGCATTGTAAACAAGGGATCCCCAGATGTGTGGTCTGGGGGCCGGAAGTGGAGGAACTCGATATGGATCCCCCTTGCCTGCGGGATTAAAATCTGTGGCAGTCGCGTACATTAAGATTCCGGTCCCACGACCAGAGAAAAATTTACGAGTCCGCGAGAAAAGTCGCGAATGAAAATGAAGACGGAAGTTGCTACCAGAGACCTGCATCTATCAGTCGAGTTGAAGGTCATTGACGCCTCATCTGAGATTTCTCATTCGAGAAAAATCGATCAAAATTCGTAGAAAAATGAATTAAAATTCATATCCGTAGCAGATAAGGATGTTTATGTCGTAACAAACCTTCTTTTGCTTCTGCTATCAAAAAGCCTACATTTCGCAAGTAGAATGAGATAGTAGTTAAATGCGTCGATTAGCTAAGTTCACCGAGTGCAGTACAGTAATGATAAAACCTAGAAGTGGCACGCAAACTTTCTTGGTTACCTGATGTTATAAACGAAAGACAGTACTGCAAGAGTTGACGATGAGTAAAATTAACGAATACTCTTTTCCTCGTGCCAAATATAGAATCGCGTTTCCTCTACTGTTTAGTGAAGATCGTACAAAATTATTGAGCATGGAGGAAGAAGACACCAGTCAGAAGATTTCCTCAAAACATGATTGAACGCTTCTGCGAATCGGTTATCAACTTCTTTATTCGAAACTTTGCAGGGAAACATATATTTTCAACCACTTTTAATAATCTGTTATAGTAGGACTACGTCCTGTGTGATTTATAGCATGCTCAGTCGACTGACCTAGTTTGAGATTTTTAACATGTTAAGGGCGTAGATAAACCTCGGACAAAATGAAATACTGAAAATCGAAGTTAATGTATCGCACTACCAAATATTTGTGAAAAAATATTAAGTAGTGTTTAATGGAGACAAAAATCGGTAATTTCAGATTTTTCTATTCTTACCGACATCCTAACGTTATGAAAGAAAATTTTTATTTTGCATGAATATCCGCAGTCTAGCGACAACCCAAGGGAATTACGGTCTGTTTTTCGAAAGAACTGGAGTCCATAATAGCTGTTCACTCCCATGTTTTTGAGGTGGACAACTGACTCCAGCCATCTTCTCCGAAAAAACCAGGCAATACCCGACTGACCTCATTATTCAACGTCTCAGAATTTCATGAGCTCCTACTAGATATGGCAACGATAACGGATCCAGGAGGATTGGCGACCGAAAAGCCAGCATCCCCGATCCATCGATCTCGCCGAGGATCCCCGGCGCTTCCTCTCTAAGCATCCTCGCCGGGAGCAGCAACGGGGGGAGGGAAAAGAAAAAAAGGTAGAAATAGAAACAGAAAGAGAACGTCGAAACCGTGCTGCCATAAAAGGTACTCGGCCAATCGGCGGTTCACGGAGTCCTCGATGTGGCAAGATTTCTGAGGAGGAGTTGTCCGGGGCGACGACGACGGTCGGTCCTCAGGGTCACGGTGCGATCGAGGGAGGATTTCGAGCGGTTTACAATTTATAGGGCGGCCGCGGCGGCTAAAATGGCGGCGTTGCCTATTTTCGTACGAAGTGTTTGCTATCCGTCGTCGCATGAAACACACCGGGCGAACGTGCGAGCGAGCGAGCAAGCGCGGTGCCGCGGAGCTCGTTGAAAGTGAAAGGAGGTTGAATCGCTTGCCTGTCCACTTCTGCCTGCGCCGCCCCGCCGAGGGAGGAGGGCCACCCCTCTGACCCCTCCGACACCGCAACTATACCACCGACTATACCTCCGACCTCCCCTCTTCTCCCCCCCTTCGAAACCCTACTTATTCCCTTCCCTCGACCCTACTCCCCCGAACACCTCGCCCCGCCGATCCACATTGCCGCCTCCGCCTGTTTCCTCTGCCGCCACCTTTCTCCTCTCCTTTCCTCCCATTCGCTCGGTCTTTTGCGCCTTTTCTCACCCCCGCAACAGCCCAACTTTGACACCCTTTCTCGCCCCCCTCGTAGCCCTTTTCAACGTCGCGCGTCGTCGCGGGCCAAGAAACTCGGCCGACCAGGCCCGAGCCTCGTTGTCTCTCTCTCATGCTCCCTGGCCACCGATGGACAAGTGGATTTTTTCGTTGTAGACAGAAATGCAGACGGCCGTGTTTGTATAGCGCTCTGGGTTTCATTGATTCCGGCGAAACGGGGTCGCGTAATCGGGGTTCACTGATTTTCTTATTGCTCGTTAGTTGCGCCTTGGATACAAGCCGCGCGCGGTTTTTAGCCGAGCTGGTGCAGTGGGTGATCTAATTATTCTCCGGACACTCCGAAACACGGTTGCGGATCACTAAACGCGACTGTTCCGCATTGCTTTATGGAAATAGCGAATTTGTTTGTATCCAATTTTTTTTAGATTAAAAAATCGAATGAATTAGAAATATTAGAATGCGTCCCTCTTTGTGCAATTTTCCTGTTTGTTAATTTGATAGTGTTGCGAAGTATTTATGTAGATTAGGTAAACATTGATCTTTGGGTATTGTAGAATGTATTTGTATACCGATCGATTTAATGCAGAGTTCGTAGAGTGTATGGTAGATTAACTTTCTGGTAGATTATTGTTTGGCGTATGCAATTAATTTTCATTGTGTAGAAGCAACAAGGAACATCAAACTTGGGAGCATATAGTCACTTGAATAAAGACGCTCAGATGTAACTATTATAATTTGCGATTCCGGTTTGGTGTACAATACTAAATCAACAGCTTCGTTCGCTACTGAAAATGCTTATCCGCAGAAACAAAGCGTTCGAAACAATGAATTGGCAACGATAAGTTTGTAAATGTTTCTCTCACGTACACCATACAATTAGGTAATTTCGAAATTAATTGGTAATCAACCAAGTTATCGTAATAGTTACTGCAAGCTATTATATAGTTAAGAGAGTGTATTCAGATTTTGCAACATTAAACTGGAATTCCAGTGCCCAGTTCCTAGAAGACATTATATTGATCAGGATTATAATTTATGGAGGATCGGCACATATTTCACTAATGGATTTAGTATCTAATTTTACCGCAATGCTCAACACGTTAACGTAATGAATTGTTTTCGTATAGAATGAATGTAAGTCTGATAATCAAATAATTCTACGCGACGATCAGCGAGTTTTACTATCAAGAGCTGCCCTCAATACTAGCCTCACGTGGGCATGCAGCATAAAAGAAGCAACAGAAATAACGTAGATCATTTATTGAACCCTACATGTCCTCGATTACCTATCATTTTAATTTTCCGTTGATCTCTATTCGAAATACTTCAAGACTATTCAGCACGTCGTCTGTCATATCATATTTAGATGATCAAATTATTTTCCATACTTAAAAATCCAGTTCTACGAGCACAGACAGAGTGAGCTAAATTTTCTTATGAGTCATAGAAAATTTCTAAGTGTCATTAGCACCATAAATCTGAACTTCTCAATTTTTAGCACTCCCACAAGTGGTAACATGTACTTGCATAAAGAAGTATACTAAAAAATTTCTATAACTCCACGAATTGTAAAAGAATTTCTTCGTCGTGAACGAAACCGTTGTAAACAATCTATTGGGTTGGCAAGAAAGTAATTTCGGTATTTTAAGATGAAATTTCTTTATTCAAACGATGAATTTTAATAAATAAAATATTTTCTTATTTATTCTTTCTTGCAGAAGACTATCTACCACAGGGAAGATATCTTATTCATTAAAGTTCGTTGCTTGAACAAAAAAATTGGGCTCCATTTCACCCTAACACTAAACCTACCGAGCCTTAAAAGTAACTGGTACATGTTCCCTTATATAAAAATGACAAGATTGATTTTATTTAGACTTTGTGCGGGCCCCAATTGTAATACGTGCTCTACTAACGATATCTATACAACCATTCCTTATGAAATCATTTTAATTATTTCAATAATTGTAAAATAAAAAATCTGGAACCGGTCATTTTGACCGGTGGTGGTAGGCTTAGTGTTACAACTACCGAAATTACTTTTTTGCCAACCCAATAGTAAACGAGGCTTCCTGAAGGGGATTGGATAGAGCTAGCCTAGTTTGCTCCTGTGCTATTCGGTTTGTAGGTGCTCGAAAACTTATGACTGTACAGTAGCAAGGCTCGCGGTAGCGTACGTAAACTTGACACTCGTTACCGCGTATACGTATTTCCGGACTCCATTACTCTGTCGGGGGTCCCGGTCGTCGGCTCTGACGGACATTATGCGAGTGGAGCGTCATACATCATCCAAGGATTAAGCGGAGCACGTCTCTCGACGCGACAGTCTCCTGCGTTTCTTTCATCGGGGTACGTCGACCGACTCGCCGGGAATTCAGACAATAGCCAAGCCCCGAGCCAACAACGAAAGTTGCTAAACTTGACTTTCAGGTTGTCGGTTTCGGCCACTTGTTCCCGATCGGTTAATGCCACGCAACGAGGCTCGTAAGTGAGGTCCCGGCTTATCGGGACACGTGCAAGACCGATTTTTAATCGTTCGATTTCCCCATCGTATTTCTCATTTAGATCACGGTGGTGTCCGTCACGAAGTGATCACGACAGGATTTACACAAAACGGCTGTGAAGTCGGACTCCGGAGAACGAGTTTCGTTTATTGGCAAGTGCAATTATCGGCTTGCATCCCCAGGACAGACTCGTACTTCAGGGTATCGGTAAAGTCGGTGGTCGCGTGTTGCTATCCGCGATTTTACAGGGTGTGGTACAAACGCGCAGTATTCGGGGATGATTCTACATGTAAAAATCAGTCGAAAAAAAGGAATAACATTTTCTCGTTTGACGCCTCGTTTTCCAGAAGATAGACTTTCAACGTGTATTTCATTCTCTCCCCGAATTTATTTCTCTTCGCAAAGCTAGTGAGCAGTTCTTTCAACAATATAAATTACAATTTCAAAGATTTTTGGTTATGTATTCCTAAATTTCAAAATTTTCACCGACAATTTTCTAGTAATCCCTGAAGATGATCTAAACAATGATCGAAACGTCGGAATTACTGTGTTCGTTTGCAAAATTGCTTTGTAAATTAAGTAACAATTGATCGAACCTTGCGCTGAAAGCATTAATATTTCTGTAATAGACTTTAACCCTTTGCACTCGGTTGTCCCCTCTGAGGCACCACTAAAAATTGCTGTACCATTATTCACTTATTATTGTACTTACTTACTGTACTTATTATTCACATTATTGAATATATCGGTATCTAATCAACATAACATCTAATAAACATTTAGGTATTGTATATTATACCAATAAAATTTCAGAAATCATAGGGAATGGAAATATTCTAGATCGGAAGAAATGTTTAATTTTCCGGTTAAACTAGCTCCGAGTGCAAAGGGTTAAAGATCCGTCGGGTTCGCGTGCTTTAATGTACACAGGAAGTAGAATCGGTTGGTCATGATCAGACGCGTCAGGCGATTCTTATCAATATGTAGCACGTATGTATATTTGCTGCATTTTCAAAATCGATTTACTCGAAAACGAGGCGTCAAAGGAGGAAATGTTATTCCTTCTTTTCGACTTGTGTTTACATGTAGAATCATCCCCTGCCTGGTTGTACCACCCGCCCGGCCACAGCCTGTATAATATACACTACTGTGCGAAAGAACGAAACTCCCGGCCATATTTAATAGAAACGCGTGAAAAATCAAATAAGAACACAGTAAGTTTTGAAAAAGGATTCCACTGTTTAATTGAATAGTTCTGAGAATATGTGTTATTGCGGATTATCTAATACTTTATATGCAATAAATCAATCATTGTACAATACACAATTTCTACATGAAGATATTGTTTGTCATTATATCTTATAATTATACTAGGTGCTTTTTTCTTTTGCACGGTAGTGTATATATATAATATATATAAATATATACAATATATATATATAAATATATAGAATATATATAAATATATATAATATATGGAAATATATATAATACATAAAATGCTCTGTAAATCGAGGGATTTCTAGGATAAATGGTGGGGCAAATGCTACAGTATCTGAGTGACGTCACGAAGCTATAGTGTAGTCTATTCCAGAGTTGGTAGTGGGGATCCTATCACGATCCTAAAACACGGATCATGAGGCCACTTGGTATCCTCACTTGGGACGATTCTCGGAACGCGACGTCATGTGATCCTTTCGAGGGACTTTTTGCGCGTGCTGTAGATTTTAGTTAAATTTAACCGTGCACTGTGAAACTATCGTCGTTGTGGATATATCCTTCCTCTTTCTCTGTGCTCGTTTCTCCTGGTTTTTACGTGTGCCTCTTTCACCCCGGGTCTCGCGCGGTGGCGCATAACCGAGGGAGACCAAACACCACGAGCAAAGAAACGGCGTGTATCACGGCTAAACTTGACTTTCGGCCAGCCAGCTACGAGGATTTCTTTTTTGAACCGACTTATCGCCGTCCTACGACCAAACCCGAGACGTCTTTCCCGCGGTCCCAACCTCGTAGGTGTTCCCCGCACGCATCTTTCCGCCTTCGATTCGACGCCAGGTGCAACGAGGACTGCGGAATCGCGAGTGCGTGCACACGCGAGCACCGCACGCCGCGGGATAGAGAACCCACGCTTTCGCAAACGATGATTATTGTTTGGACAGATTTACTTTCGATCGGACGTAAATACACGGCGTACCCCGTGTCGCCGGACACCGTGCGGAATTAGTAATCGACCGCGGCCAGTTTTATCCGGCCGTTCTTTTCGGCCGACGAATATTTGCCGATTATAATGCGATTATTCCCTGCGTTGACTCAAACTACTTTCACTTACACCCACGACCTCTTTTCCTGTATTGTTGTCCGTAAATGTTACTCCCGGTAACGCTAAACGGCGCTAGCTTGTTTCGTAAATTGTCGGTCGTGGGAATTAATTTCGTAAATTTAACATATCAATTTAACACTAAACCTACCGCGAGGGATCAAATAACTTATTTCAGATTTTTTATTTGACAATTGTTGAGATTGTAAAGGCGTTTTCATGGGAATTGATTGAATACATTTTTTGACTCAAATATTATAGTAAAAATCGCACGAAATATAAATAAATTTAATCTTGTTATTTTTATAATACCATACACATTAGTCACTTTTAATGGTCGGTAGGTTTAGTGTCAATGTTTACAGAAAAATTAGACATTTTCGAACCTTAAAATATTCCTTGTAATTATCGGACTGCGGATCTCCATGCGAAATAAAAATTTTCTGTATTCATTATTAGAATGAAAGGAAAATTTCTTTCTACCTTCAATTATAGTTTAAGTTTTATTGTATCCAGCCTGTTCATAAAAATAATTGGCCGAACACTTCCTCTTCCTCTACGCTAATTGTGCACAGTTTCGACTCGCTGACAGCGTTATCCATTTCAATTTATGTCATCGTAAATGCAACATTGGAAACCAGTGAAGCAATACTGGATTCTCATGATCCCAGCTCCAGCTAATGATGATAAACCGCATTCAGTGGTCACTTGAAACTACGAGTGGTTAATAACCCAAGCTGTAAAATGGATTTTTTACTTTCTGACCGTTTCCAGTTTATACGTTTCCGAATTAGTCATCCTGATCATAAAAGCCGCCTTACGACTGCGCACAATTTTCAGAGCAACCTACTTTTACACGATACGTGTAGTTTGACAGTATATTTCGGAATATGAACACACTCTAAAATAAATGCTTACGCGCCTCATCTGTGATGAGTAGACTGTGGATCTCTATGCAAAATAAAAATTGTCTGCATCGATTGCAAGAAATAGAAACTAAATTGAATGTTATTTCTTCCCCTAATGATTTTAACAGAGAATAAATCATATATTGACATCCTCAATTTTTTTAAATTTTCTAACAATTTGAATTTCATCTACTCAATTTCGCTATAAATGCATAAATATCCGCAGTCTAGTGATGAGTGACACTAATTTTTTACCAGATTGAGAAATTAATCTTTATTAAATCCTATTCGAATAAACCGAATTTTTCAAGTGTTTTGGAAAGCAGAAGAATTGAAGTAACACCCACTATGACAAATTTCAACTTTCTAATCTCTGATTCTGTACGAATTTTTGTAGTTGTCTCGCCATGAACCATTTAAATAATTTAGGAAAATAAATGAATCTTATACTGTACCCTACGATTGTAAATAACAGCGTGCATCAAATTATGAGTGTAACATACGTGTAACGGTGGCATCGAATGTGTTAAAGTATTCACTCTTTTCGTCCAAGCTTCTCTGTCCCAGAATTAAACATAACGTGCCACACAAACCGAAAATTTATTTTCTCAGAATTTTCGGAAGCCCCTCGTTTTCTCTTTAACCCCTTGCCCTATAATATCGTGTCAGACTCGTGATTAAGATTCTAAACAGAGTCTAATGAATATCAATCTTATTAATAGACTTCTGATTTTACGCATTTATGACAAAAATGAGGAGGTGTAATTTAAAATAGCAAAAATATTAGGAAACTTTAAACATATTATTATATTATTTTCAACCTACTAAACATGATAGGGAAGAAACTACATTTCTATTTCACTCCAGTTTGTTGCAATTCAGGTAAGAATTTTTTATTTTGCATAAAGGTCCGCTAGTTATTAATTTCCTTTAAACCGAGATTTATTCTATTTTGGTTTTGTCAATGTATAGTTATTAGAGAACATGTGTAGGCATGCAATAGATATAAATTTTCTCCTTTTTTAGGAGATTACGAACTACAAAAAAGTTCTAATCATTGAAACCGTAAAATAAACTGTAGGACAGAGGTTAACAGAAATCTTTTTATGGTTTGGTCACGCATGCCCACGTGGAAGAATTCATAAAGAGGTTGAAGCTAGGTCTGTAATGTTTCTAATTGAAATGCAAAATGTGGCCTTAGATTGGCCTTTAATACCAAACGCGTATGAAACGAAGAATGGAGTGAAACGATGGGAAGCGTTACAATTAAAAGCGGTCGGAAGCGTTACAATTTCTGCGGTCGACGAATAATAGATTATTTGCAAAAATGTGTCTTCGGCGTCGTACGATTCAAGGCACGTGTCGTGCACGCGCTTTTCCGCGTTTTCGTCGGACAGCTGAACCGTGAACGCGCGGCGCGCGATCAGAAAATCGAGCTTAGGCTGGATGTGGGTGGCAGAGAGTGTGGGCCGGTCGCATTAGCGTATCGGCACACGGCTCGATTTGATCGGCCGATCGTCAAATATACATGCCAAACCGCGACGCTGATGGTATTTACGAGTCGAATACCGGGGCACCCAGTCGATCGGAACCTCGAGGGAACATTGTTCCTATATCTCCGCGGAGTAACAACCGGAAGTTTTCACGGGGACGCGAGCGGAATTGCAGCGCAATTCTCCCCCCCTTCGACCGCCCCCGCTCCGGTTTCAAGCAACTCCCGATTCCGTTATTACGTCGCCCGGAATTATCGATAAATTTCACCGACCGGCACAATGCCAGCCTTTGTGATGGGAAACGACAATGCGTGGCTCGCATTGTCCCATCGCGCTCCCCTTATGCCCGGTCATCCCGCGAGTTATGTCCTTTTCTACTTAATTCGGAATATGGGGTAACAACTGAGCCTTTCGAGGGGGTAATCGGGCTTCCGGAATTTTTTTCGGGAGAACTATCCAACTCTTTGCATTAGGATTTTGCACACGTATTTATCAACGTTCGAAGTACATACGTTTTTTCTTTTAAGTGAGAATTATCAAAATTGCGTGAGTTACGTATTCTTTTATTGTAGAGATTTTAGACTGCGGTCCTTTTGATCGAAAACAAAATATTCGAGTGGAGTATGAATGATTTGAAATTTTCAAGTCTTTACCACGAGAAAAAAATAAGGAAAACTCATCTTAATAACATTGGTTCACGCTGAAGATACTCCACAAATTTCAAGTCAATTGGTCAACGAGAACTTAATAGAAAAAACAAACTGATTTATCGAATTCACGTTTTCACGAAGAAGTCGAGTCGACCCCAGTTTTCGCAAATTACCCGGGGTTGATAAATCTTCTTTAGTTAAGGTTTGGAAACAGGAAAAGCTTCGAGGAAATCCGGAGACGAAAGTCGCGGCGAGGTCTGCGAACCTCGGTTGTCTGCGAATATCGTCGATGAAAATACAGTCGGGCTCTATTGTTAGCCGTCGAACAAGTGTCCCCGGAGGAAAATGACGATGGCAACACGATGGTTAATAGTATTCCTCGATTTATGAGGATTTCTGAGCTCTCCTCCGGTTGCGCAGGGATTTGGCAAGAGGAGAGTCGGCGTTACCAAAGCCGCATATAAATGCGTTAAATACATCGCGGGACGGTTTTGCATCGATCGCCGCGCCGCGCCGATGCGATGGTTAGAGAAACCGTGTACACTCGTGTGCGGCTCTCGTGGCTTCGCCGATTATGCAATCGCGAAGCGCACACGCCTACCGGAAAAGTTTCATTTTTTTCCTTTTTTTTTTTGTTGTTGTGTCTCCACCATCCCCGTTTTGCAGAATTGATGGCCGACCGGGACGAACGCGGCTCGTTTCGGGGAATCGGAACAGCCGAAGACAGGAAATGTTTAACCGGGCAAACATTGCGACACGCTTTCGTGGAACGTTTAACTCCTCCGAGCGCTAAATAGTATGGTGGCTCTGTTTGGGGAGAGTTCAACTGCCGGCCTCCGAAAACTGTGGTACGCGACGTACAGTGGACCGGAATCGAAAAAACCTGGGCGAAACTTGCGACTCCATGAATTATAATTAATTGCAAACGGTTTTAGGAATTTCTGGGGTCGCAGAATATAATTCTGGTATTACTTGTTTACTGGAATGAAAAGACTTCATAAAACTACCCTTATGGGGGGTGCTTCGATCTGAGAAATTGAATCTCTGCTGGTTGATTTCGAATGTGATTTTAAGCAATTAATGACTTGTGAACGTACCCTCGGTAGTAAATAGTTCAAGAGTTAGCGTTAACGGAACATACGATTTTTCAATTACAGGAAAAACAGAGTTTGTCATAACTTTTGTTTTGAAAAATGATTTTCAAGTTTGATGAACAGTCTTCTTCATTCTAAATCTTCTTCATTGGCATAAAAAATGTAACTAGTTTCTTGATGAATAATCAATCTCATTTAAAATTCTGTACGGCGAGCTTCCGTTTGAATCGTGACATTGTAATATCTCGTCGAATCCATATGCAAATTCCTATGTTTATAACAATTGAAATACGGAAGTAATTTCTTGAAGATTCTGTATCTGATAAAAATAGAATCGGCGCGTTATTGACTGTTGTTAACGCGCACGCTTCTCTCGTATTAAAAAATGCGTGTCATAATTGTATAAAGATCCGCGATTTACTCATTAAAATGAAAATTGATACTTCCATATTTATAAATCATTTTTTACGGATCGAATATTTGCATACAAATGTGCTGTCCACGTTGAATAAAAGAGAACGCAATCCATAATCTTGATCTACCCAGTGAACTATAACTCTGATTAACAAAGTAGCAATGTCACAGCGGTGCTTATTAAAAGTGATTAATGCTGCGTGCACATGTGATCGAAATCAGTATTCCCATTAGTAGATCAACACTTTTTCTACTTACTATTTATTTATGTATCGTGTATACTATTCTTTCATTCAGACTCTCCCTTTCTATATTGTGGACGTTCACGTGATTTACTTATTTTTTTCTATATAAGAAAATAATAAAAATCTAAGACTCTGGGGTACGATTTGATTCTTTTTATTAACACCTCGTTAAATGCATTTTCAAATCGTTTCGCAGTCTATCAGTGTTACACTTTCCTCTTGTTTTTACTTGCTAATTTTGTGCACTGTTCATGATTGCGTGACCGAAGAGATTATCAAAGTATGCTTGTAATGAAGATATATTGAAATAAACATACTTTTCACTGCTACTCAACAAGCGATTGTTAAATATGTCCATCTCTATTCGTGCACTTTTACTTTCTTTATTAGTGTAATCGTTTCGTTCAGATAACGATCTTCGCGATCTTTAAGTGGTCGATGCGCGCGCATGTGAAATAGATCCACGTGTACGCTGGTGAGAGAGATCCAATTTTTTTTTAAAGACCCCTATCGGTCATGTGCGTTTACAGTTGTACAATTTAACAATGACTTGCTCTTTCCCTGTTTAAGTATCCGACTACAAAGACACTGGAATTTAATTTATTCCTTTTTGATGACCTATATTCTACAATCTGACAATGATCTTTTTCTCTTATCTCTTCTTCCCAAACGCATATACAGTGGCGGATTAAATTACTTGAGCCACTTGCATGAATTTAACTACACTGAATTCTTGTTGTTTGTATAATGTACTTTTCTGTATTGCGAATATACGTTTAGTAATATTGTAAGCATTTGTTATATTTCTCACAGTGTGAATTCTTGATAATCCATTAGACATGTTAAAAATGATTGGAACAGTGCCTAAAATAAAGGAATACTATGAGTAAAATTCTTTTTTCTTACTGCAATTGAACGAGCAACCGCTGAAGTCCTATTGATTTTGATTCGATGTGTCGGCATCGTTCGATTCGGGTGACTATTTCCATGATCTAGGAACGATCGACAGCGGCGCGCATAGGATAGATCCACGTGCAGACCGCTGAAAGAATGGAGCCCACGTCCGGCTCGCAAGGTCCGCGTGCGGCGACGATAAATACGCAAGAGCGCCGAACCCGAGAGCGCGTGCGTCGAAAAGAAAGGGAAATCCACTTGGCAAATCTGGTCCACGGGTCCAGTGACGTCAGGCCCTCCCCATAGAAATTAATGTGCGACCACGTGACCACCGTCGCCCACGACTGGACCAATCACAGCGAGAGAAGTTCCCCCCCGTGAGACGCGCCGCTCGACGCGTCGCGCCTTGGCCGTTAGTGAAGTCATCCGCGCATTGCGAAACAGCAGGAGGAAAAAAGAAGGACGAAATCGTCGGCCAGAAAACACCCGCCGAATTTCTAGCCGAACAAAGAACATGATCTCGGCGGATCATGAGAAACTACGTGCACGGAATCAGCAATATCCTGCTCGAAGATTATGCAAATATGGATTTTTACGGATTCGAAACACTGTAATCTACACTGCGGGTCTTTAGGCACAAAAATTATTTGAATTAATTGCATGACGTATAGGAGTCCTAATCTTTTTTAATAATTTTAAGGAGTTGGAATTCTTTAAATACCTTTACCATGTAGGAAGTTTGTCACGGGAGAGGTCAGGATTTATTCAAGAAGTGTCCTCCTCCGATGCTCGGAGCTAACTGCTCGAACGCGATCTGCTGATCTTTTCGAATGGAAACGCGGAGCCACGCACCGCTCGCCGCTCACAACTATTTTGTCATAAATGTCTAAAATCCCCAGTCCAGTAGTTATTGTAACAAATAAGATTTTATACACTTACGACAAATATTAAATTTATCTCGTCGAAATGATTCAAAGAAGAAATAAAGATTTATGTCCTGTCTAGTTCTATAATGCTTGCCATGATGTTCAAAGAATATTAATTTTTCTGTGACTATTTCTCCTTTTTAAATTTTATTAAAAAACATGTTATATTCAGACTGTGGATTCTTATGCAGAATAACAATTGTTTGCAACAATTGCAAGGCATTGATAATTTCAATGAGTTAAAAGTAACGCGAAAGAATTTTCCGATTCTGTAAATATGTATTTTTGCATTCTCGAGTTTTTGTCGTAAATGGACAGAATCTAGTTGGACCGATTGTTGCTGAAACAATCGCGTTATGTATCGAATGATATCGAATCGGAAGGTTACTCCGATCTGATTATAAAGCAGCGGATCAGAATATTTAATATTGTACGGACTGGATGCTAGTTAATAAGGACTTCCAGTCGAAGCGTGGGTGGCCACTTCCACAGAACCGCAATCCCGCTAGCATCGGGATTGGAGTTCAAAAGTATCTCTGTGTGGCAGAAGTTACATCAATACCCGCTAATTTACCGAAGCTTGACAATGTATGATAACTGAATGACGAGGATACGTGCACATTATCTTTTACTCCTGTTAATTAAATAAACTCATCGGCCGAGAATGCAATTACTAGTAGAAAAGTTAAAACCTTTACTAATTAGGTCGCCTGTAATGCAACCAGTGACCCTCATCCGGAAACACGTAGAAGAAAGAATATCAAAAAACGTTTCAAACCATCCAATGAAATATATAAACTAAGTGATATAAGCTGCAGTAATAATAATCACAAAATATCCACAAAAGTCACACGAAATCAGGACAATTGATTTGATAAATTTTGCAAAATTCCAACAAAAGTCAATTCACTTAATAGATTAGTAAAAATTTATTTGCAAGTTTGTTAAAAATTGTTTAATCAAATATGACCGCCGTGGAAATCAGGCCATTGATATACAGTAGGACTTCGATTAACCCGATTATAAACAAATACGCGTTTAACACTAGGTTTACGGAGCTCTAGAAATAACTATTTCACATTATTGTATAAACATAACAAGAATGTGTCTATCCAAATTTTTGGCCATTTCTCCAATAATGTATTCCAAAAGAAATAAATTTGGTAAATAATTCCTCAGGGAAACATCTTTACAATCTCAATAATCGCACATTAAGAATATTAGAAGCCCTCATTTTGACGGGTCCCGTAAACCTAGTGTTAAATATGATTACATTACGAAGGGAAATAAATTTTCAAAAAAGAAAAATTTATTTTGGAATATATAATGTACATTTTCATTATTTCCCTCGGGTCTCGATTATCCATCAGGACTTTATCCGGGCTGTTTGTCTCCCGATCAAGCCGGTTAATCGAAGTCCTACTGTATCGACCTTTTTTTTATGACACTGTTAAAAGTGTACGGCGTGAGTAACGGACGCGCGCGCGCGCGCGTAATGTAATCTGTAAATAGTCCGTGGTTTTTGCCTGGGAAGCATCGGACTACCCAACCCACTGTATTGACCTGAATATACGAATACATACCATAAATCTATATACCACGATTATCACTAGGTTCTCAAAGGTTGTAATTTATTTCTGATTTACGATTATATTGAAATTGCAAAAGCTTTTTTGGGTACATTCCTGCTATTTTTAGAAAGTAAAATAGCTACTCCTAGCACTACGTGAACCTAGCGTTGATTGCATTAACACATTGACTGCCAACTACGAGATAACTCGTAGTTTGCGTTATTGCCTAGGACACCAACTACGAGTTATCCCGTAGTTTTTATATGATTTTCAATTAAATTGGCTTCCTACACCGGAATCCTGAAAAGTACCGTGGCAGTCAACGTGTTAAATGGGTGTTTACAGTAAAAACATGTTGCTTAGACCCGGAATTATTCAACACAGTCAACCCGTATAAAGTACAGTGATGTCCGAACAAGTGGCCACCGGTTGGGACCCGCGTTGGCCACATATCTAGGAGATGAATTCCCAGGAATTTCTCGAGGGAACACTCCCGACAATTGGTGGGGATGGCAAGAGGTCATATATCCAAAAACGGTCGACCGAATGCAGCCTATCTTGCCTAAACGGCAAGAGTTGGACCGCGAAGGGTTAAAGACTGTATTGAATTTTCAGTGTTGAAGAGGCGGTCGTGCGAGTTCGGACGACATAAAGATGGAGACCGGAGATCGAGGCCGGGAAAGAAATCAAAGCTTCGGCGAAAAGAAGACGGTGAGGTTCCACTCAACGAGGGATTACACAATCTCCGCCTCAACCTAACCTTTCGTCCCCACCATCGTCGGTCGCGCGCGAACAACGCAGGTAGGAGTCGAGCAAGCAGGCAAGGCAGGCAAGGCAGAGGTAAGGCAGGTAAGCAAACGGGCAGACAGGCAGGCAGGCAGCCGGCCAGGTATACCAGCATCTTGCAACATAATATAATAATTATGAAATTCGCAAGTTTCTAAACAGAGGCGCCGCATGCCACGATTTCCGTTTTCCCGCCTTTTCACCCTTTTTCTGATCTCATCAGGTCTACTGGGAACATCGGGGTCGATGATTCCGAATCCTGTTGTTGGTAACAATGTAACCGAGCATATGGAACGGCGAATATTTGGGACGATGATTCCGAATCCTGTTTTTGGAAACAATGCTCCACCGAGCATATGGAACGGCGAATGATCTAGAAACAGTTTGGCAGACGATGGATTTGGCCCGATCTTCTAGCTAAAAGCCACTAAGTTCTGCGGTTGACAGAGGAACTGAAATTGGAGACTCGGTACCGTTCGGGACACTCGCGGTGTTCGGAATTAGGCTAATGTTGTAGTTGCTTCGAATTAGACGCTTCTGTACAGGGGAATGTTGCATAATGGATTGCGGATCTTCAAAATAAAAGTTGTCTGTCCCGATTGCAGAAGACTAACCACCGTTCTTTCTTCAATTATTCGAATGGGCTGAAGATATTTCGGTACTCGTGAATTGCATTAATCTTTTCTTACTCATCATTGGGGCGTTCGATGTCATTCTTGTTCCCAATTCTTGTTCCCAGCCCGAAGGATATTTATGTACAAGATTTGATCCTAACCATGATTTACGTGTACCCGTTATTGTGTTCTTCGGTAATGCCAGAAACACGAATGTGACATCTTCATGAGCTCGCACGAACGAATATCGCCCAGCGAATGTGAATATCCGGCAATATTTAAAAATGTGGGTTCTTTATTGAAGATCGAGTGACATCACTCCTTACTGCTTTCACAGTAAATCATCATAATATTCGATTAGATTTACTGTAGCTATTTAAATTTAATTACGTTGTTGTTCTAGTATCTCTAAGTAAACAATCTTCAACCGAAATTTTGCGACTTTAATATACTTTTCGTACAGTGTATGCTCAACAAAAACCGTGTAGCAAAAGAATAAACTTGTTATGCAAATGACGACTGCTAAGCCTACTAGAAAGTGTGAGCAATAATAGGTAAAAGTGTGTCGAACCAAATAATCAGATCTCGTGAGATACATTTTAAAACTGTAGAATCTGTACAATATATGGGTACAGTCCCTGAAAGTTTCACAATCATTACAAGCAAAAAACCGTGGATTAAACACGATGTGAAAAACAGGTACAGATTAGGAAAATTCTGAAAAATCTCAGTCGCTGGAATTATCTTATTAAACTCTCCATTCAACCGCGAATTCCTTTGGCCGAAACATGCAGGGGCTAATCAGAAGCGATATTTAAAATAATTACAGTGACTCCCACTAATATTCGGACACTCTTAAAAAGACGATAACTTTTTAAATATTGTACTATTTTTGGGAAGCTAGAGCAACTAGTTTGCTACAGGATGTGAAAAAAAAATTTTCAAAAATTGCAATTGATCGGAATTGTAGAAAAAGTACTAAAAGTTGCATTTTACAACTTCTTTGCGTGGGCCTATATCGAAAATTTAAAAAATACGTTTTGTAGATCTGTGTCAATTAAACATATTATGAAAATTTCGTCAAAATCGGTCGACGTTGCAGTGAGCTACAAACGTTTACAGATGGTAAAAATTGCAGATTTTTACGATTTTCGGCCTATACTGCAGTAAATCTAAGGATTCTTACATCTTTCAATGTCTGTCGTTTTTTTTCGCATCAACCGATTTCGATGAAACTTTCACAGTGCATATAGTTGACACAGATCTACAAAACGTATTTTTTTCAATTTTCAATATAGGCCCTCATAAAAAAGTTGTGAAATGCAACTTTTAGTATTTTTTCGACAATTCCGATCAATTGCAATTTTTGAAAAAATTTTTGTTCACATCCTGTAGCAAACAAAATTGCTCTATCTTCCCAAAAAGAGAGTTCAAATCGTATAGTACAATATTAGCCCTTTGCACTCGGAACTATTTTAACTGGAAAATTAAACATTTCTTCCGATCTAGAATATTTCCATTCCCTATGATTTTTGAAATTTTATGCATATGAAATTGGTATAATACCTCATACAATACCTAAATGTCTAGTAATTGATTAGATATCGATATATTTAATAATGTAAACAATATTTTGAATAATGGTACCCATTTTCAGTGGTGCCTCAGAGAGGACAACCGAGTACAAAGGGTTAGAAAAGTTATTCTTTATAAGTAGTCTTTTTAAGAGTGTCCGAATATTAGTGGGAGTCACTGTATCTCTAAAATTGTTTCTTGATCACGAAAGCGAGTCTCTCGCACAGGGAATGATCCGTGTTTCTCTGCTGGGAGAACACTCTGTAAAACCGACCGAGAGGACATGACCGATTTCGAGTGGCCCGCAGACCCAATGACCGCTCTCACTTTTACGACAGGAACCGCGTGCCCGAGAATCGACGGGGCTAATCGAACGTTCAATATTCCCCGGCCAGGAACCGTTTGTCGACAACGTGTACGAACATCCATGTGGGTGCCAGATGCTGAAGCTGCGTTCCGGTATTTTTCGCAGTCGTAAACGACGTACTCTCCTTGTTACTTTTAATGGCCCGTCTTCTTCGCCTTATATTGGATCTCTATTGACCATTTCTCCTCTTCGACGGAAAAACATCGTCGACCCTGACCCGGTCCTCTTTTACATCCACCAATTACGCTCTAGACCTGGGGTCTCTCGATCTAGCATAGCTCGCACTACCGTTTGACGCTTGCAAAATTGCATTGGCGTCCCTTCGACAAAAACGGCTCATTGTATTTTAGCGTATCAGGTATAACAAAAATATGTATAATAAAATGAAAGGTTCGAACATATACAGGGTGCGGCCGAATAACATGTACTAGCGGGCACGAGGCGGTTCCTTATGAAAAAATAAGAATAAAATATGGAATAAAATTTTTTTATTTAAAGCTTAGTTTCTGAGAAAATCGAGTTTGAAAATCCTATTCGTACGTATGCTGTTACGGCTAAGTTACGGTTCGTCGAGCATCGTATAACGCGTATCGTGTTTAACAATGTCTACCCAGCATTTAAAAGTTACGGAGTTCAAGAAAAAATACACAGAAGACTTTTAACGAACATTTTATTTTATCATTGACAAAATTTAAAAACTTAGCCGTAACAGCATACGTACGAATAGGATTTTCAAACTCGATTTTCTCGAAAACTAAGCTTTAAATGAACAAATTTTATTCCATATTTTGTTCTTATTTTTTCATAAGGAACCACCTCGTGCCCGCTAGTACATGTTATTCGGCCGCACCCTGTATATAGTCAGTCCTATAAGTATTCGTACACCCTTTAAAACAGAATAACTTTTTTATAATTGTACCAAACGACCTGATGCTTTGTAAGCAATTAGAAGCATTGATTTACTAAATGATGTGCAAAAGAGATTTTCCAAAAATTACAATGTACAAGGTTGCATGGAAAAATAAAAAAGGTATTTTAAAAAATTTTTTTATTTGGGCCTTAATCAAAATTTAAAATATATGTTTTGTAGATCTATAGTAGTTACACACATGCTAAAAATTTCATCGAAATCGATAGAGACATGCATACGAGCTACAAGCGGTTAAAAATGGTGAAAATCGTAATTTTTCATAACTTTTGATCAGTTTCTGATTAAAATCCACAAATTAAAATCGTACATCTCTCGATGCGTGTTGTTTTTTTCCTGCGTCAACAGATTTCGATGAAATTCTCAACATGTGTACAACTAACATAGATCTACAAAACATATGGTATACTTTAAATTTTCATTAAGGACCCAAATAAAAATGTTTAAAAAAAATAATTTTTTTATTTTTTCATGTAACGCCCGATCAATTGTAATTTTTGGAAAATCTTTTTTGCACATTATTTAGTGAACCAATGCTTCTAATTTCTTAAAAACAATCAGATCGTTTGATACATTCATAAAAAAGTTATTCTGTTTTAAAGGGCATACGAATATCCTTGTAATATCTATTACTTTTTCCTGATTTGTTTTAAGTCGCATCAATTGCAAGGGTTATAGCGACCGTACCTACATTTTATTATGGTGAGTTCCGAACCACCTTGGGCATCACCCCGTAACTGGTTCACAACAGTAAAAGTGAAAGTTAGGAACACAATTATTGGGTCTGTAAACAATATGATTTATTATTTTATGGTTTGATTACTAAAGAGTCAACAACTACCATTGTCGGGGACAACTCGCGCTTCGATTATGCATAAAGACTATACAGGCTGTTTGCGAAATCGTGGCAAGGGGATGATTTCTCACAGAAAATTTAGTTGAAAATAAGGAATATAGTTTTTTCATACGAGGCTTCATTTTCGATAAAATCGAGTTTGAAAATTCGTTACGCGTGTATTTACTTAGATAGAGTCTGCTTTGTTCGCTCGGTCTAGCCCGCTATTTCCGTTGCCGCTTGTGTGTATAAACAATGTAGAGACTCCTTGACCTGTAAAAGGTAATATAGTTCAGACATTCGATGAAGTTGAAAGATCAAACACATTAGTTTCACATTTCATTAATTCGTCGAGCAAGAATTTGCCTGCAACAGCAAGGAAGACATTTTCCAACAAATCAATTATTCAGAAATTTACGGCTAATTATTACTTAACCCCTCGCCGTATTTTAACGAGTCAGACTCGTGATGAAGATTTTAAACAAAGTCTTACAAATATGAATGTTACGCCTTTCTTTTTAACACTAAACCTACCGAGCCTTAAAAGTAATAAAAATTATTTTATTTAGACTTTGTGCAGCTCCTATTGTAATATGTGCCCCACTAAAGATATCTATACAATCATTTCTTATGAAATTATTTCTATTATATCAATAATCGTAACATAAAAAATCTAGAACATCATTAAAAATAAACATTAAAATAAATGTGGCCATACAAAAAATACACATTTTCTTTTCTCTTCTACGACATTTTTCGGGATAAAGACGTTTTAATCACTGTAACTGTAAAGAAAATGATTGCGTATATACCTGATGAATTTCCGAACTCGATTTTCTCCAAAATGAAGCCCCGTATGAAAAAACTATATTCCTTTTTTTTTTGACTAGATTTTATGTGAAGAATCACCCCTTGCCAGTTGTACCAAGATTTCGCAAACACCCTGTATACAAAATAGGAACACGTTTGGAGCATCTGTCCTGTCGAGATTGTCATAAGTAGTTTGTATAATAATTTTTGTCATAAGTTCAGGGGGCACAAAGATTTATCTCCGTAAACGTTAATGTGGTTTATAGTACAAGTTTCGAAAATGGCAACATTAAGAGCAAGACAGTAGGTCGTATTTTACGTTCACCAGATCGGCGACTGCCATTTTCGGGGACATCTTGTGCAATGATTATGTATAATGAAACCCACCGACCATTCTGTAGAAGAGAAATTAAATATTTAAAATTCTTTACGTTGGCGATCGGGCGGGAAATTCGAACAGATGTATTCCGATTACCAGGAGAAATGCCGAATCAGCGGCTTTCGTTAAGCAACACCGTTAAGTAATACTTGAGAAACGCGCGGCGAATCTTTTCTCGCGTGTCATAACGAGCCGAGAGACTTTTGGCGTCGAAAGTGCTCGGGATCTTTCGGGTATAATTTCACCGTGCCCGGTGTCGCCGGGTGAAAATACAATTTCGGTCGTCGCCTAATAGAAATTGCCGAGCCGAAAGGCTTTCACCGGCCGATGTGTTATGCGAACGGGCCCGGCAGCGTCCTACCTCAAATTTCTAGATTCCACTTGCGCAATTTCTACCGGTTTGCCGTGCTTGGAGACGAGCATTCTGCCTACACAGAAAATCCGAGCTAAAAGGATCGGCTAAAAATTTTTTCAGGAACACTTGGACATCAAAGATGGACCGCAGGTCCATTTGTAGGTCTAATAATATATCTGTGGTTGCAAGAAAGAACGTCGCACGTCACAATTTCAAAAAATTTGAGTTTATACATTAATTGAGCTCTATAGTATAGAATTGATATATCTACCAGAAAAAAGTCATGAAAATGAATTCGAAAGGCTGAAGAAAATAATGCAATTTAACCGATGTTCTGTATCAAATCATTAGTGATCAAAACTTTAATCGGCAATATCTCGAAAGTGAAATTATGTGACATGCGGCGTTCTTCCTGACAACCACAGATATATTAGAACCTTTCTTAAATACTGTATAAGCTTTCTCCTTTGAGGATATAATTTGAGTTAATTTATTTCCTTTTTTAAGAAGATGGTAGTCGATAACTTTATGGGACCAATAATTCTCGGGCCACTCAAGGACAAAAGCAAGCCAAGTAGCTATTTTCTAGAAACAAAGCTATGTTTGTGTACTAATTAGGAGTTAAATAGAATGTTCTAGCTGTTCTGAATAATTTAGTACGTTGATAATGCTATGGAAATGTAAATTATATATATAATGTTATAGCTTATCTTAATAATTTAATAAGTTCATAATGCCACGAATAACAACGGTGTTTCACGTTCGCCATAAAATCTGCGATGTAACCATAAGGGACTTAGCGCGGGGAGCGCTATTAATTATTAACGAGGAGAATAAATATATTAATATAGAAATATGTTAAATTCATATATACACAGTAGTTCTCGGAGCAATTAAGCACTGGACTCCTTTAATTATACATAATGATGAAACTTGTATCTGATTTTCGTAAGGCAGTATCCGCGGAAGTATGACTTTCACATTTTTGTATCATTAAAGTATACATAATGTCGAAGTGAAATGATAATGCTCCGGTTTCATTACGCTTTACGCATCTGTACACTTAATCTCCTTAGATCAGCGATAATTGGATTATATTTAGTACAAATAAAGTGTTTATTGGAGCATTGTGATGGAAAATAAATACTTCAGTAGCCAAACAGTATTTACTGTAATGATCGGGAGGAGCCCTCATCTAAAATACGACGAAAGCTGGTCCCGAACCATCGTCTTAAATCATAATAAACCTATTAGTGAAATGTACGAGGATTAATAAAGGAGTTTACTTTCAAACCGCAGTTAATAAAAGAATACCTCTTAAGACGTTGCAAAAATCGCTACAAAGACGTCTTTTGTGTATCAGATCACCGCGCCGAAAGTAATAAAAATATTTTCGCGTGAAACGATTCGCGTGAAACGATTCGCGCGAACATGAATGAGTGAAAGAACGTCGTTGTCCCTTTTGAAGAACGAAACAAGAACGCGGTTCATTAGAAAATTAAGGCCCGGGCATTATCGTTGCATTAGATATCCCAAGTTTTTCGCGCGGTAATTACGCCCGGGACGGTATCGGTCGCCCGGCCGATTATCTCGTTACATAATTTTACGAGCGTATTTCGGGAAGTAACGCTGTCAACGTTCAACGGCGAGCCTGTTATGTTAAAAACTGCAAAATACAAACACATCGCGGCGCACCGTCGTACGTTACTCTCCTTTTCCCGGTTGCCGTTATTGCACGACACGTTTTCGCGATTCCGACCATTACACGGCGCAAACATTACAGAATCGTCGATCCCTCGCGAATGTTTGATCTTCGTGTTTGCCTTTGTGTACACGTCGCCGCGATCATTCCCGCGTAATGCCTGGCGAACAGCTTTTTGACTTGCGAATCTGTTGCCACGATGTTACCGGATAGTGGAACGTTGGACCGATTTCATTTCGAACCGGGAGAACATTTTTCATGCTGGCCAGGCGAGAAATAGATAAAAAAAAAAACGTGGACCGACTGGCAAATTATTCGCAGCTGCGAAACCGAAGCGTCAATATTTGATCGCGACCGCATATGGCGCCCGCTCCAAAATGGAATTGAAAATTCGATCGAAGTGTGCCGTCGTCGACGCCTGGTTTCTATCAAGTGGCTAATTTTCTGATCCACAGAATTATGTGTTCTTGATCGACGAAATGAATGACTTCAGTTGGCCAATTACAGCTGATTTCTCGAGCAGGGAAAATGGTAAAATGGCACTTGCTCCACAGTTCCGAGAAAACAGTTCGAGTTTCTAGAGTGTCTACAATCTCGTATAAGTGTCGTTAGTGTCGAGCTCACAGTTTCCATGTTTTCAATCGACTCTGAAGCAGATCCGAGGTAACGTTCATTATGCTGAATGAGCCTTGCTCCCGTATTCATGGGCCAGTGCAAGCAGCCAGGTCTGTTGCAGAACTGTGACAGGTGTCGTCGCACGATTACAAGTGTGTTTAACTGTTGTTTCAACTTCGATTTCTACTCATCTTTAAACACCGTTCGCAAAGCCATAAACTGCAGCGTACCGCTGGCACGTTTCGAGAAACACACAAAGGTGTGTAACCATTACCATATGCTTCAATTTGCGTAATTTGCATTTTACGGTGGAGCCGATTGTGCACGAAAGGCGCTAAACAAAATTCGAACGAAATTTCTTGTAGGTAATAGGTACAAGGGACGCGGTATTTCTAAACAAACATGTGCATCGTTGAAAAGACGCCTTGGCAGCAGAAAAAGTGTTCGGACAGCTTCGGTGTGTCGCGAACTTCGATTATTATTCAACAAAAAGGAATTAGTCGAGTGATCTTTCTTTTAAAAATCGAAAGTAGGTGATTCTATTTTTGACTTCATTTCCATTTATGCATTTAACGAAACCCGCTAAGTTATTAAATTCGATTAAATTAAAATTAGGTAACTGTTATTTAAGATTTTTCGGAGTATCAAGAGAAAGTATGAAATTGATTTATCAAGAGAAGAGAGAGAGATATCTGAATTGTCAGTGCTCGTTGATTTTTTACGAATGTGTGGACGAGTCAAAGAGGTGTCTAATGTAAAAAGAATAATTTGTGAATTTTGGTTGGAGAACAAGCGAGAAGGCCCGTAAAAGACCCGTTCTAGTTAAACGATTGGACTTTTCCACGCCGACGAGTGTTTTTACATTTCTGAATAGCGTGCAAGTAAGAAACTGTTTCCTTTCGTAAACACTCGCAAGCACTCTGGAAACTTTCCGCGTTAAGCAATCCCTGCGCCGGTGTAGGAACGCCGTGGAAAACGGCGTGCAAAGGCGGCAATTGCGACAGAGCCTGTTTCGAGATTCGCTTAATCGCCGGGCCTTGAGGGCCTAGACCCAGTTACTCGAATTGCATTAGACGCTTCTCGTCCCCCAGCAATGAGGCCCCTCTCGCGACACTGCTTTTTCGGCGACGCTCTCGACGGTCGCATTTCATTAACTTTTGTCCGCGACTTTCCCGTAAAATCGAACCGTTCGAAAGCGAATAAGAATCCGTGTAAAAACGACCACGTTCCCGAGTGAAACTAGCTAAAGAATCCGTCGAGACGAAGTCCATTAATGTCAACCATTAATTAGGGGAGAATTAATTCCCTGATAAAAAAAATGACTTCCAATAAATATTCGCGATGAGAGAATATTTTAATGATTATTCTACGTTGTCATTATTTGAACAAATGTGATATTTCGGGGGCTGCTTGCACAGCTGCGCTCTTTATTTAAAAACCACTCTAGCTTCCAAAATATTCAATCAATGTCTCCCGCCCCCAAGTTAGAGCGCTGCTTTCATGCTTTCAACATAAAACGTTTCTCAACGTTAACCGAGCACACAAAAAAATGGAATAAATAATTTATAGAATCCGAAGGAAAATGTGTGTACGTTGAAACTAGTTCAGGTATTGCGAAAAGAGATGATTTTTCCTGAAATATGTTAACGCAAGACGTAAATGAACTACTTTCTACGGACGTTGCACGAAAATAAAATTGCTCCCGTTGTTGGTACTTGGTTGAAAGGAACAAAGTTGCCGTCGCGGCGCGTTTTCTCCTTATTAATATATTTATGATGGTAATCTCGATGTGCCAATACTTTCGTCCAGCGCCGCGTATCGCGAATTCCTTTATTGCGTATGTAAGAACGGTTTGCTTAATCGGTTTCGTGTTCGAATGTGTCCGCGAACCATGCGGCTTGGCCGTAACGATATTAAAATTGACAATGGAACGCGTGCGGCCGCGTGTTCGATCAACGTTGCAGAACAGAGAGAGGAAAGCATGCTCGTTGGGTCGCGTCAAAAAGCGTTAGAACGTCGAAAGAATTCGCGAAGGAAGACAGTATCGGTTGATCGCTTCACGGCGTGTAATAAGGTTAAGTTCGTAGGAGCGTGATGCGAGAACGGTCGAGCGGGGACGGGATTGGCCGAGGTTTGCCGAGGTTTGCCGAACGGTGCCGAGCCTACCCGGACGGGATTGACCGAGGTTCGCCGAGGGCGGCCGAATCCTGCCGAACCCGTGCGAACCGACGTGCACGCGTTCGCGCGTAAACGACTTTTGACGTATCGGCCGGGTACGTGCACGCATAAAGATATTGAATAAGAGATAACGAAAAGGTTGATAATAATGTGGTAACATTAAACGCACGGACCGATATCGTGAGAGCTATTCCGGTCGCTCGTTGACGGTGAAAGTCAATAATAATCCGGGCACAATAGAATTTGAGACCAACAGAACCTTTCCGATTAACTGCTCCATAATAGATGATTTTCTGATTTTCAGAATTCAATGTGCCCCAATTTCTCAAATACCTTTCCAGGTTCGACATTCGAATCCATAGCGAATGCAATAGAGTAAAACGGTTTTATCGTCCACTGGATATGTTGAAACCCGTAAAAAAGTTAAAAATTTGTTACCCCGTATAATCTATGGTGGAGGCCATTTGCATACCGGCGATATTTCGTCAGCGTGTACCCATTATGAACCTGTTGCCGGTTGATAAAGTAGCAAAAGTGTATACACGGTTAGACCGTGTTACGCCAAAATTTTTCACGTTCCCCGGTCGCGGATGCTTCCGACGCACGTTACATGTGCACGCGTGCAGAGAAACGCGCGCGCGACACACGATTATGTTGCATAATTCGATATCGAAGTCTACACGAGCGCATACGCGTGCGCTTTCGTTCTTTCACCTTCTGCATAAAAAATCGCGACGGACGCGACACCCGCATGCATCGCTTTCACATCCAAAAAAGAAAAAATAGGCGCCCATATCGTCGAGCGAATAAAATCTGCTTGCGAAATGTCACGAAATTCGTCCCGTCGCTATTCACCATTCGTATCGTTCCGGACCGTCTCTGTCTCGGAATCTCTCGCGATGCTTTCGGAATAAACAGGCGCGCGTGCGCCATTGCAGCGAAGCGTGTACCGGTAACACATGGTACGACATAACCTCCGAGAATGATCGACTAAGTAATATATTCGGGGTAATTGTGTACGTAGAAATAAGATGAAAATCAGGAATGACGACACTGCTGTAGTAGCTTGGTTTTCAAACTATTAACGATTCAAAGTTTACGCGATTGTCTTCGCCAGCCTTTGATCAAGAAGGGAATCGACAGAAACAGACACCTGTCAGACGCGTCTTTAACACTAGATTTACGGAGCGTTAGACATTATTATTCTACGTCGCTTCGTGAAAGTAACGAGAATATATCTATTCGGATTTTTAGCATTCCTTTTAGCATCCGTCAAAATATCCGGGTTTCGTGAATCCAGTGTTCACCCTTAAATTTCAGTTTTAAGAAATTGATGGTACCCGGTGATCGGCATAAGGGTTAACCTTTCGAGGACAGGGGTTGAAAGTTAGCCGAAGTTGCTTCAGATTTCATCGATACATCATCTCATAGTTCCTGTCACGGTTGCTGTGATAGTATGTGTGGATGTACGGGGGTATGTTTTTGACATATACGTGTATTATATACGCAATAAATTCATTTTTTTCCATGCGTCTATAGAGTTTCCGGTTCTCAAAAGGTTAAACCGGTGATCGAAGTTCAACGTTATCGTCGACACTTTGAAAACAAAGCAGTACGAATTTTCTTCTTACTTCTGCACGCGGCCAGAATGATTCCCCGAATATCTAACAATGCGAAAAGGTGAAGCGCCGAGGTGTTAGGTAAGAAAGATGAAAACTCACCCTCAAGCTTCATGCCGACTTCGAGGCACTTCTGAAAACGGCAGTAGGGACACCGTTTCCGTTGCGTCTTGTCGATGTGGCAGGACCTCTCGGCGACGCACGTGTAGACCTTCTTGTTCTGGACGGTGCGTTTGAAGAAACCCTTGCAGGATTCGCAGGTGAGTAGCCCGTAGTGGTAACCGGAGACCTTGTCGCCGCATACAGGACACAGCTCCTCGATCACGATGTCCTTGGTGTCGGGGAAGTCGGACGGACACGGTATCGAGCCGGTCACGACGCCAACCCCGACCTGGCCCAATCCAGGATGACAGAGGGTACCAGTTGGTAAAGAGTAGGTGGTAGTTGGAATGGCGACATTGCCGCTTACCGTAGCGGATCCGCCGCCTCCTGTGCCTCCACCGGTACCACCGCCGCCAGCAGCGGGGTTTCCAGCGGCGGGCCCACTGCCGCCAGCGGTACCCGTACCACCGCTACCCGCTCCACCACTTGCGGGTCCTCCGTTATAACCGCTTCCGGCATTCTCGAGGGCAGACGACGTTCCGCAGCCGCCCCCTGCGCCGTTAGCCGCGCCGTTGTTGCCGCCATTACCTCCGGCCCCGCTTCCGGCCCCTGTTGGCGAGAATAGACACGTGTACACCTTCTTGTTGCCGCAAGATCCGATCTCGAGTGCCGAAGATGCGGCGCAGCCACCGGTCCCGCCGTTGTTACCGTTTCCACCGCCACCGCCGCCGCCGCCGCCACCTCCTCCTCCTCCTCCTCCACCACCTCCCCCGCCGCCCGTCGGTGAAAACAAGCACGTGTATACTTTCTTGCTGCTGCACGGCGAGCTGTTGCGTTTGAAGAAACCCTTGCAAGACTCGCACGTGAGCAGACCGTACTGATAGCCAGACATTTTGTCGCCGCACATGGGGCACCGTTCCTCCAGAGCAGTCGAGTCGAAGAACGCCGCGTCGAAACTCGAGATACCGGTCTGCGAGTGGGCCTGATTGTGCACCGACAACTGTTGCTGTTGTTGTTGTTGCTGTTGCGATTGGGCTTGGTGGCACATGGTGGCGGGCGGACTCTGGGCGCAATTGCCATATGGCGAGGAACCGTAATGCGACTGTTGTTGTTGCTGTTGCTGCTGTTGGGACTGTTGCTGACCGGCACCGGCCGCACCTTGGGGACTACCCTGCGGGCTTAGATGGAACGGCGACATATTCAGGGATATCAGGCCCGAATGCTGCTCCATCTCCAATAACATATCACCCTTGCGCAAGCACTGCACGGAGAAACGTGCTCGTAGCGTATCGGTTCATATATGTGGCTGTAGGATACTCTCGCGGTATAGTTGACTCGGCCACACAGTCGGGATCGGTGTTTTGCTTTTTTTTCTTTTTTTCTATTTTTTTCTCCTTCTTTTTTTCTTTTCCGTTTGTTTGTTTTTGCAAATGCCGTATCGTGTGTGTATGGGGGTGTGTGTGTATATTCCTGTGTGTGTGGGCGTATGTGCAATAGAGCAGCGACGGTTATAGATTCACTTTAGTTTTCAAGCGTAAACGGTGCGCACTCGAACTCGTGCAAGGTTGTGGTACTTCGACGATAGAATACCACCGGTAACTTATGACAATATAATGACGACACGACAACGACGACGACGACGACGACCGTTGACGACGACGATGACAACAGACACGAAGGCGAGCGCATAAACACACTTGGTCCTCCCTTGGCACGTACAATATCGATCACCAGTCACGCTTTCCCGTGGCACACGTCAAAGAACGAGAACCCATCGCGCACCACTCGCTTCATCATAACCCGTGCGACTACGTCCGAATCATCGTAGAACGTGATCGTCGTGTTCCCATAAAAATATGAAAAACGAGAAGATGGCTGTCACTGTCGCATGCCCCGGGGACGCGCCTCCGTATGTTTACGGAACAACAAACCACCACGTTCCTATCTCGCCGCGGAGAGACACTGATAATCCAGCGTTAGATCGTGGCACGGAACGAACGATCGGCACAACACGAGAACCGAGAACCGGCTGTCCACCACGCCACCGGGGGACCGCCTCGAGTGGTTCACCGTACGGAAAGAACAATCGGCCCGGTCGTTTCGTCGAACACGCGAACCGGTGGTCGCGTTACGGCGCGATCGCGCATGCGCGCACGCGAAAACAAAGTTTAATCCACGGCGTTGTCACAGAACTAGTAACACCGCAGACCCGCGAGGTAAATAGGGCGGCGAGTCGAGGTAGCGCGCACACACACTTGGATAATCCAAAAGTATAACACTCCGTTGAGAAAGAGGGTGCGTAACAGAGAGTCCGACTGGTGTAACCGAGAGTAATCGAGTAACACGAACGTACCGATAGACAGGACGAGGCTGCGAAACGTTGTCCGACTGGTGTAACCGAGAGTAATCGAGTAACGCGAACGAGTACCGATAGACAGAGGCAAGAAGAGGCAGCGAAAAGTGAATCAGTGATAGAGAAAGAGAGAGAGAGAAAGAGAGAGAGAGAAAGAGAGAGAGAGATATACAGAGGGAGAGCGAGGAAAAGAGAATCCTCCAGTTCCCCGGACGCACGACTTGACAGCTCGGCTATCTGCGTACGACTAGTTGTCTTCTCGTCTCGTTGCTTTCCCGAAGGGCCCGTCCCCTCCCCGCAACCGCCCTATCGACACATGGAGGTAGTAGGTAGAGTCGGGAGACCGTCTCGTGAGACACACGTCACGTATATCACAGCCAGCTAGCCAGCAACGGCGACGGCGAAGAACGTACAGCGGCGAACGAAGACGACGATCCACCACACGGGGTCCTGCCTCGGTTGTCGTTATTATTTCGTCTCGTTGAATCGGTTCCCGCGGTAGGAAAACACACGTCACCGTCGAGCAGAGAGGGTGAGAGGAAGAAAGGCTGGGAGATAGCGTGTGAGAGAGAGATAACACACCGCGCACGTACACGAAAGACGAAACATCAGGCTCCGCAGCATGCGGTCGTATACGCGAGACACGCTCGGTTTCGGGCCGGCACAGGAGAGACGGATACGCGCTTCAACCGTGACACCGTCGGGAGTAAAATAAAATTGGCAGAACCGGGAGAACGGCGAGAGGCGCGCACCGTTCGGCTCCCTTCGCGTTTCGGTGGGTATAGAGGAGAGGAGAGAACGAGCGCGCGCGTGTCCCTTTACCGACGGGCACAGGTCGAGTGCGAGACCGCGGGAGCGAGAGAGATAAGCACGGCGGGTATAACCAACACAGCGCACAGCATAAGTGAAAGTGATTCAGCAGCGCATGCCACCGCGCGCGGCCAGGTGCCCGACGGAGTAGTGGAGGTGCCTCGGAGGGCCCCGTCTGGTGGGGGGGCGACACGCGGTTCGGGAGGAGAGGGACACTAGAGGGAGGAGGAGTGGCGGGAGGGCCGGGAGGTATTGCCGCGGTCGAAGGGATTCAGGGAGGAGGGGCGAAGGAGGTTGCACGCCGGATGGAGGGGATGGCCTACTTACGGAACCAGGTCTATGTCGGCCGGAGAAGTATTGTCCACGTACGCTCCCGCGCCGGTCTGCCGCCGTTATCGCCGCCGTTTTGTCGACCGTATTTGTCGTCGGTGCTGCCGGCGAATATCTCCGACGCACGTGTGCACAAGAGAGCCCGCACGGGATCCGCTCCGACTCGAATCGATACGAACCCCGATACCGATCCCGTCGAAACGATATTTTCCCCAAACGCGTCCCGTTCCTGCCGAACCACCGATCAATTCGAAAAAATTCTAGCGAGACTACCGCGGCTGACTGCATTCGTTCGATGAAGTCAGCCTTAATAACCGGGGGAAATCGCAATGAATTATTTTCCCATTCCGAGACGCACCCAGTGCAACGCGACGCGACGCGTTTATATTGTTCGTGCATGTACACGCGGTCCTTTTTTTTTCGCCCGCGAGGAGGATAACGCGAGAAGGATCGGATAGACTGGTGGAGTCCCGCGAACAACTCTTGCTTTCAAAGAGCACAGGGGAGCCAAACAGAGAGTCGCGGTAAGCGGGCACAGGGCAGGCGCACAGGCCACATACAGGCCGTGGCTGGGTCAACAGTAACGCCGTTGGCACTCCCCGACAGTGCCAGTGCTTCTCTGTGTGTACGTCGCAGTAGATGTACGACGCGAGAAGGTGGGGAGACCCACTGACCCAGTTCGCTGAGAACATGACGCAGCCGCGACTCACTCCCTCTCATTATGTCTTTCTCTCCCTCTTTCTCACTCTCTCTCTCTCTTTTGCTCCGTCCCTCTCTTCCCCTTCGCCCTCTGTAACCCTCTAGTATCCAGCTCGCGCATCCCACCCTCCCATCTTGTCTTCCGTCTCTGTTTCGCGCGCGCGTCCGAGCCTGTCCTTACTTTTCTACATGCTTCGCCACCCTAAACTCGCGCGCGGCTATCTTTTTTCTTCTTTCTCCTCATTTCATCTTTTCTGCCTGCTGTTCATCTCTTTCTCTTGTCTTACCCTTGCTCCCTCTTTTTCCGCCATGTCGTCTCTTTGCTCTCTCTCTCTCTCTCTCTCTGTATGTCTCTCTTTCTCTGTCACTCTCTATTCTGCCCTCTCTTTCTCCGTCGACGGAGCGTGGATATTTTCTTTCTCTGACACTACCTCTCTCGAATGCCCCCCTCGGCCCCCCTCTGCCCTGCATCCTAGGCCCCCTCATTCTGCCCCGCGCCTTGCTTATTCACTTCGAACGTAATTGTCGCGCTCTTTTCCGTCCAAGTAACCGTGCGCGCCTGCCGTAATAGCGTGTACACACGTTTACGTGCGGCGCGGCGGCCGTGCCCCGTGTGTGTAAGTACACACACATCGCGCGCGCGCCTGTGTATGCGACACCGCGCACACCGTGTCGTCGACGAATGCACGCGGGCAACTATTGCGAGCGTGTTGTCATCGTCATCGTCGTCGTTTCGTGCCGTATCCAGTGCACCAGGTTTAGAGGTTAGGCGCACCGCGGATGAACCGATGATCCTCCGAATTCTTTTACCTGATCCAATCGGTCTCGGGATTATCGTGCTCGAATCACGCCGTCGAAACGGAAATCATATTTTCTCTTCGTTCGCTTTAAATCAACGAACAGAATCGAACACGCGCGGCGGGTTTCGATTCGAGCACGATACCGCTCGTTCCATAGACCTTACGTAACCACTTAAAAATATATTCGTACACTTAATTACACGAGGAAAAAAAGCAGAGAGTATACAAGCAGCGTGTCACAGCGAGCGAGAAAGTATTTGCGAAGAATTTTTGGAAGTAGAGTTGCATAGCTTTTGGGTATCGATTGTACTCCGATATGCGTTCGCTTGTTTATTATACGGCGGTACACGTACAGGATAGATAGTGGATTCTATGCGTACATATCGTATTTCATTATTTATAGCCGAAGAAAACAGTTTAGTTACTGTTTCGTCCGATGATAGATAACATCGTCGTTTAACAGGGTAAACAAATTTCTGTAATCTACGGATTTGCATAGTAATCCGCAGTCCAGGTATCAGTGGCAATTATGCGCGAGATTGTAGTGCGAGAAGTAGTATTGACGCTGCAATAGCATCCGGAGTCTCAATACTAATTTGTGCTGCAGCATAGAAACCATGGAATTCCCTTTTGTAGTCTATGAAACTACTACGAAGAAAGATAATTTTAAAAACAAAATTAAACTGGAGAGTTAAATATTCCTGAATATGTTGTAATCTTTTTAGAAGGTTCTACATAAAGGGTACTATTCTTTTATGTGGGGAAAATGTTAAAAGGAGTTAAAAGTAACTGGTACATGTTCCCTTATAAATGTGACAAGATTGATTTTATTTAGACTTTGAGCGGCCCCTATTGTAGTACGTGCTCTACTAAAGATATCTGTACAACCATTCCTTATGAAATCATTTTTATAATATCAATAATTGTAAAATAAAAAATCTGGAACCGGCCATTTTGTCCGGTAGGTGGTAGGTTTAGTGTTAAAAAGTGTTTAGCCATGTACCATAGATTTTTCAAAATTATGCAGTAATCACCGGTCGGTAATGTGTTAAAATAAGAATCTGTGCAAATCAAAATTAAAAAAAAAAGAGTTTATCAGTTATTTCACATCACATTATTTTGAACTAAATTAATTCAAAGTAATTTTTATGATATTGCCAAAAATGAACCGTTAGATGGTACTAGTTATTTCATCATTATATGGAATTAATTTAGTGTTAACATCCTTTTCCTTCAAATCCATCTCGAAACAAGAAATACATGACTTGGACCACTTTCATAATTACGGGCACAAATACAAAAGGTTTTAAATAATCTCTACACTTTGGTTGACTACATAAGGGTTAAACAGTGGATTGTTCATTGCGTGACGTGCGTTCGTCCCTCGTTACACTTGTTTAGCCGAAAAGAGACGCGTTGCGGATTGTTAATTAAGATGCCGGGTAGGAGAAGAGGCTTGTCCGATCGATTAGCCGTAACCCGGGTGGAAAAGCAATAGGTCGGGTAAAATCGGAAGCAACGGACGCTTTCCCTTTAAAGCCCCTTTCTACTTTCGGTTCCTCTGCCGTTTACGCAACAAGTGAGCCGAACCTATTTAACGATGACCCCTTAAACGCACGCCCGGCCACGTCACGAGTTATCGTGAAAAGAAGAACGCGGGTTGGTTTCGATCGTAGCCGGGCTTCCGGTGTTCTCATCCATTGTACTCGGCCGATTCGTACACACGCGGGTATGCACCCGATCCACCCGCGAGCGTGCGCGCGCGCCGAAACGCGGGTGCCCAACGCACACCGGTTTTTTGTCCCATCGGCAGCAAATCGGAAACGACGTGTACCTGCTGGTCGCCCGGTGGGCACGACCATGCCAACACACATGCGATTCTATTTCCATCGGGGCATTGAGAAAGAATAAAGAGCCTGTGTGTTCCATTGCGTGCCCGGTTGAATCACGATCGCCGCGTGACGATGGAACGCCGACGCACGAGATCACCTTTTCCAGAATTCACGAACAAATATAATTCAGCCGCAGGTAACCGAAACACCCGTCCATCAACGAGAGAACGTTTCTTGCTGATTTAATCAATGAGGGCGCGATTATAGTCCCAAAGGTTCACACACAAATTCGAAGTGCTTATGCAGATACAGATCATGGTAGCATAAAAATGAAATGTGTCGATGCTAACAGTAGTTGACTGCCTTTAATGAACTTATACATTCACGAAAATTACTAAAATCGAAATTCTCATCTGAAGATCCTTAGTCTTTGCTGTTTCTAGCAAAAATTGGAGGATAAATGCCTCCGTTGATGATGATTAAAATTGAGAAGAGATGAAATTCAAAATTGTTGGAAAATTATCAAAATTGAAGATGTCAATTTCTCCTTTCTTAAAATCATTAAGGAAAGAATTAACATCCTATTTGGTTTCTACGTATTCCTTGCAATCGATGCAGACAATTTTTATTTTGCATCAAGATCCGCAGTCTAATGATGATACATATTCCTTTAATATGAAACAAACTATTTTAAAAGTTTCAGAAAGCACCGCTTCATAGTTCCCTAAAAGAAGTTTTGAAAAATTTAATTAAAAACGTGTATTTCGAGGGCGACCCAACATCTGCTACACAAGAGTATAACGATTGTTTTTGGAGTGAACTCAGAAGGTCTTCAGAAGATGATTGATCGATAGACTGCGGATCTTTATGCAAATTAAAAATTATCCGTTATTAAATTCTCGAACCGTTCTAATATGCATTGCGTCTACTTAACTCCTCATAAAATCCGCAGTCTATCGATCAATAACTGCGAACATGAATAAATCCGCCTGGTTTTCATAACATCATTTCAAACGGGAATTAGCATGAGGATCCCCAGCGATCAGAAGAAACGGAATTACGCTGTTTTATAGGTCAGCGTGTTAAGGTCTGGGGTCTCGACAGAAAAATGAAATTACCGAGAGCGAGTTTTTATTTCTTAGAAATTATGTCTTCGAGATTGAATGGTTCGCCCGCTCGGGACGGAAGAAATAGGTTACGATCGCAAGAACCGTGTGTCGGGCACGTTTTCGTGATTTTTCGTTCGTGCGCGACGCGGCCGCGGGAGCCATGAAAGAGAGAAGCGGGAGAGTCTGGGAGTAGGAACGAAAGGGAAAAGGGCCGTGCGGCGCGGTTCGCGGCCACGGAGCGGCCGAAAGGGCGGAAGAACCGACGAAAGAAAGTGAAAGCTGTGACCCAGAAACTCTGGAAATGTAAATGGCGCGCGCACCGACACGTTCGGGAATTATAAATCATTATACACCGAGAGTTCTACAGTTTCGACACCCGATAAAACCGACGATTTCGTTAGAACCGGAGTCGAACGACTCGACGGCCACCTCGAAAGAGAAAAAATTACGACCAAATATACCCACGCGTTCTCAAGAGTCTCGATGGAAGCGTCGGTCGCCGGACGTAGCCCGCACGTATATCGGATGACCTGCATTACATTTTATTATATATCTTTACTCGCTCGTCGATAGACCGTTCGGTTTCTTGTTCGCCGTCGAGAAACACTTTCGACGAACACAACGCGAGAGTAGAAGTCCTTTCCCCCCTCCCCCGTCCAGGACGGAATTGCGCGATTATTATCGGCATTACGCTATTTCTGGGTCAATTAGCATCGCACTGATCCTTTAAACGTTCGTAGGCGAGCAGCCAGTGTCGCGGACACACGCGGAATTGCGGCTATCGGAAGTAATTTACCTCTTGATAGAGACCGGGCCTCTGCGAGGAGCTCTGTTTACAAGCGTTTCCGTCTTTCCGTGTCGTCGAGACGCGGAAATGACGGTGATTAGACTTGTACGTCGTACACAGTATCGCCGATTTCCATCATGCCTTAATTTTATTTATGTAACTTTCCTGAACTTCACTGCACGACTTCGGTATAACGGAGTCGGTGCTGCTTTGCTCGTTGAACTGGTGTAGCAAATAAAACAGTGTTATTTTAATAAATTATCTTCAGCCCATTGAAAGAAAGACATTTTCATTTGGCTCCTGTCTCTTGCAATAAAGATCCGCAGTTCACTGATTAAGGTCTTCGTGCTAAATAAAAATGATCTGCATAAATTCCGAGATACAGTAGCTACATAAAAATGTATTTATTTTTTAAGTGGCTTTAATGGATTATTGAGTTCGTAAAGAAATTGATGTGTTTATGTATTATATTATATTTTGTACAATATATTATATTTTGTACAATAGTGTACATGTACGGTAATGCAATATTGTTTTCAAATTCTTCAAAGTATTTTTACTGTTTGACCTATTTCTGTCCGAACTGCATAAAGATTCAGTCCAGTGATCAGGATAGAGACTTTGAATCGGAACAAACTATATTTTTAATGACACGGTTCTTATACAGGAAGCTATCGCGAGATATTTTTGTCGATAAGGTTTTATGCCAAACAAATTCAACAGCAAGAGTCCTCGTGAACAATGTGAAAAGCGCGCACTGGTCGTTCGACGGTTGTTTATCGCAGTGCGATAAAGTACACGGCCAATACTATCGATGAAACAAACGAAGCGTCTAATCAATAAAGCGTGCGGTTAATTAGTCCGCTGCTTCCCGTTCGCGGGACGATAAACGAGCACGCGACCAAAATCCTCTGCACCGCGCATCCAATAATCTAATAACGCGGAATCCTCATAAACTGTGTCTTCGGATACGTTACACACACGCGGTACAGTAACATTTAAACTCTATACTTAGCGTCGTGAGCGTGCGTGCGCGCGCGCGCGCAGATCAATTATGTCAGAGGCTTATAAATGTATTCAGGATAGAAACGAAAGTAATCTTACTTTCATAGATCGAAGAGCATTGCGTTTGAAGATGGAATGTTAATATGTATATTAAGGTCGTTCTATCTCCCGTTAGAAAGAGAAAAGAAGAGAGGGAGAGAGTGCTAGGGAGAAAGAGGAGAGAAAGAGAGAGAGAGATGTATGTATATCGACTTCTAGCGGCTGATTGCTATCTCGGCATTAGCTATGCAGGTACGGTATCTATAACTCGTAATATTCGACGCAAAGAATATGAGCTTGGTGCGATCTCTCTCTCTCTTTCTATCTCTCTTGCTCTCCCTCTCTGTCCCTCTTTTACTCCCGCGTGTCTCTCTTTCTCTCTTTTTCTTTTTGCTCTCTCCTACTCTGAACAACGTGTCTCGGTGTGTGAAGTGTGCCAAGGACCGCCCCACTCCGCAATCCCATTTTCGAAACTAAAAGTAAAATCTAACTCATTGTGCTGTTATACAGGGAGGCCCGTTACCGTAACACATATATTTTTGTCGTGCCGTCACCGAGGAACTGTCGAATTCATTTAGGGCGACACGAACGGAATACGAAACAACAGCCGCCCCCGGTCCTCCGTCGAAAAGCTCCCGAGTCTAGCTCACGCGCGGAGGATCGAGAAGAAGAGGCGATGATCCATCGGAGCGTCTCGTATCGATTTCACGCGGATCCCCGGGCCATTTTTCCGGAGTCGCGTGAAACGTTAAACGGCCGGCCGGGCCGCACGTGGGCGTGTAATATATACTTTTCCCAGCGTCCTCCGGATCTCCTTTTTCTTTGCGAAACGGTTCCCCGGGCCGTTTTCGCCCGGCGAGGATTGCGCAAATCGTCTTCTCCGCGCGCGCGCGCGCGGCCGTCTCCGCCGAGCCGGGTGAAAGAGAAAAATGAGAAATAGAAGAAACCGGGCGCGAACGAAGAAGAAGAAGAATAAGCGGAGGAGGTGTGGAGCAGAAGAGAGACGGAGCCTCCGAGAAAGAGAGAGGATTGTTTCATCCACGAAATGCGAACTGGCGTTTTGCAGGCCAGTTCGCACGTCCTTGACACAGTTACCCACATGGGATATCGCGAGACCATGTGTAACTGTGTGTGCGTTAACGTGCATGCGCGTGCACACACACATATACACACGCTCGAGCCCTCCTCCCTCTGTATACGTGTAAATGCATGCCTCTCCCACCCTTGCTCTCGACTACCGCTGTGTGCGTGTGTGGTGTACGTTACGACGCGTAACACGAACGCACACAGACAGGGAAACGGACGGCACACGGACGCAGGAAGATGCGAAGTCGCGCGTGCGCGCGTTTCAGCGTGCGGATCCGTCGTTCTATGGCAAAGGACGCGTTAGACCAGTTCTCTGTGTAGAAGTGCAAGGATGTACCCCCTCGCCAGTGTGCGCATGCATCCATGTCTGTGCATGTGCACGTGACTATGTGCGCGCAGCCGGCCATGTATACATATAGCCCAGACGACCCTCTCGGTGCTCGTCGTCTCCCATTTTTATTACCTTGCAACTGGGACACACGATGGAATTCGAAATGGACCTTAAGCCGCGAACGCAACGCCGCAAAATCCGGGCGCGAAACGCGGCGAAACCGTGTCCGCACACTATCGGAAACTTATCTGTCCGAGATAAGAATTATTGTCGTAATAGATTCGCACTTCTGCCTCCTTTCTAGCGGTTTCTCCTTTTTTATTTCTGCTCGCTCCACCAACACCGCTACGTTTCCCACCCTTGTGTTGGTTTTGGCCGCGATTCTTGGCGGGGCACGTTTTCGAAAAGTTACTAGGAACCGTGTCTAACCAGCTCCGAGCGACTCGGACGCAAACCTACAGTGGCCGGAATTAATATTTGGACACTCTAAAAAGCACGATAACTTTTTTAATATTGTACTATACGATTTGAAATTTTTTGGAAGCTAGAGTAATTGGTTTACTACAGGATGTGATAAGAAATTTTTTCAAAAATTGCAATAGGTCGAAACTGTAGAAAAAATACTAAAAGTTGCCTCTGTTTTTATACGGAGGAAAAAGAGGAAGGCAACAAGGATTTAATATTCGGACACTCTGAAAAACACGATAACTATTTAATATTGTACTATACGATTTGAAATTTTTTGGAAGCTAAAGTAATTGGTTTACTACAGGATGTGATAAGAAATTTTTTCAAAAATTGCAATAGGACGAAACTGTAGAAAAAATACTAAAAGTTGCCTCTATTTTTATACGGAGGAAAAAGAGGAAGGCAACAAGGATTTAATATTCGGACACTCTGAAAAACACGATAACTTTTTTAATATTGTACTATACGATTTGAAATTTTTTGGAAGCTAGAGCAATTGGTTTACTACAGGATGTGAAAAGAAATTTTTTCAAAAATTGCAATAGGTCGAAACTGTAGAAAAAATACTAAAAGTTGTCTCTATTTTTATACGAAGGAAAAAGAGGAAGGCAACAAGGATTTAATATTCGGACACTCTGAAAAACACGATAACTTTTTTAATATTGTACTATAGGATTTGAAATTTTTTGGAAGCTAGAGCAATTGGTTTACTACAGGATGTGAAAAGAAATTTTTTCAAAAATTGCAATAGATCGGAATTGTAGAAAAATATTAAAAGTTGCATTTTACAACTTTTTTATGTGGGCCTATATTGAAAATTTAAAAAATATGTTTTGTAGATCTATATGAATTAAACATATTCTAAAAATTTCGTCAAAATCGGTCGACGTCGCAGTGAGCTACAAACGTTTAAAGATGGTAAAAATTGCAGAGTTTCACGATTTTCGGCGTCTAACTGCAATAAATCTAAGGATTCTTACATCTTTCAATGCCTTTCGTTTTTTCCCGCACCAACCGATTTCGATGAAACTTTCACAGTGCATGTGTTCACAGTACAGATCTACAAAACGTATTTTTTAAATTTTCAATATAGGCCCACATAACAATTCCGACAATTCCGATCTATTGCAATTTTTGAAAAAATTTCTTTTCACATCCGGTAGTAAACTAATTGCTCTAGTTTCCAAAAAAAGTTCAAATCGTATAGGACAATATTAAAAAAGTTATCGTGTTTTTTAGAGTGTCCGAATATTAAATCCTTGTTGCCTTCCTCTTTTTCCTCCGAATAAAAATAGAGATACGAGAGATGTCGCTCAGTGTGGACATAGCTTAAGGGTTTGGCTGGAGAATTAACTGGTTTGGAATAATTGAAGAACGTCGAAGATCTTCCTGTTGGTTTTGGCAACGGTTCCAAGCGAAGAAGTTACTAGAGGCAATTCTATCCACTTTTAATTGATTCGAACGTAAAGTTCCACTAGAAGTTTTTTCCCGTTTATTCTTCTGTTTAAAGAACAAATTGGGTTCAGAGCGGTGGAGAGTATTTTCAAACGCTTCTGTTGGTTTTAACGAGGCAACGTCTCCAAGTTATAAAGTAACTAGGAACAATGTCTACCTAGTTCAATGCGACTTGAGCATAAGAATTATGTCCAATTTTTTCTTTTCTTTCCTTTTATTTTTAACATTACAATGGTTCGGTAAAATCGAAGAGGATTTTTCACCGTTCAATCGGTGTTAACAGCAACACCACACGGCTCAAATATAAATTAAAGAAATTCTTTCTTTCTTTTTATTTAAAGAATGAACTACTTCGAGAAGATAGGAGAACATTTTTCACGCTTCTGTTGATTTTGGCAACCATTCTTAGTTGTGGAAGAGCATGTCCCGCGTCTAAGAAGTCTCTGACAACACTGTTCGTCACGAGAATTATTTCTGAAGATGAACGAGTTCTGAAGAACGTTTTCAATCTTTTCTACGCTCGTTTTGATTATAAACGAGTGCAATCTTGACTTCCTCGTTTAACCCTCGGACGGACGATTTTTATAGCTGTATAATTGGCAATGCTTAAGACCATTCACAGCTCTAATTAATAATTTTTAAAAATTTACTTTTGATGATATCTCTTAGTTTAATTGCCACAAATTGAGTACTTGAATGACAATTTGGATGTTCCCGGTCAAAAATGACTCCGGCACAGCACTCGGAGGGTTAAATATAATTATTCGTTATTATATTTGTGGATTACCCACAATAGCTTGGATTAACTCGGAATCGAACATTATCCTTGTACCAGTTTCGCCAATGATTTTTTCTGGAAATGTTTTTAATTAGAACCGAGGATTCCACCGTCTGCATGCATCCGACGCCATAAATCAAATTTTACGGTATACGACTCGGTAGTTGTTTTCTTTTCCTCGAAACGCTGCGAACAACGTAGTCGTTCTTCAATCCAGTGACACAGTCCTTACCTCACGGCAAAAAATAAACAACTACATGCTTGTATACGTTATTGCCATAGAGGCGACAGATCTCCGGTGACCCAATGGCCGTATCATTGAACAAGACACACGTTCGATAACCCTAGTCGCTAATTACGAACAATATTATAATCCACCATTCACTTCCTTGACTCGTCGGACATTTAACCCTTGTCAACCAAAATGTGTAGATTATTTAAAACCTTTCTGTATTTAACATGCTCGCACGAATTCTCATTACGAGATTATAAATTAATATATTAGCGAGTAAAGAGAATGGACATTCAGAGAAATTTTGTAATATTTATTAGAGGAACGTTAACTCCGTGATGAAGATTCTGAACAAATTCTAACAAAAATGTATGTCAATAATTTCCTGTAATCGAAATAAAATTCCATTTTGGTCTTGTTAATGTACAGCTATTGGAGAACACATATAGGCATACAATAGATATGTTTCTCCTTCTTTAGGAAATTTCGATCTACAAAAAAGTTCTAATCATTGAAATCGTAAAATAAATCGTAGGGCAGGGGGTTAACAAATTGTTGAAAGAGATACAGTAAATGGATACCCGGTTGACTACACAAAGGTTAACCTGTCTGGTAAAATAACGAAAAATTGTCTAGCACTTTTCGAAGAACCATTTTTACTACAAAAAATACGCGCTTTGCTAATTGATCTGCGCGTGATCAATTTTTTGTTACTCTTTGGAACAGCGCACTATTTATGAAATGGTGAACGTGTTAAATTGAAGTCATCCGTCGAAGGAGCAATACTTAGCACGTTTTCCCGTCTCGTGTGCTCTCCGAAACTTTTTACTCGGGTAATAAATCAGTCCCCTAGCGAGGGTTAGCCTAAATTATCCCTTGGAGGCTGTCTATAATTGTTCCTTCCTGTGATGATTATATTGGCGTCATCTGGAGTCGGACAGGAGCAAGAATCAGCATTGCGCCTTTTCCAGAAACTGCGGAGGACCGGCTCCGCGCTACCTGAGACTCCTCCGGTGTATCTTTCCCTGCGTTAGGCGACAGTTTATGTGCTCTTTGAGGAGTTGTAGAGAAGCGTAGCTTTCTCGGCAGGGTGCTGGACCATAAATTAAGGGAGGATGTAAATATTTGGCAATACTGTCCGGAATTATTGCGTGCCTTTCGCAACGGGAGTCCCCAGTGACCCAATGCCCCAATGACAGTCGGGGCCGCAAGGGATGTTGGCATTTTCTCTTTTACAGCAAATCGAGGCGAATGCCAGGAAGAGAAGAAACGGGAGAGACAGAGAAAGAGTGAAGGAACCTCGTCCTTTCGGCATCCGTAAAAGTTTCCCCGAACGTGACGGAGAAAGGTGGTGCGAACCGGTAGTAAAGCCGAGTTTTAGGACCTGATGCTTCACGCCCCCGAAAATCCGCCGCAGCCCATCCGTGAAGAACGATACCCGGAGAAAAACGCCTACTGTAGAAAAAGGCTTCCGGCGGTCGATACGCCGCGGTCATTTATTTCGCCCACGGTCTCCCATCGAAATCGAACCGCTCTGGAATTTCAAGGCTCCCAACAACGAGGAAAAAAAGGACGAACCTACGCCGCGCTACGATCGAGATGTTACTCCGCTGCTTGCTGTACCAGCTAATGGCTCACGCCGCGATCAGCTGGATCGTCACGGTTCCCATCGATCCTCTAGCGAACCGGTTTCTACTTTTTTGCAAATACGGTGGAACCTCGGTTATCCGAATCTCAAATATCCGCAATGTTCCTCCAGTCACGAGTACATTTTAAATCTTTGATATCACTTCAAATTTACTTATGACTTTAAATTTTTGATATCAGAGGAAGAAAAATGTAAATGAAACGGGTTTTTATATGTGTATTTGGGGCTCTTCCTTTATTTATTTAATTTCTTATTTTTTAGTTAAAAACCAATATAAGTTCCAGAAATATAAATTACAACAAAGTTTGAGAGCTATGTATATCTAATATAATTAGTAAACAGAATTTCAAATCAGGGAACTGTCCTTTGAAGTAAATTTCAAATGAAACACTTAAAATAGTAGTTGTTGGCAATAAAATTGAGAATATAATTCCGAGTGCAGAGGGTTAATGAGAAAATAATTTTTTAACCCTTCCAGCGCCAATTATTTTGATGTGAAATATTGTGTGACTTTGAGATGTTCGGAAGACTTGCTATGAGATCGTTGAAAATTTGGTCAGTTTTTATATTAAAATTAACAAAAAAAGGTAATGTGAGGTATGTCTAATTTCGGTCGGAATCAAATCTGAACCCTATCAGCGCCTTTACTTCGGAGTCTCCTTATATATGAGTTTTTCGTTCAGATAAACGTTCGGAGCGCTCGGGCGCTTCTTCTTCGTCGTGGTAAAGGTTCTTTTTATCGAATCGTACGCGATAAGTAAATATCATGCCGGTTGTTGCTTTTAAAACAGTTTCCAAGCTATCGCGAAAACAGTTTGCGGCTGACGGCAATAGATTAGGGTTATTATTACTTCTGGTAGTTTTGTTGATTGCTTTTATTGATATCAGCGTGGCGAATACCAAATAGTTAATTGCTCGACGGACGTCAACGAATTTTTGAATTCCATCGCGTTTGCTCACGAGGATGACGGCAGACAATTACATGTGTATTTTCAATTTCTTTTTTGAATGAATTATGAAATCGCACGGCGACGAGGCAATTCAGTGGAAAATGATAATTCTCGGCTAGTCGATTGCCTTCAGATTTATCGGTCGGACATTTTATATTTTTCCTCGTTAAACCATGCCTTTCTTCTAATTACGCATTCAATAGTTAACCAGAAGAATCTGAATCTGGCGAACTTACGAAATTAGTCAATCGTTATGATTAGACTCCAGATGTTTATGCAAAAATAAAAAGTTTGCGCATCAATTGCAAGAGGCAGGAGCTAAATATAAATTTATATTCTTCATTAATAATTTTAATGTGATGAAAATGATATATTAATACTCTCAAAATCGTTTAATATTTTCGCTATTTTAAATTGCACTTGTTAGTCTAGTTACGATAATGTTGTTGAAATCATTTATGGAGACAGAAATACAATTTTTATCAGATGCTAATTTTACCATCAATAAACTTGTAGTTAGACCGTGCACTTTTATAAAAATTAGGAATTGTCTGGATTGCTGTTTATCAATTATTATTAATTTATTAATTATATTCCTTCGTTAATAAGTCTAGATTTATACGAATTACATACGTTTTTAATTACAGTATTTGCTTAAAGTGTACACAAAAATTTTATAATTTCATGCCATGGATTTAATGCCATTTTGACCTTTCAGGACATTTTTTCCGTTTCATATATTCGATGTAACTATTTAATTGTGATTAGCATAAGCTTCTTCACTGAATTGTGTACGGAATTCATCTACTTAACCCATTGGCGTCACGGCGGGTTCAGCTCGTGACATTGCATTGCTCGCTATAAATGCATAATGTAGCAGTGCTAGAAATGTTCGTTGCAAAAATGCTTCAACCGAAATGAGCTTGATACGAACGTGTCATTCATAAGAATGGTTCTTGTATTTCAAAGAAACGTCCGGGGACGTAGAACAAATCGCTACTTACTTAAAGTAATCGATACTACTTACTTAAAGCATACAGCAAACTATTGAATTCCTTAAAGAGATCAACCACCTCCACAAGATCTAGAAACACTACAGAAGTTCGTCGCTAGATGTTGATGCGACGTTAAACCTTAATATAAAAAAAAAATCGCTACTTTGGAAGAAAACCGGCACAACTCGAAAACTAGTTTGGAGAAAATCCCATTTAAAGATTCAACCAATCTGTTCATCTGAATATCACTTGTCTCCATAAAATTACATCAGCAATATCTTCTACATTGTCTAAAGTGCATACTTAGAGGTAACTTTTGTATAGTTTTTTTTCTTCTAACCGAAATATTAACCCTAAGGCTTTAGACATGACACTGTTCTCAAAAAAAATTTCAATTTTAGCTAAAGGGCTTAGCTAACTAATTTTAGCGAATTACATTTGTGTGTGTGTGACACTCTTCCACATAAAAATATACCACCTTTTCATTTCGATTATGCCATAAGCGAACAATCGCAATTTTTTGAGTTACGCCGGCTTTCTTCCAAATTAGCGAAATGTTCTCCCGCCGAGATTCCTCAGAAATCGTACGTGGCCGAAGAAGGGTCGAGCACGCAGGATCGAAAGTCGAAACGGTTCCCGGGCAGACGTCGATAGACAGCGTATCGCGGCATCTGGATGGTCGATCTCGGTCCCCGCGAAATGTGAAAGTTCGCGTTCGTGCGATAAAGGTATTCGTCGCCGTTTATTATGCTCGTGTAACAAGCGAATCATATTTATGTATTTAGTCCATGGAAGTTTGGTGTGTGTTACTAGCACGCAATTTATGTATCTGTCCGCTGCATCGGGCATTGATTGTGCACCTTGAGGTGCAACCCGGCCGGTTCTTTTTTTATCAGCGATCGCGATTAAGAAAAGCCAAGGACAGCGCGCACGCGCGACCTTGACCGAAAAATCAGCCGCGGGTATGATTAAAAATTTGCGATCCGCGGCGGAACACGGGAGGGAGGGAGAAATGAGAGAGAGAGAGAGAGATTTACCAGGGGATGGTGTTACTAACGGTGGGGAAAAGTAAAGGGGCTCATTCACGGTCAAGCATATTGCGCAACATGATTGATCGTGAATGATAGTGATTGATTAATTAATACAATATGGATTTGGATGGACATCATGCTGCATAATAATTGTTGCGCAATATGCTTGATCGTGAATGGGCCCCTTAAGTCATCGTCGTATCTCTCGATGGGATCTGCTAACGACAAGATCGTGTTTTCAGTGACGCAGGAGCTGCGGCCTCCTGCAGGAGCAAGCTGCCGTCGCAGGAGAGCAGCAACAGGATAACGCGCGCCAAGGTTGAACAGCGAATCGGGTACGAGAGAGAGAAGAGGAGGGAGAGACCCGGTCTTCGAAAGGTAAGGCCAATAATAATGATCGCCGGCTCTAATGACCGGCAATTTCCCGGGCAGAAATAATTCTGTCCGAGCCAGACAAACACCAGGCGAGCGCGGCAAGACGCGACTCCACGCGTATTTCTGTCTGGAATTCTACGCGATCACTCGTTTTCACGTATGTTCGCCACTTTTCTACAACCCTCTCTCCATTTTATTCGCCGCGTTCGACGCCGGAACTACCGAGCATTCACACTGAACCTACCGACCATCAAAGGTGACTGATGTGTATAGTATTGTAAAAATAACAAGATTAAATTTATTTATATTTCGAGCGATTTTTACTGTAATATATACTGGAGTTGAAAAATATATTCCATAAATTCTAGTGTGTCTTTCTCCAGATGTGAGTACATTTTAAATCTTAGCATTCCTTTGTCGAGTGTGACGATTTTTACTATAATATTGGAGTAAAAAAAAATATATTCAATAAATTCCCATGAAAACACTTTTACAATTTCAATAATTGCCAAATACAAAATCTAAAATGGGTCATTTGTCCCCTCGTGATAGGTTTAGTGTTAACCGATGATCTTACTTCGCGCAAAGCAGTGGCCCATTGTGTTTGGTTAGGACAGATGTGCGGTCAGTTTCATTTGATCTTAATCTATTTAGATAATTGTAGAAAATGTTCGACGTAAATTGAGTTAACTCGTGGCAGAATTGAAAAACGTCGGATGCATAGGAATTACCATTCGACCGACGTATTTCTCGGACGTATTAACATATTTTGATAAAGAAAATGTACACAAGCTATGAATTCCTAGAATGGTCACAAATGTGTGTCTTGACAAGCTAGGAAATAGACGTTATCTACAATATTTAAATAAATGCTTCTCATAAAGAGTCGCTTCTTTAATGTTCTAAGTTTAACGCTACCTTGAATAACCTCGAATTGCTATGGCCATTGGAATTGCCTTCGGAAGGGCTCGAACGTAGGTGTTCGAGAGTACGTGGTTCCATATAAAAAATTTAAATATTGTTGTTTATATGATGTCATTCTATTGGGTTGGCAACAAAGTAATTTCGGTATTTTAACACTAGGTTTACGGGACCCGTCAAAATGATGGGTTCTAGTATTCTTAATTTGCGATTATTAAGATTGTAAAGATGCTTCCCTGAGGAATTATTTACCGAATTTATTTCTTGGGGTATATAGGGTAACACTTTTCACGATTTTTCAAGTACCTGCGATAATTTGACAAAAATATTTTAAACAAAAGTTGATCAGTTTTCGCTTGGCTACACATTGCAATAATTTGAATTTTGTTTTTTATTATTGTCATGAAGGCCACCTTCATTTTTTTAAATGGCACTTTGTATTTTTGACTTAACAGTATTATAGCCCGCATCACCTTGAAGTGCCATTTATAAAAATGATTGTGGCCTTGACAATAATAAAAAAGAAATTTTCCGAACTTTTTTTATTGCAATGTATAGCCAATCGAAAACTGATTAACTTTTGTTTAAAATACTTTTTGTCAGATTATCGCAAGTACATACTTAAAAAACGTGAAAAGTGTTACGTGGGACACCCTGTATACTATTGGAAAAATGGCCAAAAATTTGGATAGACACATTCTTGTTACGTTTATAAAATAATGTGAAATACTTATTTCTAGGCCTCCGTAAACCTAGTGTTAAAGCAGGGACTTATACCGGTACGTAAAATACCGATATTTTTCGGTTATTTCTCCCTAACCGTTATAGAAACCGAAATACCGGTACGGCGTTATACCGGTATATGAAAATACCGGTATATTTGCATATATTTATCGGTAATAATTTCAGTTTTTCCAATGTATAGGATGCATTAACTGCTTCACGATCATAAACAAGGTATTCCGCGCCTCACATATCTTATTAATAATTCATGTTGATACGTTGTAAATATGTTTAAAAACCACTTAATTGGGAGGTCTATAAATTAAAATCACTACATCTGGAAGTTTAGTAGTTTACTTGAATTCGGACTCGCGATTGTTCCTTCGCACGGAGGGTTTTACGACTAAACCTATTTATATTGTGTACATTTAACACTAGGTTTACAGGACCAGTCAAAATGACGGGTTCTAATATTCTTAATTTGCGATTATTAAGATTGTAAAGATGCTTCCCTGAAGAATTATTTACCAAATTTATTTCTTGGGGTATATACTATTGGAAAAATGGCCAAAAGTTTGGATAGACACATTGTTGTTATGTTTATATAATAATGTAAAATAGTTATTTCTAGACCTCCGTAAACCTAGTGTTAACTAATCTAGGTGCTTCTTGACGGTTCTGGGGTAGGCGGTACGCAGTTCCTTTTTATTTGTGGCACCCTTTGCACTGGAACAAACCCGGGAACATACTGGCATCTATCTCGGTTTCAGTAGTATAACGGTTTCCGTAGAATATCGGTTATACCAAAACCAGTTAACGATCTCGATTTTAATGCATTTCGGTATTATTTCGGTTTCGGAACAGCCTCTTGGCATAATAGCAGTATAAAAATTTGACCGGTATTAAGTCCCCGCTTTATAGTGAAATGACACCCATTTTTACTATTCAAGCAATAAACCTGTAATCGAACCTCGATCAGTTCCTGGCCGATAATGATCAAAAGTTTTATGAGGGCAGAATTGTGAATCGATCATCGAACAAAAGAAGTTGGGTTTTATTGCACCTCAGAATACCGAAATTACTTTCTTGCCAACCCAGTATACTATTTTATATTACGTCTCAGGGCGTAAATAGAGTTAGGAAGAGTTAATGAGAACTCTTCGGACCTTTAAAATGACCTGCGAAAATGCGACGATTCGTTAAATTATATCTAATGCTATATTTATATTTAAGCGAGCAGACTTCTTTCTCCAGGATTGCAAGGGTGCGGGATTCGCCTTCTCATTTCTTGATAATACAGAAATGGGATTTTTTGGTAGTCAAAAACGCTAGATAAAAGATCGATCTAAGACGCTATCGCCCTCAAAAGACCTATTTTTTCGTTTACGAGGCGAATTTGCATTATTCGGAAGCATACAACTAGCTATTTTCATAGCTACATGCGGCCGAATAATGCAAATTACACCTCGTAAACGAAAAAATAGGACTTTTGTCGTCTTGATAGCGCTCTAGATCGATCTTTTATCTAGCGTTTTTGACTACTGAAAAACACCATTTTTGTATTATCGAGAAATGAGAACGCGAATCCGGCACCCTTGCAATCCTGAAAACGAGTCTACCGCCTTAATCGAAATCTTACTGTATTGACCTGAATGTAAGAATACATACCAAGATTACTACTAGGTTTCCAACGGTTGTAATTTATTTCTGGTTTACGATTATTGAAATTGTTAAGATTTACGATGAGTTGCAAAAGTGTTTTTGGGTACACAAGTCCTATTGTATTAACCTGAACGTACGAATACATATCATAAATCCATACACCACGATTACCATTAGGTTTTCACCGGTTGTAATTTATTTCTGGTTTATATTCAAATTGTAAGGGTTTACGATATAATTGCAAAAGTTGTTTTGGGTACATACCTTCTATTTTTAGAAAGTCAAATAGCTACTTCCAGTACTATATCAACCGTTGATTGAGTTAAATGGGGGTTTATAGTAAAAACATATTACTTAGACCCGAAATTATTCAACACAGTCAACCCGTACAAAGTACAGCGATGTCCGAATAAATGGTCACCGATTGGGGCCCGCGTTGGCCATATATCTAGGAAACGAATTCCCAGGAATTTCTCGAGCGAACACTCCCGACAATTGGTGGGGACAACAAGGGATCATATATCCAAAAATGGTCGACCAAATGCAGCCTACCTGTAGCCTAAATGGCAAGAGTTAGACCGTGAAGAGTTCAATTTTCTATATTCGAAATTTCTATTTTCCCTCGAGTTGCAATTCAGGTATAAAATCTTTATTTTGCATAAAGATCGGCTGTCTATTCATCTCTATGGAAATAGAAACATAACGGGATAGTAAATTCCACCTAAATACAAATTAGAATGTGTCCGCATCGGCCTGAAGTTCTCTAAACATAGAAACAGAACCACCCATGATCTCGAGCGGAAAACAATATAAGCCAATACCCGTGCTAAAATTTCGCGGTGTTTCCTAGATTCCTGTGCGTGAGCGTGGCTGGTGTTGTCATTGGTTCGCGTCCGTGGACGCACGCGTGCGCTTAGGATCGCGCGCGTAAACGCATCCGCACGTGCCAATTCCGTGGGCAACCGGGCAGGCAGGCACGGCCAGATGCAACTCGTGTCTGCACCTAGCACGTATTTATATCGCGTGTGTAAGACGGTGCATTAAGCGCAATAGTAATCCCGAGGCGAGTCGGTTCAAGAGCCTGGCCAGCCAGAGCCAGGCTAGCTAGCAAGCAGCCAGCTATCTAGCTAACTAGCTAGCTAGATAGAGCGGCGGGGCGATGAATGGGCGAAAGTTCTTTCCTCCTCTTCGGGTTCGGTCCGTAGCCGGTCTTTGTCCCTCCGTTAGCCAGCCGAGGCACGTCACGCGCGAAAAGTGGCTCATCCGCTTTTACTTTCCACGGCAGCTTTCGTTGGCAATGGTACTAGTTACGGCTGTTACGTTAAGCGGTTACGAGAGAGAGACATAAACGTTTCTCGCCCCGCGCGGCGCCGGTTGGTTCGACTTGCCCGCGAGCGCGAAGTAAGCCAAACCGGCTCTCTCTTTCCCGTTACCGTGGATCCTCGTCCTCGTCGAGCGTCGACGTTCCTACTTCTCTGATCCACCGAGATCTCCGCTCTCACTTTCGTTCGCGGTGCCTACGTAATGCCTCCGCTCCCGTTTTCTCTTTTTATTTAACCGAGCCGATACCTCTACTCCACGTCTCCTGCTCTCCCTCTCGTTCCAACCGCTGTGTTTCTCTTTCCAACGTTCCCTCCTTACTTCTACCACCCACAGAACCACTATTTTATTTCGTCAAAGCCCGTGAATAGTTCTCTCGCCGCCTCTCTCGTTACGTAGTCGTGACGAACACCGTCCCCGAGAGCTCACGTGAAACTCGAAACACCGCGCGTCATCGCCCGGAAATGACCGGCGCGGCGTTCGCGATTTCAGGCCACTTTTCGTACTCGTTACTGTACACTCTTAACCTATTAAGGTGGAAGGATAACCACTTTTCTGATGAAGGAACTAGAATCCACCAGAATCTAACTATCAACATTACAGTGTTTCTATAAAGCTAAAATTTTCTTTTGCACTAAGCAAGTAGGTAACAATTTTCTCCTTTTCTTTATATTTACGCAAAACAAAACGTAATAACGGTTATTAAGTACAGACGCAATTCTTCTATTTTTCTTGAAAATGATCTAAAGTAAGATCGAAACGTCGGAAAAAATTATTGTGGTAATTTGCAAATAGTGTTTTAAATAGCAATTGATCGAGCCGTACGATCAGTACGGTGAAGTCATAATAATATTGTTAGGGACAATCTACGATCGACATAAGGAAACATTAATCTAACTAGATTTTGGGTCGAAACGTGCGGGACGCGACTTTTTATCCTTACACGAGCATATTTTGAGCTGCACAAAGGTTCATTTGATAGAGGAAGGTTCAGCGCAGATCGCACTGGTCATGAGAGAACGAGATTATGTTTATATCTAATAATATGAGTGTCCAAAGTAGAGCAAAAATGATTTGTGCTGAACCTTCCTCTATCAAATGGGGTCCCATGGGAATCACCGACACAAATTTCCTCGACACGGTTTTCACCGACAACATTTCACCGACTCCAGATTTGACCGACAATAACTTTGGCCGACAACGCCTTTAACCGAAAATGACTTTGATCGACAATGATTTTGATTGACAATGAATTTGATCGACAACGATTTTGGCCGACCACGAATTTGTCCGGCAACGATTTTGACCGGCAACGACTTTAGCCGACGACAGTATTATGTTACTGTTGGTTATTACTGTCGTCGGCTAAAATCGTCAGCTAAAATTGCCGGTCAAAATCGTTGCCGGTCAAAATCATTGTCGATCAAAGTCGTTTTCGGTTAAAGGCGTTGTCGGCCAAAGTTATTGTCGATCAAATCTGGAGTCGGTGAAATGTTGTCGGTGATTTGTGCAATGAACCTTTGTGCAGCTCAAAATATGCTCGTATAAAAAGTCGCGGCCCGCAACCCACGTTTCGACCCAAAATCTAGTCAGATTCTAGTGGATTCTAGTTACCTTCAGTCGGATACCCTTTCCCCTTAAACAACGAATTTTTGTTTTTTTTTGTAGTTTCTGCTCTGAATGGTATTTACAGTGATCCCCGAAAGTATTTGAACGTACTTTAAAATAGTATAACTTTTTTTATAATTGTACCAAACGACCTGATGCTTTGTAAGCAATTAGAAGGATTGGTTTACTAAATGATCTGCATAAATGATTTTCCAAAAATTACAATTTACAAGGTTGCATGCAAAAATGAAAAAGGCATTTCTTAAAACTTTTTTATTTGGGCCGTTAGTGAAAATTCAAAATATATGTTAGTTATGCATATGCTGAAAATTTCATCAAAATCGATTAACATGTAGCTTGTAGCCGAGAGCTACAAGTGGTTAAATGTGGCGAGAATCACAGTTTTTCGCGACTTTTTGGTCAGTTTCTGCTTAAAATCCACAGATTCTTACATCTTTCATGCGTATAATTAATATCTACAAAACGCATATTTTAAATTTTCATTACGGGCTCTAATAAAAAAGTTATAAACGGTGCCTCTTTTACTTTCTCATGTAATTCTTAGCAATTGCAATTTTTTCAAAATCTTTTTTGCATGTCATTTGGTAAATCAATTCTTCTAATTGCTAAAAAAATGTCAGGTCGTTCGGGCCGATCATAAAAAAGTTATACTGTTTTAAAGTGCGTTCAAATACTTTCGTAGTTCACTGTATCTATTTTTAAGGCCTTCTCGTGTAACGGCAGGGAATACAAGTGATTTTTAAGAATTTTTTTCGGAATATCTGTTGAGCATTCTTATTATTTATAGTATAATAACTATGTTTGAAATAAAAAAACAGTGAAAAAATGTACTATTTGAAATTGCAAATATTTTGAATGAATCAATCAATATTATTGCTAGACTGCGGACTTTTATGCACAATAAAAATTCTTTAGATTTATTGCATGATTCTGAAGCCGCATAGACATTTAGTTCTTTTTCCAATCATTTTAAGTAGTTGAAAATAATGCAACCACACTTTGAAAACGGTAATTCTCATGTTTATTCAATAAAATACCGTCGACTAGCTTCTTATCTACCAGTCGTCGTTTAGAACTCTTTATTCAAGCAACAATTTTTCCATGCGACCACACTGTTCGTATATTAATCCGTGTTGGGCGGATTTTTCTGTATTCTGCGATTTGAGTACTCTTTCAAAAATCTTCAAAAAATGATCAAATGAACAGTAGATTGCGCAGATTTTATACATTTGAGACAATGAATAGGTCAAACACAAAACTATTTCACATTATTAGACAGCGGATTTTATGCATTTATGACAAAAATGAGCAGGCCTAATTTAAAACAGTAAAATCATTAGAAGAATTAAAAAATGCTGTTATACAATTTTCAACCTATTAAACATATTAAGAAAGAAAATAAACTTCTATTTCACTCCAGTTTATTGTCAATCAGATAGAAAGTTTTTATTTTGCATAAAGATCCGCTGTCTATACTACTTTTTAAAAATGGCAAGATCGAACGACCCAAATTTCTAGCGTTTTTTATAATATATAACCAAAAAAATAAATTTATTAAATAATTCCTCACGATGCATCTGTACGTAAATATATTTTTACGTAGCTCTTGCATCTTGTAATTAATGCAATATTTGTTTTCCATAAAAATCTACTAATTTATTCCGCTTAATTCCAGTTTCTCGCAAGTGTCTATGTAAATCTGTATAAAGTTCCGCGATCCAGTGACCTTATCGAGGTTAATGGCAGGATTCGTAACTTTTCAATTCTCTGTGTCAAAAAATGCATATCATGCCTATAGAACAGGATTCGGTCTCGGCTCGATCTCGGACAAGCGTGGCCTATAAATATTATAATTTATAAGCGTGATAAAGGGAAATTTATCCGTGACAGAAGTATGCGACGACAATGTTAATTATGGACGCGAACAGCTAAAAGGAAAAGCCACGGGTGTCGTGTGCCGACGAATACGTTCCGAGCTGATACAAATAAATACATCTGTTTATCGACCCCGGTATCAGCCAGCGATATCAAAAGAGATTACGGATCCATTAAAGCTGGCTAGATCCGAATAAAATCTCGCATTACGGGATCATTACGGCAAGTGAATTCTTACGAGCTGTGCTCCCCGCGTTTTCTTCGATGATTATGCATAAGTGCATTTCCATATTTCATTTTCGACGGGTTAAGAAAGCGCTGCTCTTTTGAATGCCGACACGTGAATCATCGTTATTTATATATTCACCGATTCCACAAACGATACGAGCGATAAAAAGGAAACTGAAAATTTCTGTGTCGTAGATTAAGAATTGCAAAGCCGCCGCAACAGGAAACCCGTTGCGTCGATGCGCTTGATCGATGGAAAAGAAAGTACACGTTGCAATTTATGGAATATTGCAGGTATCAATTCTATAATAAATGTACGGAATGATATTATCTGTTACTAATCACGTTTGTAAATAGGCAACGTGACAGGTGGAATTAAATTTTATGCCCGCGCACCTGGATATTCGTAAATCATAAAATCTATCAAAGGTAACTTAAAGATGCACGGCGTTGCACAAACGTCTTTACGCACGGTGTCCATGATTTATGGCAAACGAGCAAAATTGCGTAATACTAAAATTGTAGTTGCCAGACGAAAGCTAAAGTTCGTTGTTTTTATACGTAATTTCAATCTTAGACATTTTGTTTCTATTTCATTTTCTGTCTGTACAATTACGATATTATTGCCATAATTATTTTCAGCCCTTAAGGCGATCATTAAAGTGCAATGACATTTTCAGTTACATCATTGAATAAATATAATGTGAATAATAAACTTGTCTAATGGTTGAAGCCATATGATATTTTTATTCAATTTAATTAAATTTAATGCTCAATTTAATTCAATTTAATAAAAATATTATATGGCTCCAACCTTTAGGCAAGTTTATTATTCACATTATATTTATTCAATGATGTAACTGACTGAAAATGTCATTGCACTTTAATGATCACCTTAATGGTTGAAAATAATTATGTTAATAATATCGTAATTGTAATTAATTGTATGATGTAATATAATATAATAATTGTATAATCAATTAAATTAGGGCCAGCTTTACTCTCCCAGTACAGATCTATTTAAATTATTCAATTTCTGGCAAATTAATGAAGTGCTGCATTAGGAACAATGGAAAGTGCTTTGAAAAATTGTGTTTCAAGAAATTGATAAATAAGTGAATGGTCCTAAACATGTTTCGCTGTTTGAGGGTTGAAGGAAGATGCTCCGAAGAAGTACGAATCAGAAGGATGGAAAGAAGTTTGGAAGATGAAAGCAGCGGGATGTTTAATCGCGACCTCTCGCGGTTGAAATTTCCCGGGAGGATGGAAAGTCGCGGCGGAAAACAGGCTGACCACGAGGCGGCAGGAATAATTTTTCTATCGAGGTCAAGTTGAAGAGATCGAGCAGAGTCGAGGAAGGACGGTGGCCAGTGGGAGGTCATCCGTGTCGTTGTTGTTCGTTATTTTTAGCATGTTGGGGCGGCATTTTTACCCTGTCTTATTATTACCGGCGCAATGGTGTCGGACGAAGGATAGTAGCTCAATGAGTCACTAGGATCAAGTCCCTGGAAGATACTAGTTTCTAGACCAGTGGTTCTTAACCTTTCTGAAGTCAGGGAACGCTTTTGATTATATGAAAAATTTGCGGAACACCAGAATTAATGATCCAAAAAACAAACAAAAACATCCCGCCTAGAAATATTTCTATATTTTAGAAAATATATTATTAAATACTTAGTAATGATATTTGGTCCCCTCAGACCATCCATTGATATCTTTCAAATCTTCCACTCTCACTATCGCCTAATTTCAGCGGGACCTACTTTTTATTACGGTGGGTTCCGAACCACCTATATATTATTAAATATATTTAATATATTTCGCGGAATTTCGCGGAACACCGGTTAAGGTGGAAAGGAACTAGAATCTAACTAGATTTTGGGTCAAAACATGGGTTTGCGGGGATCGGCTTTTTGTCCTTATACGAGCATATTTTGAGCTGCACAAAGGTTCATTCTAAAGAGGAAGGTTAAATACAGCCCGCCCTGGTCATGATTTAACGAGAAAAGTCTTTTAGAGACAGAAAAATACATTGGAATCTGCGGGTGTTTTCTCAATTTTTTTCCCCTACTTTGGACACTCATATTATTAGATATAAACATAATCTCGTTAAATCATGAGCAGATCGCTTTGTATATAACCTTTCTCTTTAGAATGAGCCTTCACCCAGCCCAAAATCTGTTCAAATAAGGACAAATACCTGGTTCCCGCAAACCCATGTTTCGAGCCAAAATCTAGAAAGATTCTAGTTCCTTGCTAGTTTTGTCATGTGACTACCCTTCCACATTAAGGGAAAAGAGTATTCACGTGACATAATTAGAAAGGAACTAGAATCTTTCTAGATTTTGGGTCGAAACATGGGTTTCGGTTGTTTGCCCTTATTTGAGCAAATTTTGGGCTCGGTGAGGGCTCATTCTAAAGAGGAAGGTTAAATGCACTGCGCTCAACTCATGATTTAACGAGATTATGTTTATATCTAATAATATGAATATTCAAAGTAGGCAAAAAAATCGAGAAAACACCCGCAGATTCCAATGTATTTTTCTGTCTCTAAAAGACTTTTCTTTTCCTCTATCAAATAAATGTTTGTACAGCTCAAAATATGCTCGTATAAGGCTAAATAACCGAAGCCCGTGATTGCATTCAATTTCCCCATATTCCGTTCATGAAGACAGAGTCTAGAGCAAATCTAGAGCCAATTTTAGTTCAGCTAGTTAGACGAGATGGCGCCTAGTCAGGACTGTCAACGTGGAATCATAACAACAAAACTATAAAGGGCTTGAATCCACTCGGATCTATTAATAGCAATAAAGATATTAATAAAGAAAAGAAAAAAACGTGAAATCATAGCAAAACTGAAGTGTTAGGCTGATACATGTGTATGTTTATCATTGTTACCACAAAAAAAACCTTTTTTTTCTGCACAGAGGTTGGTAACACTGATAAATACCCTAAAACATGGGTATCTTCCCCCTTAAGAACCACTGTCCTAGATCGGTCTTCTGGAACCTCAAAACGTTTACCGACCCACGGATTATGTGCAGGGTGTGGCGGGCGGGTGGAACGAATGGAGTCGAGGAAAAGGAATAACATTTGTTCGTTTCACTCCTCGTTTTCGAGAAAATCGAGTCTGAAAGTACAGCGAAAACATGTACGATTAGATAAGAATCGTCCGACGCGTCTGATCATGACCAACCAATTCTACTTCCTGCACATACTATAATGCGCGAACACGGCGTAACTTCAAACTCGATTTTCTTGAAAACGAGGCGTCAAACGAATAAATGTTCTTCTTCTTTTCAACTTATTTTCACATGTTTTAATTTTTGCAATTATGAAATGTCCAATTTTAGAATAATCCATTTAGAAATGTCCAATTTTAAAATAAGCATCATTTTAATCAACATATTCTGTCAATGAATTACAATTTTATATTCATTAATTATTATGCGTTAATGAATCGATACATTTTGTCCAAACATCGCAATGCTACTGTAAATATGTTATTTCTCCACTCGTATAAATAGAATACTGGATTTATTGAGAATCGTATTGATTGACACTGAAATAAACTTTATTTAAAAGTAAAAGTGGATATCTAAATAAAAACTGAAGGTAACATCTTAAAGATCAGTTTTGTGCCTTGACGTGAACAAACCTGAAGATTTTAATGGTATTTCTTGATCAAAACGTTTGCATTCTAAAATTATTCATATGCAACGATTACACCCTGTTAACATAAAAATATTAATTCGACCCCTTTTCTAATCTTTATTAACATCACACTTTAATCTGTAACTAACACAAAAGTGTTAGCATGCAATTGCTATAGAATTTAGGAAACTGGTGATCTTGCACTAGGTACTGGGCCGCCATTTTGCTTCGGTGTCGCGGTTTCGCATTGTCCGAGTTTTAAAAGGACAGCGTTTATTATATTGCACTTTGCAGTTTGCTTTCTGATGGTCGTTCTATTCTATATCATACTCTACGAATGAATTTATTAAGTAACAGGTTCGAGACAATAGATCATGCTTAAACGACAGGATTTTTTTTCAGTAACAATTCGATTCAATTATCGGCGATCGCAGCGGCGCAGCGGGAAACGAATAAAACCGGACTCGACCCATTTGGTTTCGCGACAAACGCTGACACATATTGTAATGTATGCTAATGCAAACACGTTACAATAAACGACGGCAATGTATACATAAACATATTAAAGTAAATGAATCATTTATTATCGGGCGAATAGAGACGTCCAGCGTCGTCGTGCGTCGTATGCTTCGCGGCAACACATAATTTTCTATTTTTCGTTACAAAATTCAGACGTAGTTTATGGAAATTGTTGGTGGAACATTGTAATTCTTAACGTCACAGCCAGAAAACGAATGAAACTATTTTACGGAATTAGTTTTGTCGCTGTATTCCGCCTAATTATGGCGTTAAAAATTAAACGAGATGATAAACTAAGTGTTAAAATTTAACATGGAAATTTTTATCGTTTCTTTAAGCCACCCGATGTTACAAGCATTGTAATGCATGGTATTGCCACTGTCGTTACCAAGTAGGGGCATTATGTCATTGCGATTTTATTTGGAAAAGCAGAGAGAATAAGATTTGTATTCGTTGTGACTTCTGAAAATAGTAAAAAATGTTGGAATATAAAATTCCACAGAATTTAGTACGATTTTAATGTATTTCAGATCTACTACCGCGGAAAATAATATCTGATCCGATTTCCTTGAAATTTTTATCAGTTCGAAGCATTAACTTTAGCGAAGCTGTCTACCCAGAATTTATAAAAACATTTCGAATAGCCTTTTGTTTCATTTTTTCAGTGAGCTGTACGAAGCTTTGAATTACTACAATATTTTCTTTCAGTAAACTTAGTGCAGCGAACAGACAACAAAAGCTGTTTAAGAAATACCTTACCCTACAGCAAAACTTAGTTTCATTATGTTCTTCAGGAAAGCGTCCCGAAAATCGGTGAAAGAGTAATATCTTTCTCCAGACCACGATTTGAAAAAGGCAATAGAAGGAGAACGTTGCCGGCTTCTGCGCCGTTCAAACGAGACAGTATTCTTTTGTGAGGGGCGCGCGAGGTTCGGAGTAAACGCGGATTCATGTCCCGAGGAAGGCCATTTCCTGCGATAAATTATTACCGATGCAGCAGCTAAATCGGCGAACGAAATCTCCGGATTCCAAGGGGTTAAACCTTGCGCCGCGCATTGTCCGGTTGGATTGCCGCGAGGCATTGTGCGGTATTTCGGCGAATTCGCGTCGTCCGAAAGAGAAGGTGTGTAGGTGCGAGAGAGGGATCGATCGAGGCAGGCATGTGGGGAGTTGAAGGAAGAGCAGCGACGCCTTGAATCTTTACCCGGCATAATTGTACGTTTAATAAGCGCTTTATCAAAGGCGATAGTACGGGCGATAACGGTATGTAGGTCAGTTTGATACGAGTGACCTGATTCCTGGCTGGCAGCGCCGCGTTACCAACGCTCGTAGATCCGCATGCGTGCCACCGGCGTATACAGAATTTTCTATATGTGTACTCGGAGGCCGTAAGCGCCTCCCGTATTCGTACCCACGTGCGCACCGCTCCGCCACCCACACACGTGCGCAACGCTGCTGACAACATGCTCGCGATCCCGCGCGTTCTCGCCTAATCCGAACAAACGCGCGCGAGCGCGTTCACGCTCACGCGTGCCTCGCTTGCTTGCTTTTGCTCGTCGAGAGTGAAACCCGCGGACGAACAAGGCATCCGCGGATTGCGTGTGAAAATGCACGCGAACGCACGCGAGTCCGTCAAGCGGACCCGACCCGGCCGTTTTATTCCCGGCGAGCGATACTGGTTTACACTTCTTGGAAATCGCGATGATTATTCTCACGCCGCTGGAATTCCAGTTTCTTTTCTATCGCGGCACTCGCCCGATCGACTTGCGCGACCGAAACTCGTTACCTTCTTTTCCTACGTTTTCCTGGTGAATCCGCAACCCTTTCAGCTTGTGAATGTTCTTTGGGTTATGCTACACGGTTTCAACCCCTCGCCGGGAGATTCGGATGAAACTGTTCCGCACAATTTGTATTTGGTTGGACGGAAGCTCGCAGCGTTTTTAGATGGACATTCAAACGTGAGATATTTATTCATAGGTGTATTCAATAACATGATAAGGTACCGCAGAAACGACAAAAAGTAATAGAACAGAATGGAATATTATGTTGTTGTATTTTATCTTGGAATTTCAATTTAAAAACGCTACGGACATTCGTTCCAAACCCAATGTTTATTGTATGCATACGTTTATTTGAATATGTAGATGTTGGTTATCGATAGACGGATTTTATGCATTTATGACAAAAATGGATAGGTAGGTCAGGTACAAAACTGTGCAGATGTTAGAAGAATTGGGTGACGTTCTGACATTATTTTCAATTTAAATATTTTAAATAATTAGAAATGCATCGATTTGGAGGATTTTTATTCGAATATACAGGGTGTTCCAAAAATGTTGTACATCCCTGAAAGGAGTTTCCGACGGAGGTCATTCTAAGTAACTTTCCCTTAGCGAAAATGTTATATTGCCATCGGACGAGCCAGAACTCGTCCACTGTAAGCCGCAGAGAACTTCTTCGCAAAGGAAAAAGTTACTTCAAATGACCTTGCGAGTTCTTTCAAGGAAGTACAACATTTTTGGGACACCCTGTACACATACATTTATATGAAAGAATAGAATTGGTTCGCATTTCTTGGAAATCTCTTGGTTCCAACTCTTCGAACCTTCTTTGGGCTACGCTCCATTTTTCAAGAATTTTATGCTTATGCGCTCCCGTCAGCTAAATTGTCTGCAAAGGGGAGTTCCCCTAACGCCGGACGGCACCTAATACCGGACAGTAGCTGCAGTGGAACCAAAAAGTAGTTGAACACAAAATTTCCGACTCTCTAGAAATGGTACAATAATATAGGACTCATTTTAAAGCTCGAAACTTCTGCTTTCCCATTCATTTTTTTCTAGGATATTTTTGCAAGAGATGGAGGTGAATAATTGAGGACACGTCTGTGGTCGAAAATGCTACAAATTGATTCGTCTGTGAGAGCACCAAAATAATTTTTTTTGTATCCTTTCCCTTTGCAACGACTGCTTGAAACTTACTTACTAACCAGATTAACCCTCGAACGATGGACCCTTTTCGCATTTTTACAATTGAGCTTCTTAAGAACATTCTCAGCTTTATTATCAATTTTTTTAAAACACATTTTTGTAAAGTACTTCTTGTAGATACATTGGTCTTGCTATCGTTCCTAATGTGTGAGCTGTTCATTCAAGTAAATCGTCAGAAATTGACTAGGGTAAACTGTACTATTGCTGACACTGCAGTAGTTATTGGCACTGTTGATTTAAACGGCAAATATTAAGAATTCCTGGTATAGAAAATAATGTTTTTATTGCTTCTTATTTATATTTCATTTCATTTATATTTCATAACAGAGTTCCACATATGACTGTTAGCAAATGTGCCAATGACTGTACTATTTGTCTTACGATTGTTATTCATTGAATATATTTTATAACAATAGATTTATGACTCGTAAAACTGTTTGATTTTGCTGAAAAATCTCTATTAGCTTATAATAATAGAAAGTTCAGCTCGTTTAAACATTTCAAGAAAAGATAAAAAGATTTTTACTACGATTTAAATACGTAAAAAACGTAATTAAATTACGGTTTTAATACTCTAGGTCAGAATAGACTCGGTCAGAAGAAATAAAATTGCCACCTGTTTTGCATCAGTGCTAGCAATGACAGTCAAACAAGTGGCACACGTCGATTTTGATCAGACACGCCTTTCATCCCCAAATTCAACAGCTACTTTCGTCTCTTTCAAATGGACGTAAAAAAAATGACGACTCCGTAAAGAATTCCATCAAAACAATTTCGTATTACGTACCTTAAAAAGAGACAAACGTTTAATATTTTATTCATACATGACGAACGTTATCGTTATCGTTAGTTTGTGGATCTTTATGTAAAAGTTTGTCGGACTAATTTATGCATATTGCAAACGAGTTACTTCCTTTTATGCTACAAATAAGATAAAAACATTTGTTTATCGCGAATGAAAATATTTTCCGCGTACAATCGACGAACAGTTGTGACAACAATTTGGTTCAACAGAATACTTTTAACACCTTGCCGTATTTTGACGGGTCAGACTCGTGATGAAGATTTTAACAAAGCCTTATGCCTTTCTTTTTAGGTGAAATAAAATTTGTTTCGCTTGTAATCAATATTGAAACATTCAAATAGATATAGCCCCACGAAAAATATAAATTTTCTCTTCTCTTCTACGACATTTTTCGGGATAAAGGCGTCCTAATAACTGTAAAAGAAATGGTACGGCAAGGGGTTAACAAGGGAGTAGTAATTCTTTCCGGACAGCATCGCAGATTTAGAATTAATTATTAGAACACCGTCGAGACGCTTGCATAAAATAGAAAAGATAGTGAAATTCCCACCGTTAAAAGGCAACGTATCGAGTGAATAACTGTGAAAAATCGATAATTGTTATTCCACGTCAGATTGTCATTTTCGCGTGATGGCTCACTCGAGTCGCAGGCGGAAAATTCAGAGAACGGTCGTTTCGAGCAAGGTTTGTCACCATTTAAATATTATGTCACGTAACACATATTGAATAGCTCGTTAGAATACCCGCCGATATATTACGCAGATATTTCTTCGCGTTACTCTCATTTTGTATTCATGCGGCGTCCGTTAAGACGCCGTAAATTACCGTTGCAATTACCTACACGCCGCGCTCCAGTCATTATCCACGATGGTGTGATGATCAATCATTGCGAAAGCGATTCGAAAATTCGCGTGTTTAGAAAAAGCTGCAGACGCTAGACAGTGACTGTTACGCCGCGAGCGTTGTTGTTTGTCGGCGCTGATAACGGGCAACAATCGTGAGCGTGAATCGTCATCGTCGTCGCGTTTCCGGGAAGGAGTGGAGGAAATCAGAAAAATAAGCGAATGACGAACGGACGACATTGATCGCGAAAAATACGGAAGTCGATCCGCTCGATCGCGATCGGAAATTTCTAAAATTCATTTGTAATCACTGGACAGCGGACTTTATGGATTTATGACAAAAACGAGTACGTGTAATTTAAAACATTAGAATTTAAAAATACTTTTATATTACTTTCAACCTATTGAACATTTTAAGAGAGAAAATCAAAATTTCTTTGTCGCTCCGGTTTGTTGCAATTCAGGTGGGACATTTCTATCTTGCATAAAGATCCGCTGGTTATATTGTTTTTCAATCTTTTAATATTTGTATACCCTCCCTCCATTTCGTTTGCTTACACTTTGTTCTCTCTTCCCTTCAACTTCTTTATTTCCTAATTATTATTATATACTTAACAGAACGTCCGATTGAATTGGAGAAAATTTAAAGAAATTATTACATAATAATAAAACTGTCGGAACACTTCGAGCGTCAGTGATAAAAACGCGTGCGTCGGACATACTTTATGCGAATTGATAAACGACGCGATAAACGCTCGGGTAGGTGTTCGAAATCGAAATTCCGCGGGGCGATCCGTCTTGCGAGTTTCTGAAACGGTTACGAGCAGCGAAAAATACCGCGATCCAAAATGAAATCCCCCGGACACCGGTAATGCAAGTTTCAAGGCGAACGGAAACAAGTTGCCGCGACTTGTCCGCATTGTTTGGAATAAGAAACGAGGCGCGTTGCGGCGAGGTAGCCAGTCGCGCACCCCTAATGTCGTTTCTTCGCCGAAGTTTTTCCCCGGCTCGACGGTGCACGCGTGCGACGCTTTCGTCATGCACCGAGACACAAAGTGCGGCTCGCCAACCAGAATTAATTCGCTTGACCCATTTACCCGATGCACTTGGACCACCTTGTACTACCGGTATCGATGTGTGTTAAAAGTGTGCGCCCACGAGCACAGCGACGCGTGCGCGCACATCCTCGCGCGTTACCTTCTCGCACGACAGTCGAATTGAAATCGACCGCCGCCGAACACAACATTGATCAACACTAAAGAAATATTCCTTTCTATCGATCATATATTTGTTGATACAAGATGTATCGATGCTCTCGGCGCACTGGTTCGATCAATTTTTACTTGAAAGCAATTTTGCAATTTATCAAATTCAAACTTCGACGTTTCGATTTATTGATCAACACTGCCGTGCACCACCGCCAGGCAAAGATTTCAGATCTCTCATTTTGTAATTAACGCAATTAGAACGATACCTCCGTCGGAAATTCACTGAATATTTTTATTCGAGCGCGGTGACCAAATTATCACCGATTCGCAAGAGTCAATTTTGCTGCATAGAATTTTTACTTTTTAAAATGAAGAATTGGTGTTTTTGAAAATTGAATGTGTACACTTCACAACGAATATATTTTCCAGACTGTGCCTCTAATAATTTAGCGCACAGTCTACATAAATCTTGCGAATCAATGAATACAGATAAAATAAAAACGAATTGTTTCCAAGGTCATTTTTTGCGAGACCTCAAGGTAATCGGTATCTTTTTTAATGGTGTCCTATATGTGTATTCTTTTTGAAATTGTTATGATAAAATGAAATAAAATAATGGAATAAAAATGGCGATAAAATGGAAAAATAATGGCATAAAAAGTGGAATTGAACGACCTTAGTAACTACAGCATTCGGATCATTTATTCTCGTAGAAACAGTAGATAGTACGTAAGTGGAAACGGTGGGTAATGGTCAGACAAGAGCTAGCCAAATCGAATTCAATGGCCGTCGTAGTCGATCAATTTATTTTGACATTTGATTCGGATTGCACAAGCTCTTCTGTCTAGGGCACGTCTCTGTTACTTCGGTTACATCGCACACAGATAGATTTCGTGAAAATGTACTAACGTAACTGATCTGTATGTTCGAAAGACTATGATATTTTTTTATTAATCCATGTACACTCCTCGAAGATGGTTGACTGAAAGATCTATGCAGAAGAGACACTTCTCTAGTCCAACAACAATTAAAACCACAGAAAGATGTGGACAACGTACACATTCTCGCACACCGCGTCTAAGAACGAGAAAGCTAACAGTGCCACGGCTTCATCGATTGTGTCACACAGTATTCAGCCTAACCCCTTTTCGAAATCAATAGTTTATTGACGTTCATTCATTTCCCCTATCAACGAACATTTGCTCCTCAAGAACCACGTTACCCCCACCAACTGGCAATCGCGAATTTCCGAACCGCGACCTGCGCAGGGTTATAAATCAAACTGCACTCTTCGCGTTTTCATGGAATGTTTAAGAGTGCAGTTTGATATTTAACCCTGCGCAGCTCTCGTTTTTATGGAATGTTTAAAGCAAAGGTCTGCAGTCTTCGCGACATTCTCGGGTGCTAGCTAGCTAAGAGAATGAATAGGGTTGAAATATTTCTTAATTCAGTTCGCTAACACATTGAATTTACTTAAGATTTGTACGTGCTTAATTCATAATAATTTACCCAGTAGGTGTGTAAGGTTCCTTGTTAACACTAACCGTACCGCATTGAAATTATAAAGATGCTTCCACATCAGAAATTATTCAATAAATTTATTTAATCCGGTATTATTAGAAAAATTGTGAAAAATCTAAATAAGTTCAGTCTTGTAATTTTGATAAAACAATATATATATCCGACACATTTTGTAGCTGTTAGTGTTAACGGAGATGATTTTCATTTTGCACGAAGATCCGCAATCTACATGTTACTGAACCTTTCCACCGTGGTCGTGGCCCGCCCTTTGAGTGTGCCAGTTCCTCGGCCCGCGGGAATACTCCCGCCAGCGAAGAACAGTCGTCTGAGCGGCGTCTACGTCGGGGTTTGAAAGAGAGAGAAAAAGAGAGAGAGAGAGCCAGGAGAGTGAAGGTGTCTGGAGAGTAAGCTGACAACCGGTGCTGTTTAGCTCGCAACCCCAGGGTCGCGTTTAAGTGAATCTACAACGGCGGAGTAATAGACGCTGCGGGGAATCGGCATAGAAATGCGTCGGCCGCACGGTGTCCGGATAGCGCGCACCGCATCGGCTAACGTGGAACAACGACGGGCAACGGCGAAGATAGATAGCCCGAGGAACGAGGTGGGAACGAGATCAAGAGAGAGAGAGAGAAAAAGAGAGTGAGAGAGAGAAAGAGGGCTCTCGCGGTGGCGCGCTTGTGCTCCCGCAACAACGTCGGCTCTCTCGGTTCTCTCATTGACCTAGTTACCCAGTACACTTGACCGCACTCCGCGTCCCTCCCTCGCCCCCACACGCCACATCCCTTCTTCCACAACGCTGCTCCCTCCCCTACTCTCTTTCTCTCTCTTTTTGTTTCCCTCTCTCGCTCTCTTTCTCTCTCTACCCTTCCGAGTGGCGCGCCGTCTCTGCTCACAGAGAACCCAACGTGTCTCCCCTATCTCTCTTTCTCTTCCGCGCTCTCTCACTCTCTCTTTCTAGTCTGTCTCTCTTCGGCCCTCTCCCAACACCCCAACACCCGCCATCATCGTCAACGACGCCGTCACCATCGCCGTTTTGTCGTCGCTCACCCCTGCCCTCCACTCGAACTGCCATGCCGGCTCACTTCGCTGCTCGCTTTCGTTCTCTCCGCGCGTACATCCCTTCGGATTCCGTCGTCAACGTTTCTCTTTCCCTCTTTACCCCTCCGGACTTCCTTCCTCCCAACCCTCCGGCTGTACCGGCTCTTCTCCGTTGCTATATTCAGCCCCCTCCCGGCGGCGTCGTCACGCATCGCGTCGCGACGCTCTGTTAGCTGCGAGCTACGGATTCGATGGGTCTGTCAATCCTCTGTTAACCCTCGAGCTTAACCCCTTGCGCCACGATTTATTTTATTGTGATTACTAGACTGCGGATCTTTATGCAAAATAAAAACTTTCCATCTGAACCGCAAGAAAGTGGAGTGAAATATATAAATTTAATTTCTTTCTTAATATATTTAGTAGAGTATAAAAAGGGCGCGCAGTGGCTCAAGTGGTAAGGCTCACGACTACGAACACCGTGGTCCCGGGTTCGAATTTTCGAATCCCGCCGGCACCTCTGAAAATACTTTTCATTAGAAAAAGATTTTCAAGTTTTCATGTGATATCTAAACTGTGGTGCCCCACAGTTTAGTGAAAGTGGTTTGGAACCCAACTTAATAATAAACTATAGGTCCCGCTGAAATTAGGCGATAGTGAGAGTGGAAAAGAGGGGAGATTGGTAAATGGATTTGAAACCCCGAGGGGACCAAATATCATTACTTTACTTTACTATTTAGTAGAGTAAAAATAATATAATGATACCTTTAAATTCTTCTAATGCTTTTGCTGCTTTAAATTACACCTACCCATTTTTACCATAAATGCATATATCCGCAGTCTAATGTTTACTGTGATTCAAAAGAAGCAAAATTTATTTTGATTGTATAAGTTTTACACGATGATTGAATATTGACTAAGTAGAATTTCATTTCAATTTATAGGGGGCTGTTTACGTACATATTCAACAAATCCTGTCTTCAGCACGAGTCTGACTCGATATTATAGTACAAGGGTGTTTTACTGTTTTACAGCAACAGCTTTCTAGAAGCTTTTCGAAAGATTTTCTGAAACTAGTAGGCATATGTATGTCCCCATATAATTTAAATGTTACTATACGTGTATCTATAGCATCATGTAGTACATGTGGCGCTTCGAATCCTCGCGAGGGACCGCGGTCACATTTGCGTGACCATAACGACGCAAATAGCCTAGAAAATCGAACATAATCTCCGTTCTTTAGTATTTAAAAGCAGTATGGATTTCACAATATTTATGCAGTTTTTAAAACCTTATTTATGACTTTCTCGGCATGCTTAATGCATGTTGAATTGGGTCATACACGAGATAAGTTGATCGAACAGAAATGCGACAAGCAGATCGAACAAAAATTGGGACTGCAAAGATGCACAGAGGTAAATTATTCAATAAATTTCAATCTGAATATCCATTGATAGTAAAAAGGACTATAAAATGGAGATAACAAACTCGAATGACCAAAAATTCAATTTTTCATACAGTCTAGATCACTGGTTCTTAACCGGTGTTCCGCGAAATTCCGCGAGATATAATTAAATATATTTAATAATATATTTTCTAAAATATATTTATTTCTACGCGGGATGTTTTTGTTTGTTTTTTCGATTATTAATTTTGGTGTTCCGCAAATTTTTCATATAATCAAAAGTGTTCCCTGGCATCAAAAAGGTTAAGAACCACTGGTCTAGAAACTTGAAATTGACAGAATACGTCCATTATAGTGCTTACTTCGATCAACAAGTTCATTTAGAAAATAGTTGCGTTCTTTTAATGCCACTGTTAAAAATCGGACATTTTACGTGAAATAACCTAATAGTTTACATCAACCTAATAGATTACAGGAGCAATAGAATCGTTGCTTCGTTTCTAAACAGATCGTGTTCCAAATATCCTCGTGAAGTGGCAGAGACACCGGCAAAGAATCACACAAGCCTGTTCTCAAACCGCCAGCATTCAGCACTCAAGTGCACTTCCGTTTGTCACCCCACAGTCTTCTGCAGTCGTTCTATTTGTTCGAGCAAGTATACAGGCCGAGTGATTCTTGCCGTTGCGCGACGACCAGTGAACACAGTGAGCGGCAAGAATCACTTAAGCATTGTATACGCGATCACGCGGCTAATGTCGTTCCAAGTGCTCCAATAATTTCTTGCCGGTCGTGCCGTAAGCGCGGCCAGTTCCGAGCGGCACGAATCAATCCTCGGCCCGCGTTCTGTCGTTCGGCGCGCGTTCGAATCGGAGCGGAATGATTAACGGCGTCGGCGCCGATTGCAGGTATTCCGAGAAAATTCGCCGAGATCGCTATAAATATCGTTCGCTACGGAATGAGTCGAACAGCCCGGGATGAACACCGAGGAGCCCCATGGATACACTGCGGATTATTTGTAAGCCAATGAGTGCAGATCACAGGAATTTTTAAAGACTTATTTTAAAACTTTCTCCTCTTAATAATTTCAGATAAAAATCGTCTGCAACCATAACCTCAGGATAAAAATTGACCCCATTAATTTCAAAATACAGGAGCTGCACAGATTTTCTTAACAATTCTAGTGAGTTGGAAATAATACAATATTGTTCTCAAATTCTTTAAATATTTCCACTGTTTGTATTTTTGATCTATTAATTTTTGTCATAGATACATGAAATCGAAATTGAAATTAATTTCAAAGTACAGGAGCTGCACAGATTTCCTTAACAATTCTAATCGGTTGGAAATAATACAACACAGTTCTCAAATTCTTTAAATATTTCCACTGTTTATAGCTTTTTGATCTACTAATTTTTGTCATAGATGCATGAAATGGAAATTGAAATTAATTTCAAAGTACAGGAGCTGCACAGATTTTCTTAACAATTCTAGTGGGTTGGAAATAATACAACACTATTCTCAAATTCTTTAAATATTTCCACTATTTATAGCTTTCTGATCTACTAATTCTTGTCATAGATGCAAATTAATTTCAAAGTACAGGAGCTGCACAGATTTCCTTAACAATTCTAGTGGGTTGGAAATAATACAACACTGTTCTCAAATTCTTTAAATATTCCCACTGTTTGTACTTTTGACCTACTCGTTTTTAATGTTTGTTTCTACACCTCAAAATATGTAAAAATAACGCTAAAAAATCCGCGGTCCTGTCATGAGCACAACAGTGCCGATAGCGTGGGTCGCGCGCGCTTTTAGAATCTTTGAAGGATTCATTAAAAAATTATGAGATAGTCGGTGTTAAATCCGTGTTAAAATTCTCCCTTCGAACGGAATCGGCCCTCGGACGCCGCCGGAACGGAAACGGAGGTAAGAGTGTTTCGAAAGAAAGAAAGCAAGCAAGCATGCCGGGCAAGCAGACAATGCTCTCTCTCGACCGGTTTCTGTTCCTCGTCGAGGAGAGCCGATCGCGTATCACGAACGCTGGGAAACGTTTTAAAGCTCGAACCAGCAACTGTATGGTTACTAGACTGGAATTCCGCTCCGGTCCGCGAGCGGGAACGCGTTCGCTCGCGCGGTCGCGCGGGCTGGTAGGCGCGGGGAGAACGCGGCCGGTTCTTGCCGGCCAATTAATGCATGTCGAATGGTAAGAAGTGCATTATGCACTTGCACTCCCATGTCGGCGAGCGCGTCCGCGCACAGAAATTATAATATCGCGTGCACGGAACGGGGAGAGCGAACCAGACGCTCGCTTTACGCTTTACACGCTCCGGCTTTTCGATCGAGTCGTCGTCGTCGTGACGAAATCGTGGGCGGAGCAGAAGACAACGGTACAGTTAGCCTGGCTCAAGTGGCCTCTTGTCTCGCGACCGTGGCGGTCCCTCGATAGACGTCACTCGACGGACCCGATACCACGGAGCGAGGTACAGTCATTTTTCTATCATTCGAACCGGTATTTTGCGAATCCCCTCGTCCACCGACCAGCTAAGCTATTAGGTTGTTGCATATGAAATGTACGAGATTGAACAGTCACGTTATCCCATTGCCTTGCGATGTATTTTACGGTTTTAGCGACTAGAACTTTTTTTGTAGATCGTAATTTTCTAAAAAAGGAGAATATTGATATAAATTGTATGCCTATATGTTCTCCAATAGCTGTATATTAACGATATCCAAAATAGAAATTTATTTCGTTTTAAAGGAAATTATTAACATACATTTTTATCAGAATGTGTTCAAAATCTTCATCACCTGTCAGACACGATATTGTAAGGCGAGGGGTTAAACAACCGCAACTTTCTTTTAAATAACTTTATTGATCGAAGGGAGCGTGTAATCAACGTGTACTACCAATGAATTTCAAGTTTCTTGAGAATTGAATTTTTTAGCTATTCACATGCTTCATTTGCGACATTCATTTACGTTAATCAATGGTTAATCAATTTTAGCGATTTCAACAGTTCAGTGATTCCAACCGCGAAAGAAACGACGTTTCCCAGGTAAATAGAACTAATTAATTGCAAGTCACGCGTTCTAGTGTTGGGTACTTACTAATCATCAACTCGCAGATAGCTCGAATCGATCAACGCTAATACGAGAAATATTCGAGCAGGTTTGAAATTAAGCGATTACTCGAGACAACTACACTGACACCAATTCCAGGCAGAATTCTCACGATTATGCGATCCTTGCTCCAGCTGCATCGAGAATTGACTACGATCCCAGGAAGTCATCATCGATGACTCATCTGTCCACGTCGGGCGAAAGGTAAATCGAAGATTCTCGTCTGAACAATAGATCTCTTTGCCTGATATCGATTCGATAAGCGGTATCGTTGCATTGCTGTTACAATATTTTCATCGTGAACTGAGATTAATACTCGGTCACGTGGCTTCCGAAGGGATTTCAGATTGTCAGGGCAGTGGCTAGCGGGGAAATTGCTTTTCAAATAACGCTGGTCATTTGAAAATGAAATTTTTGGATGTTCTTAAAAATTGGACTGAAGAACATCAGAAAAGATTTCATATACAGTGACTCCCACTAATATTCGGACACTCTTAAAAAGACGATAACTTTTTTAATATTGTACTATACGATTTGAACTTTTTTGGGAAGCTAGAGCAATTAGTTTGCTACAGGATGTGAAAAAAAATTTTATCAAAAATTGCAATTGATCGGAATTGTAGAAAAAATGCTAAAAGTTGCATTTTACAACTTTTTTATGTGGGCCCATATTGAAAATTTAAAAAATACGTTTTGTAGATCTGTGTCAATTAAATATATTCTGAAAATTTCGTCAAAATCGGTTGAAGATGGTAAAAATTGCAGATTTTCACGATTTTCGGCCTATAACTGCAGTAAATCTAAGGATTCTTACATCTTTCAATGCCTGTCGTTTTTATCCGCATCAACTGATTTCGATGAAACTTTCACAATGCATATAATTGACACGAATCTACAAAACGTATTTTTTAAATTTTCAATATAGATCGACATAAAAAAGTTGTGAAATGCAATTTTTAGTATTTTATCTGCAATTCCGACAACTAGCAATTTTTTTCAAAAATTTTAGTCACGTTGTGCAGCAACCCAATTGTTTTAACTTCCCAAAAAATTTCAAATCGCATGGTCCAATATTAAAAATGTTGTCGTCTTTTTAAAAGTGTCCGAATATTAGTGGGAGTCACTGTATATATAATATTAGCAGATAAAAATTACGTAGTATAGTTACGTAGTATATAGTAGATAAAAATTACTTTCCACCATCATTGGTTTTGGAACCAAGTTACTGGAAAATCGTGCAAAAGTTGTGCAAAATCTTGTAACTCAACCTTAACCTTCAGAAAGTAAGGTCTAATAATACATAAATAGTAAGGTCTCTTAGATCCGGACAAATGAATTTCATAAATAGCCTCGTTTTTAATAAATTTGGGATAAAGAATAACATAGGATAAAAAATAAGCAAACAGATTTAATTTTATTCATATAAAAATTCTTTTTAAAAATCTGAAGCTGGGGTCTCCGAGACCCACATTGCGAAGGTTAAAGGCGAAGTCTCGTTCTAAAGATCACTATGGAGATTCAACAACGTCTATCATACAGGGTTATCCAAGATAGACTATGGGAAGTTTTTTTTTTAATAAAAAACATACTATTTTTAATTTTATTGGTTTTTTTATCTAATTATCAGGTATCATCTATGAGAATTATGTGTGAAAGATGACATCTGTCAAATGACCACCACGATCACGTTTACAGACATTAATTCGAATAACGAAATTTTCGATGACATTTTGGCATATTTGCTCGTTTAATTCACGAATTTCATTTCTAATGTTGTTTTTCAGGTCATGAATTGTTGCTGGTTTGTTGGCATAAACTTTGCTTTTCAAATAACCCCAAAGAGAAAGGTCCGATGGGATCAAATCACACGAACAAGGTGGCCAATTCACATCACCATTCCTTGAAATTAATCGACCATTGCATTTCGATCGCAATAAAGTGATGTTTTCACGCGTTGTGTGTAGCGTAGTTCCGTCTTATTGAAAATAAACATTGCTTATGTCGATTCCATTTAATTTCAGCCATAAGAAATGCTCAATTCTTGAGGACGACGTGGAATTGATGTTGATGATTTTCATTCGAACGAGGTGTTCTTGGTCTGCCAGACTTTGGTTTATCATGAACAGACCCAGTTTCATCAAATTTCTTAACCAAATTTCGAATTGTTTGCTCAAATGGACGATTATGTATGCCGAAAAAATCGCGTAATTTACGATGGATATTTCTTATTGAACACTTGCAAAATAAATTTGAATAACTTTAACACGCTCTTCAATCGTATACGACTCCATTGTTAAAATTGTCTATGATTGTAGGTTAGAAATACAAGAAAGTGAGAAGAAACAAACCATGGCGTTTGACAGATATTCTCATTCAACATCCTAAAGGTACTTTCGAATAACCCTATACATCATAATTTGCATTTAATATCATTCTAGAAACAATGCTGACACAAATCGCTATTATCCTGTCGATCCATGATACTGAAAGCCAACGTCTTATCGACTAGACTGTTGCATAAGAAGTCCTCTAGCCGAGGAAGAGGAGCAAGGAAACGCGGAATTATCGGGCAAAGGAAAACAGGACGCAGGTTCGTGACTTTGAAGTAAGTTGATTCGAGAGTGGCCTGACAAAGAGAGATATCCTTCCCGGCGGATACTCATCGTTCTACGTCAGCGCCTCTTTGCAGCAAGTTCTCGATTCCTATCAGATCCGATTGATCGATCACCGATCGGGAGAGCAGGTAGCAGCCCGCAAACCGGCAGTGAGCAGTAGGCAGTAACGCCGCGAGTAGTTAGCTGCTCGGCGTTGCACCGGTGCAGCCTTGAGCCTATTCCACGCACGAAAGCCCCCGCCGCACGCCTGGCTGCACGCTGCACTTCACGTTCAGAGCCCAGACTGACTAAGCTGACTCGAAAAAACCGCGTCTACCCGCGACAGTATTCGGCTGACGGTAAATTTAGTTTTCGCCAAGCCCGACCCGGCCCGCCGATTTTCTCCCCGCTTTGGTAACCCGGACTTCTCATGGCAGACACCTCGCTTCTTGGCACCGCTGTCTCTCGCGAAATTCTTCGAACTTGTCCCTTCCTTTAGAAAGGACAATCCTTTGCATCCACTCGCCGATCTATCCCAGTATAAATTTCTTGTTAACAATCTACCGTGCAGAAGTCGTGAGTCTTAAGGCATCTATATTCATTTTCAAAATTTGTTTAACCCTTATGTAGTCAATTTCTTTCAACAATTTGTTAATGTTCCTCTAAAAAAATGTTCCTCTAATATATTAATGTATAGTCTTACAATAAGAATTTGTGCAAACATGTTAAGTACAGAAAGGTTTTAAATAATCTATACATTTTGGTTGACTACACAAGGGTTAAATGTTCTTGCCGATAGATAGTACAATCTCTGAAGATGTCTACTTTCTTGGATAATAATCATTAGACTGAGTCAGGGGTCGCAGCCGAATAAAAATGTGTTGTTTCTTTTGACGAGCTGATGCTTAGGTGTTTTAGGGTGAAGACGATGCAACGCGAAGGGAGGAAAAGGAAAGGACAAGTCCGAGTCCGCGAATGTTTTCGCGAATGCGCACCTGCAGAGCCGTGACACGCGACCGCCATAGCACACGGGCCGTTCCGAGGAAGTGGCGCAAGTGTGTTGCACGCGAAGTGCATCTTTCATCTCGGTTTATCGAACCAGCCACCGCCGCCGCCCGCCGCGTCCGGAATCGGAACGCGATCGTTTTCGGGCGGAGAAGCAGTGGAACGGGCAGTGGCGTGGCGTCGGGTAGGCATCATTATTGGTGGATGGTCGATAAAGTTAGAGCGAGAGATGGGCAGTGTAAACTTGCTCCCGATTTAGAGCCGAGCCCTTTTTACATGAAGCCAAGTAGGCCATGCGCGAAGGATGACGACGGCGCGCGGCGTGGAAAAATATAACATTTTACGAACATGCAACTCGCCGCCGCCGTTGGGTATCGCCTCGCATCAGGCTGCCTGCCTCTCGCGTACCAGCCGGCCGGCGAATCAATATTAGAAAATCGCAGTCTAGTTGCTAAAAGGAGAATCGCGATCGCGCTTGCGGAGGCACTCGCCGCGCTCTCGCCCGAAATAACGACCAAGATTCCACCTTGGAGAATAATTTCGTCGTTCGATGCCGTGTGCCAGCCTTTATCAAAACCGATTCGGCGATCGCCCAGGAAGCGCGAGGGGTCGATGAACCGAACGATAACATCTGCGGAGCGACCCCGATCGAAGTCCGTATCCGCGAGCTCCGCGTCTCCCGATCATCCAACGATTTAGCGATCAATGGTTTTCGAGCTCGAATATCTATTACGGATTCCAAGATTGAATCTTTACGACAGGCTTCACAATATTGTTTACATTATGAACTATATTGGTATCTAATTAATAGAATCTTTATGCAATTATAGCAAAATTGAGAAGATGAAATTCAAAATTGTTGAAAAATTTAGAAAATTGAGGATGTCAATATATGATTTCTCCTCTATTGAAATCATTAAGGGAAGAAATAACATTCAATTTAGTTTCTACTTCTTGCAATCCATGCAAATAATTGTTATTTTGTATAGAGATCAATGGAATTATTCTAGATCGGAAGGAATGTTTAATTTTCGAGTTAGAATAGCTCCGACTGCAAAAGGTTAAATTAATTTACGGTTTTGTTTTGCTATTATATAAAACAAAAATGAGGAACAGGTCGTGTAAGGCTTTCACGGTGTACATGATAGAGTAAACTGCATAGTGAGGTGTTCCAGGCAGGTTTCAAATAAATTCTGTAGGTGGAAACAAATAACCAGAAAATTGAGAAGCTTAACTAAGAACTATATGCGAAACAAAGCAGGCCAGAAAAGTTCAGTAGGCGGAGAACCGTTCTCGGTTTAACTTTGCATAGTTCAATATTCAAAAGGTGTGTCCGAAAATAGAATAGGAATTATTCGAGTACAAAGTTTATGCGGAAAACACGAAGAATAGTAACGAAAACAAGAATGAACTTATCTATGGACATAATTGCTATTTCTTATGGAATGATCTTTCACCTGTCGAGAACTACTCTTGACCTAAATGCAAGCGATTTTCGAATGATCGCATTATAGTCTTTTCCAATGCGACGCGACAACAACGTCAAGCATTACAAACAAAATATAAAATACTGAAACCAGAGCATGGGAAATAATCAATGATAAGGTGATAGAAAATGTTAAAATTCAAACGCGTATGCATGCGAACAAAGTCTCCTGAATGCAAAAGATTTTTGAGTAATCACATAGTGGAGAATAAACAATGACAAGGTGACAGAAATTCTTGAAAGTCAAACGCCTATGCATGTGTTGCATACGAACAGTATTTTGAATGCAAAAGATTTTCCAGTGATCCCATATTCTGTTCCAATGTGCCTCAACGACATCGTTGTACAGTATAATCAAAATTTAAAATACTGACCTAGACTATAGGAAATAAACAATGAGAAGGTGACAGAAATTGTTGAATGTGAAACGTGCATGCATTTGTTGCATACGAATAAAATGAAAAAAGTTGCACTCCTGAATGCAAGAGATTTTCAAATGACCACATGATATTCTGTTCCAATATACCTCAACAACAATGTTATGCAGTATAATCAAAATCTAAAATACTGAAACCGGAGTGCGGGAAATAAACAATGATAAAGTGATAGAAATTATTGAATGTGAAACGTGTATGCATTTGTTGCATACGAATAAAGTGCAAAAATTTGCACTCCTGAATGCAAGAGATTTTCAAATGACCGTATGATATCCTGTTCCTGTTATATGTCTTAACAACTCACATTGTACAGTACAATGAAAATCTAAAATGCTGAAACCGGAGTGTGGGAAATAAACAATGATAAGGTGATAGAAATTATTGCACGTCAATAGCGCGTGCATTGGAATAAAGTCTCCCGTAAACAATTCGTGGAAGGTTTTCCCAGGAGTGTCTCCGAGATTTCTAAAACCTTGGCAATTCCGCGATAAACGAGTCCCCAGCGGTGCGATATGTTACGATTTCGCGAACCTGGGAACAAAAAGGCCGGCAGATCATAACGCGGCGGTGTTATGATGATTCAGTGGTCATAACGCGAGCCATCGGAACTCGGTCAGGCACAGTGGAGCAACGGGCATGCATGGACGCTCGCGGAAAACAGGGCGCGCGACGATTTCGCAAAAATTAATCGCGCTCGTAAATTTATCGCGTTCCTATCGTGAGAATCTCGGTGCTCCTCGGGGCGCGTACCTGTGGCTTGCGATGTAAAAGCGGAATCTAGGCCGATATAAATAGGCTGACACACCACGGAATAACAGGTAGCCTTAAACGCCGCATTACCGCCGCGGATGTTTTCGAAAAGACCCGAACTTCACCCGCAGCCCCGCCTTCTCGTCCGCTCGCTTTTCCGGGATGCATGATCATTGTTGTTTTACTTGCACATGATCCATTTGTTCGTCGGTTCACCACTAATTTAACGATCGAACCTGTTAAGGGTGTTTCGGTCTGCAGTCATTGTTTACACCTCTGCCATTTTTTAAAAAGAAATCGGAAGGACATTTTGCCTTCAACTTTTGCACACATGTTTACTATAGTTTGGAGTATATGATATATATTTTTCGAGCCGAAATAATTGAAATTTTGTGAACTGTTCTTTTCTAAACAAACCCTGTTTAACAAGCACAGTATCTTGATGGTTGATTTACAGTCATTTTTGGGATTTTTTTGAAAGAAATCTGAAGAACATTTTGCCTTCAACTTTTGCACACATATTTACTATAGTTTGGAGTATATGATATATTTTTTTCGAGCCGAAATAATTAAAATTTCATGAACTGTACTTTTCCAAACAAACGCTGTTTAACAAGCACAGTATCTTGCCGATTGATTTACAGGAACTTTTGGGATTTTTTTGAAAGAAATCTGAAGATCGTTTTGCACTGAATTTTTGCACACATATTTACTACTGTATTGAGTACACAATATATTTTTTTCAAATCAAAATATTTGAAATTGCACGAGTTGCACTTTCTTGAATATAGTCTCATTAAAAGGCACAGTGTCTTATCGGCTGATCTACAGTTATCTTTCAAGTTCTTTTGCGATTTTCTGAAAAGAAACGAGGAGACCATTCTGCACTGGATTTCTGCAGATATTTTTACAATCATATGGAGTATACGGTATATTTTTTTCAAGCCAAAATACCCAAAATTGTATGAGTTACACTTCCTTGAACAAGATCCCTTTAAAAAGCACAGTCTCGACAGTCAAGTTTTCAATAAGAACATTAATCACGAAACTGGAAATGTTACTGTGAAACCGCGGCAGAGTATAAAAAGCGAGCTGCATATTTACGAGACGGCGGCAGCTTATTATCCGGGAAGACCGCTCTAAATATTTTCGTGACAATCGTTACGGACCACTATGTTCCTTTCTTTTATATTTATAAATGCGAAGACAAGCAACACGCGGAGTTCCTGGGGACGTATTAAATCTTCTGGAACCAAAAAAGAAAGATAAACGATGTAGAAAATTTTAATCATCTTCAAAGAGTTGCGTTGGAAAAACCAGAGACCTGCAAAAGTCACTTGGAAACGCGAGAATCAAATAGAAATTTAGACTGTCCACTTTATATAATATTCACGAAAACGCGCGAGGTGTAAAGTAAACGGTTGCGTATTCGGCGTGGTGGAGGAAGCCTCGCTCAAAGCCCACGCGAGAACGTGCGAAATTGAAACCGAAATTTTCTTGAAAAGAGGGAACTTGACACCTGACCCGGTTTTCCAGTTGCTCGCGAAAAACTACCCTTTTCAGAAAACTATTTTAACTGGAAAGCGTCCCGTCGACTCGGCCGGACCGTGCCGGAACGGGGACGAGTCCTCCGATTCGGGCTTAAAAAACGCAGGAGCTCGAGGTGCATACAAACTGCACCTCCTTCTTCTTTTTTTCTCTCTCCCTCTTCCCCGGTCTTCCTGTTCTGTGTGCAACGAGCACACGTACCGAGAGAGTTTGCCGGAGCAACACGTCTCACTCCGTTGCACCTATCCACGATAGCGTACGCGTTGCAAGCAACAGAAGAAGAAGAATAAGAAGAAAAGGGGACAGAGAGAAAAAAAGAAGAACGCCTACCGGCATAAAATCCCCGCTAGTTATGGTCCGCGCTGTCCTAATTCCGACGCGACCAAAGAGCGTCCCTTTTCAGCCGGAATGAAAAGAAAGGAAGACGAAATTATGGTGCGCTGAACGCTTCTCTATCCTTCCAGATAATTGATACAAATTAATGCGTACCTCCTCATCTTTTATCATACAAGAATACGAAGAACTGCGCGTCAATCCAGTAATTAGTTGCGGACCGCGGACTTTGGAGATGGTCCGACTGAAAAATGATTCCTCGAAGTTGCAACTCCGACGATTCTTCATTTGATAAATTATTAATAAATTTATCCAGTCCCGCGGCTATGAATCGTACTTGGTTATATTTAATGAATGCAATTAACACTGAAGCTATGGAACTCTGAAAGCAACTGGTTTGAATTGATTCAGAGTTTGTGTGATTTTTATTATAATATAAATAAAATATAAAACCGATCGGCGTTGGCAGGTTCAATGTTAAAGGTTTGCCATGTATTCGCAAGAGGATGAAACTCTCGATGCTTCACCTAGACCCTAACAGACGAGGTTGCAATAACTTCAGCCAGTTTCGCGACACGCGGACAGACAGAATAGAGGTCCGTGGCAAGTTCTACAGATTTATAGATTTTCCGAGAGAGCTGGAGATGTTCGGGGAGTTTCCAAGGAGCCTAGAAGGAAGTCTGTGAGGAAACTGTCGCCTCTTCGGTCCCAAGGGCGGAACTCCGAAGAGCAAGTTTCCTCTCCGCGCGATGACGATGTTTCGCGTGGTTTCGACGCACCACGGCGCCGCACACAACGCAGCCGAGACAACGCGTTTTGCTTCGGTGCACTTAGCTACCTTTGTGTCCGTTTTTCTCTTCCCCCGGCCGCCCCCGCACTTCTCGGAGAGGATAAAAAGTCGCGGCGGCATAAAACCCCTAGACAGCGGCATAGCCGCTATCGCGTGTATATCAGCACCGTCCCAATTCCGGCGCGTATTGTGTCACTCGATTCTGCCCCGACGCACAATGCCCCGGAATCGAACGATTTCGCCCGCCCATATTTTCGCAGATACTTCGCATCGAGATCGAATTGCTTTTGCTACGAAAAATTGTACTAAGTAATTGGAATTTTATATATTTAGGAGTAAAATTAGAATATAAAATTTCAAATACTGAAAATGTTAAACGATTGTAAGAAAGAATTTTGCATGAAGATCCACACAGTTCAGAATCGCAAAATGAGGAGCACGATTGGAGCGGAAGAAGTTACCCCCTCTCCGCCAGTACCGGCTCAGTCACGTGACATTGTGACGTTGGGAGTAGCGTCGTAGAGGGGGAAGGTAGAGTGGGGACACAAGTCTGAATCTGCCATAGTTTAGTAACTATGTAATGTATTATATTTATTTTCTCGTGTCGAAGAGTGGCTGGAGAAGTTGAGGAGAAAGAGAGAAAAGAGAGCATAAATATACCAGAAAATATACCAAACTAAAAACAAATGTGTTAGGGAATAATTAGGATATGAACAAAGTAGGTGAATGAGTGAGATAAAGAAAGAGAGTAAGAGTAATAAGATATATCTGTAAAGTTAAGATATTGTAAACTGTAAAACAAGTAATTTTTTAGCTGTAAGCCTGAAATAAAGCAATAATAATAATTATATTTATTTTCTCTGTAACTCTCTAAACTGAACTGCTGTATAAAGTGTTCAATATTGTTTATTCGATATGTGGCTGAATATTTCTTTTTTTGTAAGTCGTAAATAGTAACATTTGCTACACGATGTTCATTCTTGACACAGAAGGACGCTCTACATTTTGGGACAGGGAGCGAAAATACGAAATAGGGTCGCCGGATTATCTCGAAGGGAAGCAGCTTTTTCTGAAATAGAAGATCTTTGAACGTCTATAATTTCAAACATTTAGTCCAATTACTACTTTCATTGAATTCTGTTAATTTATCCCCAATTTCAACTTCTAGCAGCTATGACGAGGAAAGCAAAGTTTGGTTCATTGATTTCGACAAGGGAGTCACGAAATGGGTCAAGTCTCCGTGTTTGCCACAGCGAGAAGCTCCATTTGATCCTGGAAACATTTTTGTAACATTCAAGGTACGCGAAAACATTTCGAAAAAGTCAGTGCGCGTCGAGTTTTGGAAAATATTTGCAATTTGAATCTGAAAATGTGTTTTTTCTTTTCACAGAGTGTGGCATGCTTTGGTACTGAAACATTCATTTATTGCCTCGGTTACACTGGTATCTTCTACAACAAATTTTCTGGGGATATGAAAATTTCACATTCTCGTGAAAACCGTTTTTTGGGGGTTTCGCTGGATACGATAGAATCGCTGGAATGTTTTAATCTTCTCCGATCGATAGTTAGGGGATGTTTGGTTGTGTGGGGTGAATTCGAGACGAGCGGATCATGTTTAATGATGAAATCGACCGATACAGTAGAATAGCGAAATGATTAAGTATCTAGAAAAAAGAATGTTTGCATATTTCAATGGATCAAATATAATAATTAATTGGGGTGCCTGCATTAGGACATTAATATTTCAACGCGAATGGAATAATGCATATATAATTAGAAGGTTATGCGTAACTGATAGTCCACAGCTATGGAAACTTGTAATTAATAAAGAGCGCAACCTATATCGGTTTTGTATTAGTTTGTAACATTACCGTGGTAGGAAACCTTTCGATTATGGTATGCCCAAGTTATTATTAAACTTTGCGAAGTAAAAATAATAACATCGGCAATGTTTCAGAATAGATTTCGCTCGGCGCGGCCCATTTCGCTCGTGTGTTAATTTTCGCCGGTAGTACACCCTCGGCAGAAATTATTCGATCAAAATTGTTGAATATAGTTGCTTAAAAGAATTATTTGAATTTACATTAAATATGAAAAATAGTAGTATATACGTTAGACACTTTTTACCAAATATAAAATAATAAACTGTCCACCTCCACGTGAAAATTAGAAAGAATATAATTAATATTCCTTATATCAGTGTCCAACTTGCCCAACATTATAAAAAAATAGCAAACATTAATTTTTATATTAATATTGTCTTTGCAGTTGGCTTCATCGTTAATGAAAATATTTTCCACATTGTAGACATGAATGCGTAAATAATAATTACAGTGATAGGCACTCGAGTTATTTGATCGAATAATTTTTGCCAGGGGTGGTGCACGAAAAATTTCCGAAGTTCTTTCTCATTAACCCGCACGTGACCGAACTTCTGAGCATTATCGTATGTGAAATAGAGCAAGAGGCGTGGGTGTGGGTGCTCAAAGCAACCACTAGCTTATCGATCGTCCGCTTTCCTCTGGATTGTCCTAAAAGTTCGACGAGCTTTTTCAACTTAACCCCTTAATGCACAAGACCGGAAACTGAATCCAAGAACTATGACACAATCTTTATTCGTGTATCGGAAACTCGCCATAACTCAGCCGAGTGTACAATCACTAGAGAAACAAGCAATGAAACACAATAAAATAGAGATTGCGATGTGAATTTTAACGAGTGAACTTGTTCAGGGAAGAAATCCAATTTCCTTTCATTTCTGTCTCGATGGACACACGTAAAGCTGTGTATAAACGATTTGTTTGTACTCAGTCAAGAGATAAAGTAACAAGTTTCCCGTAAATAAAGGTAATTCCACTTCGAAGTTATCCAATTAATATCTGCTTGATACGTAGGTACTTTAATTGACCCATCAACGAGCGAATTCTTGTTGGAATGAAGCGATTAGTTGCCGGACCCTCAGTGTATTACGGGAGATTATGGGAAAAGCAACGAAAAAGTGTGTTGCTCCGGAAGCAAGTTATTGTACATCTTTCTTCTTGATTTGTCGAAGCATTTAAATCTTGAAATGCAAAATGACAGAAAGAAATAATACGAAACAAAGCCTTGTATAAAAATAAATTTTACAGAAAAATTTGGTACACATTTCTCTAAAAAATGGGGCAAAAGAATTAAAAGAATAGTTCAGTTTCCATTGGGGTTGAAATGGTAAGAGCCGTCAAGGGATTAATCGTAGCTCGTACGAAAAAACAATTCCCAATTGGATTTTATATTTTTCGTAGTGTATCTCGGCAACGTAGAACATGGTTTGAACAAATATCCACCGTATATTTTTCTGCAACGAGAATTTTATTGGGGATGAAGTATCTTAATAATACAGCAATCTTTTGAAAAAAAATCTAGCTTACATTTTTATTGGAAGAGGGCAGAAAATAATAGAAAGAGACAGCATAATGAATATAAAGGGGTTGAAGTAGTCATTGAGGGGTGAAACATGATGTGAACGAGAAAATCGATCCCCAACAGGGTGGGTGTATTCAACCACGTATCTCAGTAATGTCAAATAATTTTTTCACAAAAATCTAGCTTGTACTTTTCCAAGATGGGCTAAAATAATTTAAGAACTGAGTTACTTCTCAATGGTGTTGAAGTAACGTAAAAATGCAAACCAAAGCAAGAATCCTCGATTTTTCAAAAAGAGGCTGCAAAATAATTTCAAGCAAAAGCGATATTGGGGCTAAAGCAGAAAATTCGGTCAAGGGTCAAACCATGTCCCCACCGGAAAAAGAAAGAAAACGATTCCCGATCAGTGCGTGTATCTCGAATCTCGAGTTTCTCGCGATTGTACGCGCGGGCGTAGATCGTTCCGTGTGTAAGCTCCATAAAGGCGTCACGCTCCGTAAGCAGAGCCCTCCTTGATCCAAATTCCAACCCGGGGTTGGAGGTTGAGCGATTCAATCTGACTTTAATGTTCACACTGGACAAAGCTGCTGCCGTCCGCGTTGAACTGTGAACCGCTTTCACCGTTTTATTTTTTTCCATTCCCGAACCGATTAACAAAGGAAATTTTTTCACTAAGCCTGGCCGCGAGGTGGAGAAAGGGGGGTCTCGACCAGAGAGAGAGAGAGAGAGAGAGAGAGAGAGAGAGAGAGAGAGAGAGAGGTGAAACGAGCCTCGGTGTGTTTGTGTGTTGCAAGCACCGCTCACGAATCACTCCATGAAATATTTCACGTATTCCGAGAGCCACGTGTTTCCGAAGAAAGCGCGCATTCCCGGCCCGAATCGATTTGGAATCGCGTCTGCGCCTCCTCCGGGGAAAACTTCGTCTCTCCGACCATAATTAGAGATCGTATCTGGCCCCCGGAAGAATCAGGAACGCTATCATCCCACGGCGAATGAACGATACAGATTCATAAAATCTATAGAACGCAGAAGATTAAATCTAAAGACAGTAGAACCTCGCTGGTTGCACGAAACGGGACCGAAGACGCGTGCAAAAATCGAGGTTGTGCCAGATTAAGACTTGGTAGAGTGGGGACACATGTGGGGACACTGATGAGATCTCAAACTTTTTATTTCCAAATTACTGGAATTATAAAGACGTTTTCATGGGAAATTATTAAATAAATATACTGAATATATTTAAAGTCCAAATATATTCAATCTTGTCATTTTTCTAGGGTAACATATACAAGAAGGAGATGCAGAAATTTCTACGCGATGATCGTCGGTTTTATCTGATAAAGTCGACGATAAGAAAGTGGCTAAGCCTTTGTTAGCGTTTTCGGTTTACATATTGTACGACACGGTTGCGGCCCGGCGCGGCGTCGTCGCGAATGTATGAAATATCAGTGCGCACCGCGACGCTATGATTTATTGCACGACGAGTTGTAAAATTTTGTTTGAATGGTTATTGTAACGCGGCGAGCGCGCCACGGAGAGAACGGCCCTTGCACGATTTGTTGTGCGACGCGATTGCAGTTTACCGCGGCAGTCAACGACGGCTCTCCCGCAAAACCTGTCGTGTTGCAGGCTTGATGAACGACAGATTGGAACGTGTGTGCTCGTTCGGCGACCAGTTGGAACGATTTTCTGTGCGATTTCAGCCGCGAACAGAAGCTTCGACTTCTCCTTGCGACTGACAATGAGCGTGCTACCTCTCGCGCCGCGCCGCGGATAGCGTTATGACAAATCGTTAGGCGAGTGGGCGGCGCGCGGCTCGCTAGGAAAACACTCCCTTCGAACCCATTTTTATCCTTTCCCCTACGAAATTCACTCGTATACCACAGGGAAAATTCGAAACTATATCTGGAGCCGTTCCCAGGTCGAATCGGTTAGCTTACAGTTTTTTTATGTTCATTGTCAAAGCACTCGATTGATGCTTAACGCTTTGCATAACGTTTTGAATAAATTTACTTAATTAACTAGTAGACTACCGATCTTTATGTAAAATAAAAATGTTCTGTCTGTGGGCAGAAACGGAAACTAAAATAAAAATGTATTCGTACTTTCAGTCATTTTAGTAACTCGAGCGCAGCATAAAAACATCCTAAAATTCTTCTAATGTCTTCACAGTTTTGTATTTCTTCTATTTGTTTTTCTCGTATTTGCATACAATCTGCAGTCTACTAATAATCAGGCTTAATTGCCACTGAATAAAAATCATCGAGAAATTGAGGATTGAAATATTATTAGTATTATTATTTATAAACTGAGGTGTGGATGTTTATAACAGCTGTGTGACATATTGTCCTGGTAATTTAAATTTTAATACGGATGGCTATGCGGCCTTGAAGTTACATGTCTATAAATTTATATTACACGTTACGTATTCATTGCGACATTGAACTGAAAGCGAAGCTAATGTACATTTTATAAAATACGGCGGAAAAGTGAATAAAATATGTGCGAGGAAATTGATGGATATCTTTCGGCGAGTATGATTTTATAAATTCTGAAACCGAGATTTGGTGTAATCGTTTCGGTACTGAAATTCTGATTGCAGCGAATTTATTTCATGTACATACGTACACGCACACTTTTCCAGATTAAAACTAAGCAATTTATCTGCGTACAGCATCATTTCCTACCAACGCTCTTCTCGTTGAATAATAACACAGTTTTGTGTACAGTTGCACGCTGCTCTAAATGTAAAAATCATTTTCCTGAATGCACAGTAATTTCACTTCTTTTCCATTATATAGGAATGACCACAGAAAATGCACCACTTGAGAGATATCACTGTTTTCATTATGCTTCACTCTCACACGAGCAGTAAATGACTATGTTATTACAATATCGTTGCATCAGGTTACGTAAAACTGCTAAAAGACCAAGCTAAAACAAGTTGGTGTAGTCGTCACGTTCGCCTCTCTAAATGTCAAACAAATGTATTTTATGTGGTTTTTTCGAATATACCGAGTGATATTTTGAAAATAAATTACTTTAAAAAGGAGATAATTATTAATAACTATATTACTAATAAACTATACTTTTGAATCACAGTCTCCCCATAATGTATCCAAATAGACAAGTCATAGATAGAGATGCTATTGTAGAGCTAGCACAATGTCCAGGTATTAGAGTAACTATACGTAACTACCAGTGCAAAAGTCACTGTCTAGCTCGACCCAGGACCAAAAAGGGTTCATAATCTTCCCAAAATGTATACAAACAGACAAGTCATAGATAGAGATGCTATTGTAAAGGTAGCACAATGTCCAAGTATTAGAGTAACTGTACGTAACTACAGGTGTAAAAAAGACTGTCCAGCTCAACCCAGGACCAGAAAGGGTTCATAATCTTCCCAAAATGTATACAAACAGACAAGTCATAGATAGAGATGCTATTGTAAAGGTAGCACAATGTCCAAGTATTAGAGTAACTGTACGTAACTACAGGTGTAAAAATGACTGTCTAGCTCGACCCAGGACCAGAAAGGGTTCACAATCCTCCCAAAATGTATCCAAACAGACAAGTCATAGATAGAGATGCTATTGTAGAGGTAGCACAATGTCCAAGTATTAGAGTAACTGTACGTAACTACAGGTGTAAAAAAGACAGTCCAGCTCAACCCAGGACCAGAAAGGGTTCATAATCTTCCCAAAATGTATCCAAACAGACAAGTCATAGATAGAGATGCTATTGTAGAGGTAGCACAATGTCCAAGTATTGAAGTAACTGTACGTAACTACAGCTGTAAAAATGACTGTCCGGCTAAACCAAGGGCCAGAAAGGATTCCCAATGTTCCCGTAGTGTGTCCAAATAGTTAGAAAACGCGTGAAAGGCATCGACGGTTGATTTTCGACGACCGGAGGCGTGCGGGCCGAAGTCTGTGTCCACGTCGGTCGGGCCAAAGTGGAAAGGGGCTATTTCACAAGTTACAAAAGCGATTTGGGCTTGAAGTTCGGTCACGGGAGAGCCGCAGAAGCCGGTGAAGTAGGCACGGCCAGGTAAAACTCGGCTTCGCTCGTTTCGTTTCGTTTCGGCTCGTCACGGACCGGTGCCCTGCTAGCTTTGCCCTTGACACAGTTCTGCTCGCGAGAGAGGAGCGCTCTTGCTGGCTACAAACTCGCTCTCTCGTGTCTCCTCGTGTGGACCGAGGGCGCCTCTGTCTGTCCGTCTGTCTGACTGTCTGTCCATCCGTCTGTCCATCCATCCGTTGGTCTGTAATCGCGAGCCGCTTCCAGACGGTTCGCAGCAGCGTTCGCATAAGTTCGTGCCTGTGAGCTCTCGGTCGCCATGCATGCGTTTCGCAGCAGCCTAACCAATCGAAACGCGCACAGGATCAACGGGCCCACTGATTGTGAGAGAGCTCGCGGATCGGCCGGGCCCGTCCGACGATTTCGAAAGCCGTAACTAAGCGTTTATCATCCGTCCCCAGCGCGTTCTCTGCGGTTACCTGGCTTCGTTTCAAAACGTGCGAAATTCGAGACGAATTTCTGCCAGAGATGGTCGTGATCTTTGTCCGAACCCTGCCGCAGCCGATAAGTAATGCGCTATTTTTAGGCGATCCGTGGTCCTCAGTTTACCATACGCTACGCTCGAGCAAAATGCCTTGTTTCGATCCGATCCTCTCACGAACTTTATCTTTACTTATTATTTATCTCGTCTTTCGTTAACACTAAACCTACCACTGCCGGTCAAACGTGACCGGTCTTACATTTTTAATTTTATAATTATTGAAATTATGACGTTGCTTACATGGGAAATGATTCGATTTTCTTTATGCATGCACATATGGCAATAAAAATTGCACGAAATCTAAATGAATAGAGCCTTGTCATTTTTATCAGCTAAAACATTCTAATCGCTTTCAGCGCTCGATAGTTTCAGTGTTAATGCTCATTAATTTCAAAGACAGTGTTTTCACGATTATCACCAGACTGCGGATTTTCACGCGAAATAAAAATATTTTCCATCGATTGCAATGAACATGAGCCGAACAAAATTTTCTTTTATTAATTCCGTCAGGCTGAGACTAACACGTTGAAGCTGTTTCAAGCTTGACATTGATACACGCGATTTTTATTGCGCATAAAGATCTGCAGTCTAGTAACAATAATAATAGTATATACCAGAATAGAAATACGTACAATCCACTTCATCCGGTAGTTAACTCTAGGCCTATCAGCAAACACAATTCATTGCTTTATAGAAACAATAAGATTGAACACATTCGGATTCCCTACTAGCGAGGAATAAAGGAGTGTATTCAAAACACTTCTTAGGAAAATGTTTGTATAATTTCAATGTAAAAGAAAAAATCAAGAAGCTATTTTAACCGTAGTTCCAGTACGGTAGTTCCAGTAATTGCGTGATTATCTCATAAAATAGTTATTGAAAAAAGGATTTGTATAATAATCTACAATCCAGGTGTGACCGAAGTGACTTGTTCGGTGGGCAAGTGTGCGCGTTTCGAAAAAGTTCCCACCGTGTTGGCGCAGCCTGGCCCAATCGCTAGGTTCGGCTCGGAGTAATAACCAGCCGGCCTATTAAAATATTGACGAATTAAGGGGAAAGCGAGCCGCGTAGAAAGAGAAAGAGTTAATTGTAGATCGTGCGCGATGGCTCCCTCAACCTTCCATATGCCGTTCTTACATACTCGGGCACGCATCCGTCTTTCATGCAGGTGTTCACGCGTGAAGCGTGTCGGCAGCGTCGTTGCTGCGGCTGCTTTATATTATATTAAATACCACATCGTTCTTTTAGCGGGAGACAACAAAGCGCCCTTTCGCTGCGGCAAATGTTGCCAGCCTCGAACGAATTCCTCCCTTCGCAGAATATTGTTCATTTCGCACGGCGAAATTCTGGTCGCTTGTGCCTCATCAATCAAAAATAACTTGGACCCTCAGGGTGGACCCTTCTACTTTGAATTTTTTTTTTTAACCCTTTGCTACTCTCCGTATACATAGAGAATACATTTTTGATATGTATGAAAGCGATATGATATTTGTGAAAAATTTATCAAAATTTTTCTGCTCGTAATTATCTTTTTATGTAATGTTTTTCTAGTTAAAACGAGACCAAGCACGACGCACTTTGAATCGTATTTGTGTATGGAATGGCTTAGTAGAGCCATTCGAGTATCCGAACCGACGACATCTGAATTCTCTATTATCATTGTATAGATCAGTAGAGATTTGATATAACACTGTGCCTAAGAAACTGTTCTATATATTATCACAAGTAATCATATTTATGTACTGCACCTTCCCATTGAGAAAAATGCCAGGAATATGTCGACAAAAGTGTTACCAGGAGCACGGAATAATTAAACGCGAAATAACAGCAGTTGAGCTGTTTACTCGTCGCACAAAAATAATAAGATACTAATTGGCGCGCAGGAACGAGCCCGCCGCGGCCTATTAATTACCGGTCGAATTGGGTCTCGGTGCAGGAATATTTTGACTAATACGAAAGTAGATCGGTCGCAATTGATGTCAGCTGCTCGAGAACTACGGTACTCGTTAATTGCTCGCGTGGATTACCGTGGCGACCAGCTGAACCGTAATGTTCCAATATTTTGTGGACATTAATTTAAGGGCGGATCTGATTAACGTCAGCTGCCCGTGCCGCGGGCATAGAGACTCATTAAGTGGCCCCGCGAATCATCATTACCTAGTATTTACGTTAACGTCAGGAACGGCCGAGTCAGGCTGAATAGTTTGGGGGCAGCAACGCGTGGAGAAGCAGGTCAGCTAAAATTCAGTCACCGGCGAAGTACCGCGTCGACCCGTTAAATGCTCGCGACCCTTTAACCCATTTCTCGAACGTCGGATCATCATCGAACCCTCAAATCTTTCCGATCGAATGCGGCGACGTGTCCGATCGCTCTCGAACCAAACTTCCGAATTTTAATGTCGAGGCTGGAAATGCCCCGGGCTGCAAATATTGGACAACTTCGCCGGGAAGTTCGCGAGCTTCTATTCGGAGGCCAAACGCGATCGCTAGTTTGCTGTCAGCGATGCACGACGGTCCTCCAAAAGTAGTTCTAACATTCCACGTCGCGGATCGCGTTTTCACGTCGCACTATGTGGATCGACGACTTCTCCATCGAAAACGATACACGAACTTCCACGGGAAATCTTTTCTTGACACTCGACAACTTCTTCCAACTTCTACAAACAGCGCGCATATTCCAAACAACCTCGAAGGTGCTCGATCGTGGATCTTAGTGCGTTTATGCGAATTTATAAATTCGATGAAAATGGTACTCCTATTTTATTTTGGCCACAGGAGTTTTATAAAATATTTTTATAAAATACACAATCTCGAACAGTGGCGATAAATTGGTAATTTCCTTGTTCCGTTTCACAAAAAATTTTCAACTGCAAGCAAATAGACTGCTCTAAGTAGACTGCGGATCTCTGTGCAAAATGAAAATTATTTAATCTATCTACCACTTGCAAAGAAAATAAAATACGCAACTAATTCTGTTGAAAGTTTTCATATTTAGACAAAAATTGTTGCAGTAATTTAAGTGGTTGGTTAGGGTGTACGGAGTCCATTTTTGGGCAGGAATTGGACGACGGTTGGCCAGAGAGCGGTTATGGCAGCAACAAACAACGATGCGGTTCAGGTAGCACTGTCGCAGTGGCACATGTGTGGAACAACAAGTCGCGAAATTATTCAGGACAGGTAGAGTAACGTGTAATGGCTACGTCGTGAGCAGTATTTCCCATCAGTAGATAAGTACATTCAAGGTCAGCCGCAGTGCAGCAGACCGTTTCAACGTTACACGCTTTCCCCGGTGGAGGTTCTTTATCGACTCCTTCAGTCGATAATCGGTCAACACGCGGTACACCGAGGGAGGGTGAACAAGGGGTTGGGGAATGAAGACCGCGACGTTGGTTCGAACCAATTTGCTGGTGAGAGGGTGGATCCTTCTAGCCAAACCACTATGTTATCTAGGTCCGGGTTAAGTAAAATTAACACCAAACTTACCACGGTCAAACGATCGATCTCGTATACAGGGTGTTTCCGAAATCGGAAATACAAGCTACCTGACTTTTGACAGTAATTAAACAAACATAACTGTTTCCTACATAAATCTTGTATGTTACTGATTGTCTTACGGTATAAATGAAATTCTTCTTGTCGTTCGAGAAGCACACACACGAAAATCACATTGATTGGCACGAAAAAATCTTTATTGAAAAGTGAAATTAGATAAAAATTAAAAACCGAAGACGTCCTTCGATCAGCTCCGTATATGAAAATGGCGACAATATACTTGCCGGCTGTAATAGTATTTCTTGATCGAAACATTTCTTAATATTTGCATTCTAGAATCGAGCATATGGAACAAGCTTATAAAACCGAGCCCATAAAGTCTCTTAATAAAAATGTTTGCGAGAGGCAAAGGTGATGAGAACTAATTAAAATCGCCACAGATAGTCGCCTATGGCGAACGATTGATCGATTCGATTTCGAAGGTTCATTGAAAAATGCCAAGAGTGCATGAATGAGCTTAGAACCATTTAACCTTGATCGGGATAGTCGAGGAAAGCACGAGTTGCGAGATCGGGAGGAACGAGATTGACCGTTGATCATTTTCACAGCGTGCCAGGTCCTATCAACGAGAAAGAACCGCGGCTGTCGTTTCGAGGTGTTCGATTGTTGCGCCTCGTCGACGCGCAAGAATGGAGCGTGATTCCACTCAATGCCTCGACGATAAGCAGTCCGATTACCGTGGGCTATTTACACGAAGTATCGCCTCGCAAATCGACTTATTTATATCCTTGAATGTTCGTCTGCTTGTTATCCCTCGGTGTATCGCTGTTCCATTCTTAGGCGACTCGCTTTCGGCGCACCGATGTTTACAGTCGACATCACATTTCCCGATACCACTAGCAAAAGCCTCGTACTTCCGTCTAGACCGTGGATTCTTGCACGAAATAAAAAGTGCCTGCGCTAGTTTCAAGGACACTGCCGATCTTTATGCAAAATAAAAATTGTCTGCCTGGATTGCAAGATGAAAATGATTTTCTTTTTTTAATCATCTTCATTGACTAAATATATTGATGTTCAGATTTCGGATCTTTATGAAAAATAAAAATTGTCTGCCTGAATTGCAAGATAAAAATGATTTTCTTCTTTTAATAATTTTCATAGACTGAATATATTGATGTTCAAATTTCCGATCTTTATGCAAAATAAAAATTGTCTGCCTGGATTGCAAGATGAAAATGATTTTCTTCTTTTAATCATCTTCATTGACTAAATATATTGATGTTTAGATTTCGGATCTTTATGCAAAATAAAAATTGTCTGCCTGGATTGTAAGATAAAAATGGTTTTCTTCTTTTAATCATCTTCATTGACTAAATATATTGATGTTTAGATTTCGGATCTTTATGCAAAATAAAAATTGTCTGCCTGGATTGCAAGATAAAAATGGTTTTCTTCTTTTAATAATTTTCATAGACTGAATATGTTGATGTTCAGATTTCCGATCTTTATGCAAAATAGAAATTGTCTGACTGGATTGCAAGATAAAAATGGTTTTCTTCTTTTAATAATTTTCATAGACTGAATATATTGATGTTCAGATTTCCGATCTTTATGCAAAATAAAAATTGTCTGCCTGAATTGCAATATAAAAATGATTTTCTTCTCTTAATAATTTTCATAGACTGAATATATTGATGTTCAGACTGCCGATCTTTATGCAAAATAAAAGTTGTCTGCCCACATGGCAAGATAAAGATGGTTTTCTTCTTCTAATAATTTTCATAGACTGAATATATTGGCTTTCAGAAATTTTATGCAGTTGTAAGGTTTTTTCATTATTAAATTCGGACACTCAAAGACAATAATTTTTTTTAATATCGGATCACTCTAATTGGAAATTAATTTTTGCGTGACCTAACACAGAAGAAATGACGTAGACATGTACTATATTGAAGAAGAAATTCGGTGTTATACAAATAATGTAATACAAATACAAATGTAATACAAATAATGTAATAGATGGTAAAACGATCGAAATAGATTGAGCCGTCCAGAAAGGTTAAAAAATTGGTGATACTTCGACGAAGTCGCGTCGATTCAATCTGATAAATGGTACATTCCATGCGCGATCTATAGCTCGCACAAAGTTGCATCGTCATACACAACTTCGACTTCCCACGAACGTAGTGAAACAGTAAGCTCTCCGAGCACGACACTGCCTTTAAATCAAGATACCACATGTTAAACGGAGGAAACGTATCGCTGCGGGGAAAGCCGAGCTTCTCGGCTAGTCCAAACCGGAACTTATTCAACAACCTGTTAGCTATACATAGAGCGGAACGATGTATTTCAGGATGCTATGGGAAAAACGTTCACAGGGCCCGAAACTTCGATAAATATCTACCGTTTACCCATTGAACAATTTTCTTATACCCAGTAATCTCGCCTATATTATTCAAAACGTTATGGACCCCCCTCGGGGAACTCCATTAACTCGTTCGAGCAATTCGCTAACAAATCAAAATGTGTTAATGTATTCTGACTCGTTTTATTGAGCGGCGTGCAATCTGCAGTGGAAAAACTGTTGTGGTTCAATTATTACACCGAATAAGCGAATTTAGAACAATAATTTTCGGAACAAACTATACATTTCTTTGAAACGGAAATTTATAGTTTTCATTTAAAATCTTCAAGCTCTCCCTAATTCGAAATTTTTAATAAAAGTGAATTAATCTGCAAAGTTCAATTTTCCCTATCTTCATTCGAAGGTCGACAAAATTTTTTATGCACCGTCCACTAAATATATACTTACATAAATTCGAAGGGTATTCGAAATATTAAAGAAATTATTGTCTTCCATAACCTATTAATACAGAAAGTTGAATTTCCTGAATTCCCCCTCGAAGGTCGAAGAAATTCGCCGCCCTGTAAAGCACTCGGTTTTGTACACTCCTGTAGAGGACAGTTGCGCTTCACGCGCCTCGAAGACCATACTTCTTATGAAACCATAACGTTTACCGCGTGCAACTACCAATCTGAAAGCAGGCAGAAGCACGGGGGATCATCAAAATTTCTCGCGATGCTCGTTGTGCATTCGGCGGGCAGGCATTAATCTTTTCCTCGGTAACGAGGGCTCGGTTGCCGCATCGGAGGATCTAACCGTGTCACGATCTAAAGGTCAGCCTCTTTCCACGTAGCGGCGGATCGAAGATCGTTGTCTACGTTTTCGACTAATAACAGCCTGCGAAAACCGCTTTTTCGCGAGGCGCGTCGCCGCCGTACAATGGATCATCGATCGAAACGGTTCCTCCCCTTGATCCACGCGACGAAGGACTAAGAACTTATTGGCCCCGCCAAAAAGTTTCGGCAGTTGTCTTTGCCCTGAGAATATCGTAAATATAATAGAAGACATTGAATGACCTTGGTGTTTCTTTGTACAAAGCGCCACGAATGGGCGTGGCTTGAATGGAACCAAAAAGCGCTCCATAGCGGAATCGTTTTATGGTTTAAGTAAAAAAAAAAAACAGCACGTTTATTTAGACGTTTATCTGTCTTGTGTTTTCTTTGTGTAGAATGATCTGAGTGGACGTGGCTTCGTAGCTCACAATTTTTTCTGAGTCAAGATGGTGCCCCATAAGGTGCTGCCTATATCTTTTCTAGGAAGACTCTCGAATGCAAATGATCTCATTGAAAGTGACAGAAGACTATCTATTTCAGTCTTTCTTTGCATAAAGTGCTTTAAATAGGCGTGGCTTCGTGGCTCTTGATTTTGGTGGAGTATAGAATTGCTTCCAACTGCAAATGATGTCATTGAGAATGACAGAAGACTATGCATCTTGGTCTTTCTTTGCACAGAGTGCTTCAAGTAGGCGTGACCTCGTAGCTCTTGATCCCGTCAGAGCCAGGACAATGCCCCACGGGGCAATATTTGCTCGTTACGAATACAAAGTGGACTTTTTTGTCGTTCCTAGGTGCCGAAGTAGCAGACAGAGGTTTCCGGCAGCTCCGATAGTTGATGTTCGACAAAAGTCGCCAGGTAAGATGACAACCGGCGTCTGGCAAATTAGATTTCCCGTTCGAGTAGATTTGAATGCGGAGGTCGCGCGCTAAAGGAATAAAGCAACTTAGGACGGAAGGAAGGAAGGAAGAAGCGGCGGAATGAGGTCGTGTTAAAACTGGGCCAGGTTTACTCGGTAACTATGTCACCGCTATTGATCTGTCATCCACCCACAACCTTCTACCGTGCCACTTATCGTCGGCGTAGTCCCGCAGAGCAAACTGTTGCAATAGTTTATTTTCATTTCCTATCTTTCCGTGTGTCTTACCGCGACGATCGTCCGTGTCGCTTCTTCCATAGCCCTTCTCCCATTGCGAATCATCGACACCTACAGGACGTTCAAAAAATCGCTAACTTTCTTTTCGCGAACAGTGAATAAATTGACTAAATCAGATTTCACGGAATCGTCTTCGGGCCGCGTTGGGCCCAAAAGGACCGAAGTGAAGTATTTCTGATCGCATGATCGAAAAAGAACAGAAAGACGAAGAGAAAGAGAGGGGAAGCTACACGAGGCAGGGTTTCGGACGTGCCGTTACACGTAACGTTCCCTTATTGGTCAATGGGTCTCTTCTTCGCTTCCTCGTTGCGCAACGGGCTTCGGAGCCGATTTCACTATTTCGGATTAGGAGCGAAGTTAGGACAGCCCGCTCTTTGGTAATACCGGCCCGGGGACTACGAAACACTCTCTCGTCTACTTAACTATGCCCTGTAACTCTTACCTAGTTTCCTAATTGTACGACTCTCGAGCTTTTTTGGTCGCTGGTCACTCCGTGGGACCCTCGCTTTCCATTCTGTTGGAACCGTGTGCTAACGCGGTAATACCTTTGGGATTTGCTGCGTTCGATTCACGTTTCAGAGAACTCATCGTAACTTAACCCAGACCTTAACCCCTTGCCATACGATTTTCTTTAGTGTTACGATGATAATCTTCAATGTTTTCACAGAAGAGGATAGAGCTCCCATTTATTCTAATATTTAAATATTCGTGACAAGGGAATGGAATTTTATTTTGTCCGTCGTTATTTCGAAATTCGTAAAAAATTACAACGTTCTTTGACAGCCAATGTAAACAGACATCATAAGAATTCTATGATCTGTAGAATGAATTTTATGCTTTCATGACAAAAATGAATAGAGGAAGTACAAGACTACAAAATGATCAGAACATTTAAATGTGCGCAGAAATAAATACTTCAATAATTATGAAAATAGAAATAGAACTGGTTTTCTACTGCAAACGGGAAAATGAAAAATGCAGAATCAGCGAAAGAAACACTTTGCAGTGATCCTGGCGCAAATTATAAATTCGTCCGGGGTCACAGTGAAACGCGAACGACAAGTTAGCTTGTTTCAGCCGGTTAACAGACGTGTATTCGGTGTCTTTTGTTTCTCTGGGTGGCGTGGGGCATTCAGTGAAATCGATGGGTAACATTTGGTGCAGATATTCGCGACCTTTCGTAATTGCAGTATCAAATCACCGCCGCGGAACAAACGGACATAGTTTTCGCCGCGAAAGGTGTCGGCTGGCCGTAGCAAATTATAGATATTATGAATGGCACCGCGCGTGCAACAGCCATAGATTCGCCATTGTCGCATGCTTCAAAGGAAATGTCACCTGATTGGAAACTGTAACGAGATAATGGTGTTTCGAGTATTATGGTTATTTTCGAACCGCCGTCGGCGAGCGTTGCCCGAACGAAAAAATTTATGCGACTCGTTACGGCGCGGAATGCGGCGCGCGCCCGCGTGTATTGAAATAAAGGTCAATTATAGCAACGTTCCCCGGAGAAAAATACCATTATGACAAACCGATTGATCGAGTCGACGTTTCTCGACGTTAATCTGCCGTCGGTGTTGCGAAGGGCGTGGCAACAAATATAACATCTTACAAATATACGTCGCGTTCGTTGAATACATTTCAATTTCTATCCTTTCGCCGAGCCACGTACTCGATAATAATAATTAAAATAGCTGCGCAATTTGCTCTCTGGAAAAACAAAGTTGAATTTCCATTGCGTGCATTAATTGAGAACGAAACCCCTTAAATCCAGCACACAAGAAGTCCTCGATCTCCCAATATTTCACCCCAACCATCAAAATTCGCGTGAACAGCCATGATCTCAAAAGATCAAGCCCGATATCCAAACCCCTGCTAAAGTTAGCAAGCCCTCAAACCTCCAAACCAAAACATCCCCTATCTCCTAACACTTCGGCCCCCATTTCCAACTATACAAACAAAAATGTACACAAACAGCCGCAATATCCTATAAACAATTCACAGTATCATGAACTCAAAAGCTCATACCCACGTCCAAACAATTATAACATACAACGTCCAAACGCCTGCTAAAGTTAGCAACCCCTGAAACCTCCGAATCAAAAACCTGTTCACCCCTCGTCGTCGCTATTCCTCCTAACTTCTTAGAAAGATGAAACTTATCCAGGAACTGTCGAGAACGCACTTCGACTCACGCGTACACGCACGAGATGATATTCATCAGATTCCTCGTTCTTGCGTCGTTTTTTGCCGGTGGTACAAAGTCGCCTAGCTAAAGATAGCGCCCGTAGACAGTCGTCCACACAAAACAGGAATAAAAGCCGGCTGTCGTAGGTGTGATTTTTTCCCTCTCTGCCTCGGCTGGCGTTCCACGTTTCTCCGTCTCTCTCGGCGGACACCGTTTTCCATGACATAAGTGTTCCAGTTTACGCGCCGCGCGTACTCAAGACGCGGTTCGCCTTGCTCGCTTGAGGCAGGTCGGTAATGTTAGCGCGGGCGATGTGCATGTCGCTGCATTACCTTCGATCCGGCCGGCTCGATAACGCAGAGAAGAGAGTCAACAAGCGGTGCGGAGCTGTTCGGAACGGTGCGGAGTGGTGCGGAGCCGTTTGGAGCGGCGCGGAGCGGCCCGGTGACGAGCGGCCGGTTTTAATGAGGGAAGATAGGGAAAACTGGTTTCGAGAAGCGATCGCGTCAAAGAAATCGAAAGTCACCGCACCAGGCGGGAATAAAAAATGAATAATGCCACGAATGGCCCCTCCGACTCTTGCTTCAGCGATCATTCTTACGGTCGGGCCTGAAACCAATCGAATTTCGATGTCCCAACGCGACCGGCACACACGGCAGACCAACTTCTCCGGCGGAAATTGTACAGACTGATCCATAACTAGTGGTCTCCACGATTTTGGGAAGCTTCCGATAGCCTGACAAAATATGTTTCGAATGCCGGAATATACCTAAATATACCAGAATATACCTGAATATACCAGAATGTACTAGAATATACCTAAATATACCAGAATATACCACAGCATACCGCAATGTATCCTAATATATCAGAATATACAATAATATACCATAATATACCAGAATGTACGTACATATAACAGAATATACCAGAATATAGCATAAATATACGTAAATATTCCAGAATATGTCAGAATATACCAGAATACAGCACAATATACAAGAATCTAGCCGAATATACCACAATATACCTAATAAAATAAAAAATGTTTCCAACGAAAGTTAATCAGTAGACTGCGGATCTTTATGCAAAATAAAAAATGTTTGCATTGATTGCAGGACATAGGAGCCAAATAAAAATTGTATATTCTTATTTTAATTATCCTATTAAGCGGAAACTAATACATTGATGTCCTTAAATATTTTTAACATGTCCACAGCTGTAAATTATATGTACCCATTTTTGTGATAAATGCATAAAATCCGCAGTCTATTAATCAGTTCTCGATGGTTCATCACACAATCACACAATCAGGAATTTGGAAAAAACATTTTGTTTCGGAGAAAAGTCAAGGTGACCTTGACTTTTTTAAACGGCATTATGTGTGTCTGACTGCATAGTTTTGTAGGCGATTCTAAGACGAATTTAATTACTGTTACACATTTAATGACCGTGAAGTTGATCTTGAAGAAATTAGTATAAACAGCGACCCTTCTTGACCACCCTGTATGTCCTGTCATTATCGTTAATTCGGTTGGGTGTAATGAGAATGTTACCCTTTGTCCTATACCCAAGATCGATGTTCCACTACCGATTTGCTGCTGTAGATTCTCGAAAGTGATGTCACGAATGGTACCTACGCGGTTGCAGCAGTCTTGCGGTCGATGTCGAAACGAATTTTCGTGTTACGATCGTATTTTTGACGAGCTTTTGTACCGGGAATTATATACCGTGTGATTATACTCGGTGCATGCTGCTTGATGAGCGTGTAACGAGCAACATGTAACGAGGCTGGTAAGTGTTTTCTGGTTTTGGGAACGACGTTCTTTTGGTCTGCTTTATTGTTATGGTTTCTCGATGGTGGAGAACCTTCTCGGTTAGAGACTTTGTGTCGGGAATTGAATTTGAGTTTCATTTCTTCTGAAAGCATTTCACATTCGATTTTTATATCCAGAAGTATGCAAAAGGTACTAGGTTATGGGGCTTTCATGCGAATTTATGTGAAAGCGAAACAAAAATAAAATGAAGCTGTATTGTGTTTTACTGAAATTTGCATGGCTCGTAGTTTGTTAATAAATGTTTTAATCCGTGGAGCAGATGCCGAAATAGCTTTTTATTCTTAGAATGCGATGACACACGAAAATTACCGATAGAAAGTCACGAGTCCGGAGTCCCCATTTTAAGGTTCAGTGTACAAAGGAAGAATGAATCAACTGTGCCATATATGCGAGCCAAATATTCTCGACTGACTAGACTTTGCATTTTATACATCTGTGACAAAGTTAACTTGCTACAATTCCACATAGTGGGAAATTGGAAATTCATTTTAACCTTGCGTGGACCTTGTACTTTGAAAATGTAATGGTGACGAAACTGCAATCTATTAATTCATTTTAAAAAATCGATCAAAACGTATCCATCATAGTATTCTGTAAAATGAATGAATTTAACTGCGACGCTGTTCAAAACCAGCACCAGGGTAGCGTTTCGATCGGCTCCTCTGCCAAGAAAGTGAACACCGCTACGTCCAGAGGAAGAGATTGTTTGATATTAAAGAGATACTGTCTTTTTGTGGTCAAGAGGGCCGACAACGTGTTAGGAACAGGCTGTGCAACGAGAGAGAATACGTTATAAGTACGGCGGCGTTAAGTGGCCGTTATTTTTAGATCGCACGGCCGAGTCAAACGTTCGGGTAATTGAGTGGCGGTGGTGATTTCTGTGCCACGATTTGCATAGGTCCGCTCGCGTGTTCCGCGAAAGAAATTCGCGGCTCGAGAGCTGGCCTGATTCTTTTTCCCGAGCGTGGCCGCCGCCGTCGCCGGTCGAAAAACCTAACCGCGAATCGGCTTGCGTCAGAGACGCGTATCCCACGCGAGCAATGCGATTATGACGTTACGCTTAGCTACCTGATCGATAACGTTCCGCGGATGGAAAAAAGGAAAACGCCGATCGAAAACGATATCGTTTCGCGAACGTGTGCCCGCCGGTTGTTCGCCGATTTCAGTTCCAAGTGAAACCGCTTGCCAATTGCCGAACTCGATTTTGTCGCGATTCGAACCTCCATGCAACACAGGTGAGTCTATTTTGCAACTGCACCGATGAAAACCCGCGCTATTCGACGATAGAACTTGTTAAACAATGCAAAATTTTCTGGTGTAATTCTTTTTATTACTAGATAATTTATTTTTGAGTTGCCGTCGGATTTGTGTTTGCCAAAAATTGTCAAAAATCTTAGTTGTGATAGTCTTATTTTTATTTTATTGTATAATACTACAATACTGAAATACAAAACTCTCTCTCTCTCTGTGAGAGCATTAGAAGAATTTATGAACATCTTTATATCATTATTAATTTATTGGGATTATTAGAAAAAGAGATACCATTCCATTTCAGTTTCTCACAATAAAAGAACATTTTTATTTCGCATAGAGATCGGCATTCTAATATTCTGCATCAGTTGCAAGAAAGAGATTCTTTTGGATAATCGTGAACGAGTGTCGCCATTGTGCGACACGAAATTTCACAAAGCTCGCGGATTCTACAAATATTAAGTTATTCGTTGGAACGTCGACGAACAACGCGCGTAATCTCCATTTGGCATGGTTTATGTGGAGATTGTGCGAGCGAATGCGTTGAAGTATAAGAATTCTATTAGTTTTTTTCCGTCAAGATGGATTTATATATGTAATAAAGCTCGGACAATGCAACTGCGTCATGGAGGATTAATTCAACGATAAAATTTCCCACATGGCGTGCGTGTACACTTAATCAATGACTCACTTAGAAGTCTAACGAGAAAAGAAACACTCGGTATTATATCTAGATTATAATAGATACTCTGCAGCAGATGTATTATGAAATTACGAATAGACTGGTACAGATGTTGTGCCAATCGCGTAAGAATCCTGTTCCCTTTCTGCGTTCGAGTATATTTTAATCGATAGTTTTGCTGGAAGTACTGCGAAAATGTGTAGTAATCATTGTATTGCAATAATGAGTATAAAAGTTCGATCGAAACATGAAGTCAAAACATGATACCCCAGACGCATTATTCGCGTGCCGAAGAAATAAATTTCAAAAAATGAAATATGTACATATTTTTTATTCGCATCATCATATAGAACTATCGATTCTCATTTTTTATAACAAGAATAAAGTTCGTCTTAATTGATTTTAATTAATTTAACACATCCTCTGAAATCGTGAGGCAATGTTTGGAAAAGATTTGTGTTGAATATTTCTTCTATTTCGTTTATCTGATCGAATGCTTAAGATTCCTGGTGCAGTTTAATGCAAAGAAAAGAGGTCTGAAAAGCACGTAAAATTGTATGCTCTCCAAAAGAATCTTATACGTTCTTCGAGAACATGAGTGACTCATTTTTCGTTTTTGTAAAACGAGTTAAAAATATTCTGAAAGTGAATTTCTTAAGATTAATGTAATTTCATGCAAAGGTCTAACAACACGAGCAATATACATTTGTGCATGACATATTCGCAGGGCACCACTTATGAAACGAAAATGATTCGGTTGTGAAACGAAGAATGTGGCAAGCGACGGGCCTGCTTGATAAAATTCGTAGTAGTCCCGCGAAGGGTTAAATCGTGAGCGTCTCGTTTTTCTCTGTGAAACGAGGCGCACGCGTGCCTACGCTGACAAAGTCCCGGAGGCGAAAGCGAGACCGCGTTTGCCGTTGCGAGCGAGACGGAAAGAGAAACGGGACCAAGAGAGAAAAGGCAGCCAGAGAGCCCGGGCACTCAGCTTTCGTTTTCACCCAGCCTACTTGTTAATCCGGTGAGTCAATAGTTGTATAACACTGGAACTACGTTGCGTAACACGGCGTTGGTTTCCCTCGCGACCTACTTGCCCACTAAACTAGACACACATTCTTATCCACCGGTAATCCGTCTCTCCCTGACCGTTTCTAGGCGTTCTCTGGTGCTGCTGCCTTCGGCTCTGCTGTTCCTAGGCGAGATCGTTTTCCTCGCGACCGGAACACAAGCCGAGCGACACACGTCTTCTTCTCGATCGTCACCATCGACTATTCGAATGGGACTGAACCTTCAACGCAGTGGTTCTTAACCTTTTTGAAGTCAGGGAACACTTTTGATTATATGAAAAATTTGCGGACACCAAAATTAATGATCCAAAAAACAAACAAAAACATCCCGCGTAGAAATAAATATATTTAATATATTTCGCGGAATTTCGCGGAACACCGGTTAAGAACTAGTGCTTTAACGTCTCACCGATTATCACAAGAATTTTGGAAATCTTGAGAAAACGACCAACCTTTTTTATCTTTTTATTTTACTGAATATTTACGAACTCGGATGAAACAACTTTCTGAGAAGGGTGGGATTTGAGTAATACAACAATTACTTGGTTTCAGTACTGAACTAGTTATTTAATTGTAGAGCATAAACAGTGGTTTAAATCAAACTATTTTTGTAGAAGAAATGTATCGAGACAATAAATAATGAAGACAGAGGCTCGAAATTATTTTGCGAAATATTTACAGCGACTACGTTTCCAATAAGTGAAGGTTCGAATCTACTTGAAAGATACTCCGTCCCATCGCTAATCGACACCATCGATCCTTTCTTCCTCGAAGGGACGCAACCTGTGTTCATGTTACAACACCGGAGAGAGCCCTTATGCTCGGCACGATGAAATTTCGGTCGATCCGGAAGAGAAAATAGCTCCCGATCGGACGAGGGAATGGGAACGAATGCGATCAAAATAAATTTTCGGAACTGTCCTTCATCGATGAGACACGCGCTATAACCCGGCTTGTCATACTTTTACTACGAGGGTGGTTGGAAACTTGTTTGGATGTCGGCTTAGGGGTGCGTTTTACGACCGATCGAAGATGTCTCCATTTTTATAAAATTTGCTCGAGACTTCCACGTATTTATTCCATATTTTTCATGTTGTGCTTAAAGAGAGTAAAACAATGTACGTGAAAAATGTTCTTAAATGTTCTATGTTCTTTAAAATAAATTACGAATGACCTCTATTTCCCACGGAAAACAATGCAACACCAAAATGAGATCTATCATTTGTATTGTATCGATTAAATCCTGAATGATCAGATTTCATTTTCCACGCGAAATAAAAAAAAATGAATCAGTCTCAGAAAAACAAAAAGTTTACAAAAAGACAAACACGTTGTACTGTACAGAAAATATTAAGAAAATTATATTTGTCAGCTGCATCGATAAAGATAAAATCTTGAATCGATAAATTCGATTTTTCAGAGGAGACGATACAGTATAATAACAGTTTAAAAAATAAATCTGTTGAACAGAGAATAGAAAAAATAGTATAAAGAGCAGAGCTAAGCACGGAGCGAAATAGTTTCGAAACGATCTATTTTCCGCGGGACACGATGAAAACGCGATAACGTCGGACCGGCCGGCGATATACGATAATGCGGCACACGATGGCAATCTGAATTTCATTCAGACCATGACCCAGGGTAAGAGTGAAAAATTATCAACGGCTTCCATCCGCGGCGGCGGCGACTATATTCGTGGCGGCTTGTTGCGTACGGGCTCAAGGCCCAACCGATCGTCGCAAAAATTCGACTTCAAGGTGGAGGAGAGCAACGGCGGAGATTTCACGACATTGCGAACCTTCGACACGGTTTCGACGGTGCCGACCTTGAGCCCGATTGCTTCGATCCATTTCGGAGATATCGCGCGCGACGCTTTTCAGCACCGGTTGTGCCACAGACGATCGCAAAAACCCACGATCGAGCCCCGATCGAGAAATCCTTACGATCTCGAAAAAATCTGGACACGCCGCCGGATACTAAAGAAATTCGCCATTTTCTCTTTTAAACAATCGGCTATTCGACGTCACGATCCCTGGATCGTTTTTACGATCAGCGCTGTGCAAACTGTCCGACAATCTTTTTTCAATAAGAAGAATCAGAGTCCTCTTTAGAAACTTTTTAATTGACAAATGTGACGCAAGAATGGGAATTTCTGTCATCGGATGGAATCGTATATAAACTCTCTTTTCACTTCTTCGTGGTCGGGGAAGATGTAACTTTGCCTTCATGTTTATTTTGTTTAAAATTTGTTTAACCCTTGGGTGCTTTCTGAAATTTTGTAAAAATTTACCGATATAGCTTTAAGTGTAAGATTGAAAACTCGAAATGTTAAAAAATTAAAGAAACTTCATATTTGCAATGATCACAGTAGAATTATTTTTAATATTTTCGGAGTAAGAAATGAATTAAGGGATAAGGTAATAGAGCTACGATTTTCACGATTGATCGCAATCTTCAGCGTACGTGATCAAACCCATGAGTCACTGCATATTCTCCGACAACTTTCCCGAACAATCTTCCAGACTCGATTTCCGTTTACGCAGAATTTATCGAAACCCTCCAAGGACTTCGAAATCCATGAATGAGAGATATCGATGATTCATTAGCGGCGGGAATTTCTAACGAGACCGTGCGCGATTGCCACACTACTTCCGCGGATTTTTTTCACCGGAATGATTTTCGATCGAGAAACCGAGCAGCGCATGAATCGAAACCAGATTGTACACCTAATTGCACCATCAGAATTTACGATTGCTCGGAAACTGAAACGAGAAGGTAGACCACCCAGAACTGGAACTGCCGGGGAAAATGTCTCGATGAAAATCGATGTCGGATCCCTATGAGAAAATACAGTTCCCAAAATGGAAATTTAACCTAGTTTTTTAAGAGAGCAATTTGTGAAATGTCGGGTCGGGCCGGGGTCCCGAAAGTTTATAAAGTTTGAAACGATTTTCATTTAACCCTCATACGTTCCCGAGAAATAATTACATAAATGAGTTTACGATAATATTTCAACCATTTTTGTTTTACACTTTAAATCAGCAGATTATGTTTCATTTTTAACGTGACATTTTAAAGAAATATATCTCGCAACTCCCGAAGAAATAAATCAATCGTTTTACAATATGCAAAAAACGTAAATGGGTGAATTCTCACCCCGAGGAACGTATTAGGATTAAATTGTAGTCGAGTGTGATTACAAATTTTTGGAATTCTCAAACTGACTCCATCCGATTGCAGCTTCGAGTGCCCAAACATTAAAAAATTTCAGTATTTCGTACGCCTGTACGCCCTTAAGTTGTCTGTATCTATAATTTGTTCAACAATATGGAACATAGGCGTAGCGAAAGAAACTGTTGGGACAACCTAATAGAATTTACGAGGTTCGTGGGATATCGTGAATATTGAATTATCGACGCATAGATGAATAATAGAACGACCGGGAAATGTTCGATAAGCGGGATCGATTCGCGCCAGGGCACTGTGATCTATCTTAAGCCTCGTATTCAAATATAGAGTTCGGTGTTCCATAGTCAATGGTCGCCTCCGGGTTTGAAAAATCGCGAAGTCACGAAATCGATGGCGGAACGGGGTCATCGTGGACACGCAATCAAATCGACTGGATAAGCGATAAACGCAGCGTTGCGGCCCGACGAAGACCGTACCGGTGCCAGACTAACGAATTTCGATCGATCCACCTGCCGGTTGAAATGGAAACCTTTTCTTGCAAACACTTTTGCAACAATTTGCACCTTCTCAACACAATTTACGATTATACATTATAAAATGTATGTATTAAATGAATGATAGAATAATGTATAGTTCAGTCACAGATTTTGAAATTCATTCGGTCCCCTAAATCGCGCGAGCAGTATGGCGGACGTACGGAGCGAGGATAATGGCTGGGGACCAAGCTAAAAAAATGATTTCGCTGGAAATGCAGGTCGCGGAACGAGAATAACGCAGTAGTAAAAGAAAACGACGAAAGTGTGCGGACAGGAGAGGGGAGAGGGCGCGAAAAAAGAAATAGGAACGGAGAAGAAAGAAATAAAGAGAAGAAGTAGTCGCGTGAGTCTGCAGCCGGCTGACTTATTAACGTCGGTATTGAGATTAAGTTTATTCAGCAACGAGTATGCCATGACACACTAACCAAGTGGTCGAGACCCACTTAAGCTACCGGGTGACCTCCATCGAAATGGAATGGATGGGGTGATAGTGCGTGGTGTATTTTAAGCGTGCTATACGCAACGCTCACGGAAAGCGTCCCGACGCGAGGCCGTCCGCGGCTGTCCTTCGATTTTCAAACGGGAAGACCATTAATTGCCTGCACCGTGCCGCGGCTCGGATTCGCGTTGGACCTTCGAGGAAACGACGGCTATCTCTTTCTCTTTCCCACCTTCGTGCCAAGCGTGTTTGCACGCCGCGCGTATACGCGAATATACGCGAGCTTCGCAAACGCGAAAGATCGTTTATGGATCTTTCACCGCGCGCAGCCTGAAAACATCACGCCCGCTGCCCCGGAATACATGTGTGTCTGGTCACACGATCAGAGAATAGCGGGTTGGATCCTTCTTGATCCGGGATGTCAAACGGTCCGTCGAAATTCGAATTTTCTGGCAGCCGAAGTATTAGACTAGGCTGTTTTGTGAACCACCGACTCAGGATTGACAGAATAGAGCAGTGGTTCTTAACCCTCATCCGTCCCTCGTGTCAATTTGACACAGTTTTTCCGAAATAAGTTATACTGTTCTGTTATTTGTAGGTAAATTTGTCCGAAACTTGGTGACTTTTATTTTTTTAACGTGAAACATATAACCGCAAAAATCTAAGAAATGTTAACTCATCAATTTGAATGAAAAAAACATCGAAAAGTAACTGTTTGACATGTTATTTTATCGATTTTTTTATCACTGTGTCAATTTGACACCGAGGGACAGATTCAGTTCGGATGAGGGTTAAACTGTGGTCCGAGGCCCCCCAGAGCCTTTACCGGGGGTCCGCAAAACGATTTTGACAGATATTAGCTATTGATTAAATATTGGTATCAACAGATATTTTTGCTAAAAAAAAAAGGTCATTCATTGTGTCTAACTTTCACTTTATTATCATGCAGAACCTAGGGCCTCCTGGTAACATTTGCTACATCCGGTCCTGACTTTACATCCCCCAACTTTTCGCTTTTATTCAAATAACCCATTTAAGAACGACAAAAAATGACTACAGTTGGAATGTGATCCGCAAAAAAAATGTTGTTCGTGAGGGTGGCCTCGGACTACATAAGTTTAAGAACCACTGGAATAGAGGGTCCTTCTTGATCCAGGCATTTTCTAGCAGCCAAATCATTACATCTATCCAATGTGTCAGATCAAATTATTAAATTGGTCCGGGCTTCCTGATTTTTGTGAACCACCGTACAAGGATAGACCCAGAAATTGAAATGCAGTTGTCTCCAATATTAACAATTTTTATTAGATCCAATGTGAAGAGGAGAAATTGATACCTGAGGATTTGAATGAATTCCTGGTTATGGCTTTTATGAATGTTTCTCCGGTTTCTGTAGGTTTCACTTCCTGGAAATTTCGATTTTGAATGGTGTTTTCACGAACGTCTTTTTGCAAGAGTCTGCTCAGAATCGATACAGGTCACTAGCGACAACGAACAAGTGAAACTGCACTCTGCCGGGATGAAAGATCAATTTGTTATTGAAAAATACACTTTCGCGGAAAAAAGTGGAGTGCATTGTTCGTTCAACAAAAGAGCGAAAAGTCTCTCCGGAGGGATGAAAAGTCAACTCTCGAATGGTTATCGAAAAAAATATCGCGGAAAAATAAATTCCGTTGTTTATGTAACAAAGCAGTGGAAATTCACTCTGTAAAGGTGAAATCAACCGTTGAATGATCATAGAAAAAGAATGAATTTTTGAAAAATTATAAAACGAAGTGAGAGCCTCTTGGAAAAATCGTGATTATATAACATTTTCTTAGCGATACAATATTACAAAATGAGTTACGGTAGCTTCGGCAATGAATATACATATCATGGTTAATGTATTCGTCAAGCCGCAACAGAAAAGTTTAGTTATCAATAAACTATAAATTGTGAATTTCTCATTGTGACACATTGTGAAAGATAGTAACTATACATGTATAGTAACTGGCCTCGAAGTTTCGCTTAGCGACGAGTAATTGCGAAATTTTTATTTTGCATTAAAATTCACAGTCTAACAGCGATAAAGCGAACTCTACTCGATCGAATTTGGAAATCGCACGAACATCCGTTAGCAATTAACCACGCGTTGGGACACAGAGGAAATGGAAAAAAGGCGTGCGTAGAGAGGCGCGAGCAAGGAGCAACAATTAGAAGGCAGGAGACGAGAGTTTACGAGCGCAGAGATTACTGCTGGGTTTCACTTTCAACGCCGTGTCGCGACTCGTGTTCGAAAGTAAAAAATTACGTTTCTCTCGAAATTACGTGTTCCTCGGAAACAAAGGTAAACGTTCCTGCAATTTGAAAGCGTCCGAAACTAATAATACGAACGTAACAAGTTCAGTATACAAGTTCAAAATTAAATTAAGAATTCCAAGCTAAAATGTGTAATATATTCTACGTACATTTCCTGGAAGTTTGTTACATTATACAGTAATTTTATTCTGTTTTCCTTGTAGTTAGCTTCAATTATCCCGCTTCATTGCAAATACACGAAGGAAGTAATTCAAATGTATTAGCATCTAAAATTTTTTACAATGTTCAATAACATTGTAGAATTCATAAGTCTAGTATATATTTTTATGCCTCGGCTATGTGTCAATTTATAATTATCTAAGACAATGTAAGACATAGTATAAGTCTTAAATTTTAAAAGCAAATTAGAGACAGTGCATATGTATTACGGAAATTTTTCATATCAAGCATACGTACGCGAATAATTATAATGATAGCTGCTTGGCTTCTGAGTCGAACATTTTTTATCAGAGGTGTAGTTGGGAATTTCGGTTTTCCACTGAACTGTAATAATTGCAAAATACAAATGCTAGATATTTATTTCCTTTTTTAGTAACTTTATAGACTTGGAAAAAATACAATTTTCAAATTCTCAGTCTGTGTATCCATACAAAATTCACGGTCTATTAATCACCGTTACAAGAACCGAAATCGACACTAGCATTTTTCCAAATTTTTAGAACTTTAGAATTAGAAAGCGGCGATAATTTCGCCATTTGAAGGCCCGGCGAAATTATGATAAATTTCTGGCTTTACGTAATCCGTCTGTGTCGCGTTGTTATTGTCAAACGACGGGGGCCTCGGATCCGCGGAGAATCGGACGAACGAAACGCGACGAACGCGCCGCCGCTGAAGGTAATTAGAGGATTATCTACACAAATGACTTTATCACTCGGCAAAGTACCCAGCACTTCAGAGCCTTCAAACGTGATATACAAGCCAGATATCCTGCTAAACGAACGGCATTACTCATTAATCATGTTTTCCTTAAACGACGCCCACTTTTCAACGTTCGTCTTGGCTTCGTCAAAACTCACAATTCTTCTAAAAGTGAACATGTGACCTTGTGACTATGACTTTTTTGTTGTAAGTTTAATCTTTTCTGACAATGGAAGTTTTGTAGATAAATTAAAAATACTGGGATTAAATGAAGTTATATTTTGTTCGCAAACAGGTCTAGAAATAATACTATTTTATATAATTCTGTAATTTTTTGATGATGTTTAGACGACTGTTTTAGCCGATTGTAAGTTACATGGATTTTCATGCAAAATAAAAATGTTTTACAAGCTAGCAGAGAAGGGGTAACTTTTTCCCCTCAATTCGTGTCAATTCCTCTGACCATGACCACACCCGGCAGAGTCGCGTATTTCTACACAGGTTCGAAAATTCATTAATTTCGCATTTCTGTTTATCGGAAACTCGCCTATTCGCGGATTCGTCCCCGTTCCGCGGACTTTCGTGTCCCGGGGCAATGGGAAACCGGATCAAACGAACCCCGGGGAAACATCCCACGGCTGTAACCTCCGCTTAATTCCTCTAATTGATCGAATTAGTCAAAAACTGATCGGTACGCCCGTGAAACTGATCGTTTCGCAACGAAGCGTAATTGCTTAACGATTCGACTCGGCGAAAAACAAGACGGCCGAGAAAGTAGAACCAAAAAGAAGATGCTCTCCTTAAAAGCGACCACCATAGTTCCAGGATGCGATCTCGAATTTTTGATTTTTACACGAAATTTCGAAGTAATAATTTTATCTGCTCTCTTATTTAAAAAGGCTGCAGCTCGTAGTCTACGAAGAAGAAACAGAGATCGGTCGCCGCAAACTGCATTTTCAAGTAAAACGGCTTGAAAAAATTTGTTCAACACGAAGAAAGTGTGACAGAAACGTGCCCAGAGTTTCGAGATGATGATTCCAAGAGTTCTTGTATTAAAAAGCACAGATAATCGAAGTCTACGAAGACGGTGGCCTTAACGGTCGCGGAAGAAAATCGAAAAGGGGAAAAAGAGAGCCGGCCGGGGTCCTTAGATATCTGGTCGCGGGGCACATTAGCTAACCGAATACGTATACATTTCTTACGCAAACTAGCGAAAGTAGGCGGGTGCGAGAGCCGCTCGGCAACGGGTAGAGAGACCGAGAGAGCCAGTCGGTCGCACAGCCGCACGAGGATCGTGGATACCTACGTGAGAGCGCTCGCTCATGCTCAGGTGTGCGCCGATCTCTCTCAGGTGTGCACAGTGGTCTCTCTCAGGTGTACACGGTCTCAGGCGTTTGTGTGTGCGTCCGACTGTGCGTGTCGGTGTGCGTTTCGGAGCCGGTCGGGTTGGGAAAAGGGTTGCGAAAGCCTGCCGAAAGCGCCTCCTTCGCGCCGAAAGCGAGAGTGGAGAAGCCTGGGCCCCGGGAGTCACGAAACGGCCTGCCGGAGACATATCTGGGCCCCGTACGATCGCGCCAGGCCTTAATTAACACGTGCTTGGCTACGTGAGTTATTTATATCGCCCGCGATCGAAAGGAAGTGTATAATTGCTACGTGGTCCCGTCGAAGAACGTTCTCGTTTTGTTGATCAATAGACTTCGTTGAATATCATTTTGTCTTCCCCTCCATTTTTTTCTCGCATTTTCGTTAATTACGTTTGTTATTGACACCGGATGGCTGATCGAAACCCGGGCCCGATTCTTTTTAGTCCTCGGCTATATCTGCTTAGTTCGGCGCTCTGCGCTTCCAGTTATAGTTTTGTTGTCACTATTTTTCACCCTTAATTGGTAGCGCCGTTTTCAATCTTTAATTTACTCGCTTAAGTAGCGGTGTTGCAATAGCTTCTTTGAACTAGAAGACCCAAGCTAGTATAAGTACGGTATATCCAATGAAGCCATTAGAATTTTTGAATAAAAACTTCATCACTTTATAAAATATATCAGTTCAGAATTAATAGCACATTTTACGTGAAATTAAATTGAAAGATGCAGGTAGTATATCTATAATTGAAATATGATATGAGAAATGGTTTAATACTTGAAATGTAATCTTGTTTCTCTTTTCAGAAAGAAACCCTTGTTTCATCGAGAGCCAAAGAATTAATTTCTCTTCAAATTGATTTCAATTCCTACTAAAATTAATTAAAGTAGGGAAGTGAGTTACTCCCCCTGTTTGGGGTTGGATTATAAAGAGCAACCGGTCGCGAATCTTGCTTCGTTGGCCAAGTTAGGTCCTCGAAAGAGAGAAAGAGACAATAATCCTAATGAGCAAGTGGTAGAGGATGACTCATGCGTTTCATTTCTCGTCTCTTTCTTTCGCTGTAGGCAAGGCTGAAGCAAGACCTCACTGCTATCAATTAGCTCCGTGATACGGGCGCGCCGTGGCAACTGCAAGAAAACACTGCACTTCGATGCAACATCGCAGTCTGATAAGAATAAGCGGAACATCTGGAAAAAGTGTCAACGGATGAACATCTTCATCGAATTCGGCATACAACGAGGAACACTATTTTCTCATAAATTTATAAAATGTTCCTTTCGAAGCGAGTTATGCCTCATTTAATTCTGTTTGAACTTGCCGGCGAGTTTCGCTGACACACGCGTCCCAGTATCGCGTTCAATAAATAAAAGCTAAAGTACTAAAGACCGTCTGCAAATAACGTCGGAGATCTTACGCACGGCCTTGTTGTCTATTCTGTAAACACTATGTAATAACATTCCATGAATCATTACAATCCGTTCTGTGTGTTTGCAGGTGGTCATTTTCAGCAATGATGTTTGTTATTACTGCAACCGGCGATCCTACGAAAATTATGGCTTTTTACCTTGTTCGGTGCACAGTGCATTACACCACCACTCCTGCAGAATTCTATTTTTATCTTCCATTCTGTATATAAATTTATTCCATTCTTAATTCCAATCGTACTCCACTCTGCATCGAATAAATGTTAAGTATTTACAAGTGATTAAAATTAATTTAAATTGGGGGCTGATCTTTATTTATACTTGAGGGGCTTGAACTATCGAGGTCAATGCGGCTCCACCCAAATTTATGCTAATAATTACTTAATATGTAATTGTTAATAATATAACTATTTGTGGATTTAGACATTTTGAAGGTCCACTTAAAGATTAACAGCTTCTATAGTGAAAAATAAAGAACTTCTCCTCGATTTCTCGATAAATCGACATCACGATTTAGGCGATTCACGTAAATCGCAGCGGTTCAAGAATAAAAGTTGGCGATCTACTGCACACATGCTTCCCTGCAGCTACCGCCGACGCCGAAACGACAACTATACTCCCGCAATGCCGAAGAAAGCAAATAAAACAAAGAAATTCAGAGTGCAGGAGGTCGTAGCATTAAACGGAATTAAATTCAGTTCCCCGGTTTCTCGAAAGCCACATATCACAGGGAATAAGAGACACGTACCACAGTCGCAGGAACAGAGAGGCGAACGTGTCCGAATAGAACCGAGGCAATAAAATTTTTAGAGGTACTTCGGTATCTCCGATTTACGAGCAACGATGTTGCAAGACACGTCTGGCAGGAAATATACGATGGAAATTAGTCGGGAAGGAGCGGATCTTAATTCGACCTCGTTAAGCACGGGAGACGTTAAGGAGGGATTCTGCTGTAACGAGTTGAAAAAATCAATTTTGTTTCGAATCAACCAAAAATACAGAAAAATATGCTCTTAAAGCATCTTAATCTTTTACCGTGTCTATTTAATTTATGAATAAATATTTTATCTTTGAATTTTAATGAAATTCAATATTTAAAAGTGCAGCCATTTATCGTACATAAGAATGCACATATACAATTTTTTGAAACCGTTTTTTGACCACGTTATACATGAGAAACGCTTAGCGCCAAAATTTCGAGAAAAGTATAAAGATCGTGAAATCGACTAGAAGAAATGCTGTCTGGTGGTTTAAGGATGAAGCTACTCGAAAAAGCTGGTTCCCATACGGTCGATAGTTTTCTCCGAAAAAATTCATAAGCGTCTTTTATGGCTGTTGCACAAGAGCCCCGCTTGATTCGGCCTCGTTAAGCGCATCGGACATTAAAGAAGAAGGGACGCTGGTTTTTATAGTTCTATCGTGTGCTTTTTTCCTTTTCGGCCCGGTGTGCAGCCGGTTTCGCGAAACGCGAAGAAAGTGCTGTCGGCATTGAAATCGCCGGGCGGAAGGTACACAACGAAGAAAGAGAGAGAGAGAGAGAGAAGGAGAGAGCGACGGGGGAGGATGCGCCGCGTGGTTTAGATCGTGGACCATGACCAAGTGATAGTGACTTCGAGAATCAGCTGACGCGTCGGCGAGGTTACGCCGCATTTAAATGTGTTCCATTTTATGACGGTGCCGCGGAAACTGCCGACTCCCTCTGCAGTCGCTTCACGTAGCCGGGCCGATTCGCTTGCATAAATCATTAGAAAGCCGTTCGAACCGGCCGCCGATGTGTTACGCTCATTTTGTAATATATATATACATGCACACAATACACACAAGCCGTTTGTTACTTTTGTAAATGTACGCAGAGGAGGATTGCGCAAACCGAGCATGAGAAACGGCACCGGCGACAAAAACCCGGCGACGTTTTTACGAGATTCTTACTCCCTCAATCCAGCTTCCACTTCTTGCACAACGGACACCGAAAAAACGGTCCTGCTGGCTCTTTGCATTTCTTGGATTTTATTTCACTTTTTTAGGAACCATCTAACGAGAGATTCATTCAATGCGATTCGCAGTTTTCTGACTGCATCGGAAAAATTATTATTTCTTATTTTTCTTTTCGTCCGGTGCTATGTTTATTATAACAGAAATTGGATCATATCTATTAGAGCGTGTATTAACCCTCGCAAAGTAAGGCCTAATAACACATAAATAGTAAGGTGGGGTCTCTTAGACCCCGACAAATGAATTTCATGAATAGCCTCGTTTTTAATAAATTCGGGAAAAAGAATAACACAGGATAAAAAGTGAACAAACAGATTTAATTTTATTCATATTCATACAAAAATTCTTTCCAAAAATCTGAAGCTGGAGTCTCTGAGACCCCACATTACCTTGGGAAGGTTAAGGGATGAATCGCATTAGATCATTTTTATTCGCACTTTATTGCATTCATAACAGAGAATCATCACCTTAAATAAGACGTTCTTATAAAAATAGCTACCAATAAGTTCAGAATCTCTTACAATAGTAAATTCTCAGCGTCCTCATAACTGAAGGCGAGAGTCATCGTTGAACGATGACCAAACCGTTTCTTCCGTCGAAGACTCCACCTGACAACAGTCACGCAGTCTCTATAGCGGTTCAGGTTCAGTCACAATACCGTTTCAACATCCACATAGCTCAGAAAAGTACTGACGATAACAGTCGAGTGAAATCTTTGTAACCCACCGAATGATCTGATTAAAGGTGACGGTGCAATTTATCCGACTCACCCGCCCTTAATGATCCCACCTTTTATTTCATAACAGTCCGACGAGAGAGATCTCGAAGTCACACTGAATGAACGGAGTATCGACGAAGCCTGTCAACTAGCATTCTTAATTTCGTTTGGCTGACACAGGATCGCTTTCATCCGACTGTTTTCATTGCAAACGAAGGCATTCAAGAGATCGTTGTTCCTCGACGCTCGAATTGCATGTATAGCTGCATTATGGCTAATGGTCGACATCTTAGTGTAGCAGAGGGACTTTCGATTTCGACAGAGAGCTTCGGACATTTTCGGACATTCGAACCAGCTTGCACTTTAACCTTTCAAAGGCGACGATTGTTACTCCGAACCAGAGTATTAAGTACCACACATTAGATGAACGAGACTCTGCTAAGTAATTGCTGTTTTAAACAATAAATAAGCTAAAAAATGTCATCCAATAAACAAAACCAAATCTTCGTTCTATCAAGTTGACCTTGAGATTGCTACCAAGGGTGAAACTGTTGTTTTCTTTAATTCATTTTCGCCAGAAAGTGAGCGAGTTTTTACAGTCTCATGTGACAAAGGAGTTAAAAGATGGCGTCAGGCCTGACTCATTTGCAATAGCAGTCGAAGAGGCAAGGATGCGCGGTGCTCGCCGAGCCATTTGTTCCGAAGATCCAGTATCACGAAAGGGGACATGCACGATTCAAGTTCCAGGTAACAAATTACCGAAAAGAGATTACGCCGTAGAGCCGGGCGCCCTTCGTGCTGTTGCCGCGGCGAAGCGACGCGGCTGGTACTCGTTCGAGTCACCGGCGACCTTTGTTGTCAACAGTGTACCCTGTTTTGCATGCGCCGCGTTTGAATGCACCGATCCACATATGTCCCCCGAAAGATAAAAAGGCGTCGCGTCCTCGTCGGATCCGCGCGAAACGCGCGGACGACGCCTGCGCCGGGCTGCCGGGAGAGGTGCGAGAAGGCGCTGCTGCGTCCATGTACGCCGACCGAGGGAGTAGGACGAACTATCGTCGGGGGGGAACACCAGAGGGGGTAGGGAAGAGGAAGAAGGGTAGGGAGAGGGGGACACGGCGGGGGAGGGTGAGCCCCGGTGGGAGGCAAGGATTCGTGTCATTGTCAGTGGGTAATCAGGTCAGTGGGCCAGTGGGACGACCACTTTCAATTTCAGTCCTTCTAGCTGTGCAACTCGGCGTGCCGCGTCGCGTCGAGCCGCGTCGAGTCGCGTCGAGTCGCGTCGAGTCGCGTCGAGTCGCGTTATCTCGCGTTCTCGCTTCTCTCCGTCTCCCTCTCGCTATCCGCGGCCTCGATGCGTTTGTCTTTTTTCCCCGGTCGCGATCCGGCGAGCTTCTATCCCGCGACCGCGGCGAGAGACGCTTGCAAGCGGTCCAAACTTGGACAGAACTTCGAATAAGCCCTAGAGATGGGAGCGATACTCGAAAACTCGGGTACGGCCCGGTCCGGTCCCGGGAAAGATACCTTTGCTCGTCGAAATTAGTCGGCGTTTAGAGCGGCGAATACCTGCGTGAACTTAGAGTACAAAAAATGTCCGGTTCGGGTCCGTGTCCTCAAAAGTACCTGGAAGGAATTGTACCCCTGTGAGGCAGAGAAACTCGGAAATGTTGTCGAAATAAGAATGCTTTTCGCTGTAGAAATGTCGGGTTTGACGATACGCATGATAGATGCGTGATTCCAAGGGGAAACGGTACGTCATGCACAGACGCGTCAGCCGATTCCTATCCAGCACCACTTGTGCATCTTTTAACGCTCCAACCAGATTTTTTCGAAGAATAAACCTCAGATGAGAACACCCGAAGTTTTAATTTATTTTTGCATAAAGGATGTGCCCTTGGGATAAAATGAAGCACTGCTCTTTTAACCCTTCAGAGACGATGTCTGTGAACCGTGCTGACTCTAACGAATCTTGTAACAGTTATTATACCAGGCCATTATCTCTTACTTCTTGGAATTTGAATCTAATAATAATTGATTTTAATAATAGTAAAGATTATGGTAACAACTGCGACACAACGTCGATCGTACAGAAAGTCACCAAGAATTGGGCGTCGTCCCTGAAGGGTTAGCATCGAGCAAAAATAAATGCTTAAAAATAAATCATTTAAACAGAAATAATAATCGACCTCTTTCCAATATATCCTTCAATTTTTCTCACGATGTTTCTGCAGACAGATCGTCGCGCACAGTCGGTCACAGTGACATAGATCTTAAATCGAAAATGCGAATCTATAAATACTTATTTGGAATAGCAAACGAGACATGTCTGACTTTCATAAGCTGATTAAGACTGCTGCGTAGCCGCGAGTTGGAACGCGCTACATTGTGTTTCTAAGCAGCTTCGTCTCGCAGTAGGTGGCACAACAAAGTTCCAGAAATTCTGAGACACTTTCGAGAACCGACCCGTTGCGAGCATCGAAGTAAGTAGTGTGTACCCGGGATTTCAGGTTCCCGCACACCCCTATCAATTAATCGTCGGGACCGTAACCGCAACCGCTAATATGCTGGTACTTGATACGATCGATATTTGATCGATACCTGATCGATACTTACGGGAGTGTAAACATAAATTATGTACGTAAGACTTTGCTACAACAAAATGCTACCACGAACAGTTTGTTTGTCTTCTATATTAGTTCTTAGGATTTTCATGATTGTCCATGGAGAGACGAAATTGACCAAATTCGCTGGTAACATCAATTCGATAATATATCGAAATGTAGGGCAACATTAAATTCGATTTTAGATAAGTAGGCTCAACGGGATGAAAAAATCGTTTTTCTATTCTGTACAACTATGAAGGCCAATCTTATAGCAGCCATGGACGGTCGCTGTAACCTTGGCTGCAATCGCAGTTTCCGCATAAAGGAGAATTGTCTCTAATGGTTGACAAATGCGGCGACAGAGGGAAAAGTGGATGAATTCGTTATTTCTAGAAAAAATACTAAAAAGGTCAGTTTTCGAAAGTGCTCTCCGCTCAGGTGGGCCCGTCTCACTTGCGAGAGTAATGTGGAAGTAATGGATATACTTGAATGTGGGATTCATTATTTTTTTAAAAATCTCCCAAAATCGTCACTATCCGAATGCTAAAATGCTTCCCACTTTAGGGACAAATAACTGGATCAACTTGTATAAAGGGTAATTTAGAGAAAATCCCCAAAAATCGCTACTGTCGGTTGGCCCCCACTTCGGGAGGATCCTTCTGTCTTAACTCTTTCGCTGCTACGTCCGTAAATATACGATTTTCAAAATGTTTTATTTTATGTGCTACTCCCGTAAATTTACGTTTTTTATTTTTTAATTAGGTTCTGGGTTCTGTTCATCGTCCCTAATTCAGCAGCGAAAGGGTTGAAAGATGAGAAGGGGGCAGCAACTGAATAGACCTGTACGTGGAATAGACCATTTTTGGAAAAATGGTCCCTTTTCGAGTGTCAAAGTGTTCCCCACTTCAGGCGTCCCCCTCTCTCTCTCTCTCGCGCGAGTGATAGGGAGAGTGACTGGACGTACTTGTATGCGGGAGAAAGGGGGGAGAGATGATGCACGCGCGATCACGCTCGTTCGTTCGGCTCTCGCTTGCTCTCGCGCGCGCGCGCGAGCGATAGCAGAAAGTAGGACGCGTATTAAAAACCACAGACCGTGTCCCGTGGCGTCACTTCTCGTGCCTCGCCGCGGCGCGCCGGTATTACCCAATCGAATTCATCATAACTGGCACGAGAAACGAGCGAGCGAGCGAGCAAGCGAGCAAGCGAACAAGCGAGCAAGCGAGCGAACGAAAGCGAGCGAACGCAAAGACCGACGAAAGAACGAAGGGATGGCTTGTCGAATTGGACGGGGCCGCGGAGGGGGCAGAATTATGCGGCATAAAAGAGAGAGGCATTTTCGGCGATAGATCGCCGATCAGCGCCGTGCTGCGGTGATCGACGGAAACATCGTCACCTAGATCCCTGCGATCCATGATAAAGACTTTCGATTTCGGTGGTTCGTGTTCCGGACGCGACGGTCTGTGTCTTCTCTTCTGCAGCATGATTCACCGGCGCTGCCATAATCTTCCTATTTCGCTTCATTTTTTAATGGCCATGTTGAAAATTTAGGAATTCCTTCAATTGAAAATTGGTTTATTTGTTCATGCGAAAATTGATGATTTATTTGTACATTTTTATTTTGCAATGTTTTTGGTTGTTATTTGGTTTTGTTGGGAATAGTTTTGTGGAAGCGCCAGCTTGCTTTACGATGCGGCTGTAAATGCTGTCAAAGTGTTGCAACATGCTACCATTAACCATAGACCTTATCAGGTTGCGGAACTTTATGGAAATTTGTACTTCTCCGAATGATTTTAGAAAACTGGGAACTGAAGAGAAATTGATTTATTCAGTTGAGGATTTTTAAAAAATGTCAGGAGATTGATTCACTAGTTCCTAAAATTCACTAGTTTAAGTTAAATGAACAAGTTTATTTAATCAATACTGACAAAGCTTATTTCATCGTCGTGTTTGGCCTTCTCGGTTATCCTTTCCAAGGACAGCAGTCTACACGTGTACAATAAATTTATAATTAATTTTGTAAACGGCCATGAACACTATCATGAACACTTCTATTTAAGAATATATTTAAGCATTAGGAATCGAGGTTTAAAAATCGATTGTTTTAAAAAATTCGTCCTTGAAAAGGATAAGAATTCGGTACACGGAAGTACTAACCCGGAAGAAATATCACTCCGCCTCTATATTTAGCGGCTTATCAGAATAAGAGTAACGTTGGGGAAGGTGCAATCCGCGGCACCGCCCCTCGAATCAATGATCCTTAATTATGTTTGAAAATTAAGCTGACGTTAAAGCATCGGACACCGAGCGAATTAATTTTCCTAAGGAATTGGGTCGCGGCCTTGAAACCCCGCCTAGTAAAAGCTCGAAGAATGTCTGTTAACTATATTCGGTCGATCGATCCTTCTTTAACGATCAGATAGGCTCCTAGCGATACCGCGAACCATTTCTACAGGGTGGTTTATTAGTACCAAGAAACTACGAAACGACACGAACAAAATTAGTCGAAAATTAAAACGAGAATTACAATTCCAAAAACCAGAACTAATCGAAATAGAACAATCCCAGGGATGATAACTATTCTATCACCGGAGGACTAACAAAACTATTTACAGAAACGATAAAACGTCCGAAGCAAGAATTCTTGACCTTTTCTTGAGATCCAACGTAAATATTATTTAAACGAGTCAATAGAAATAGCGAAACTGGACGAGAGTCATGGAAATCTGGGTTACGATTGACCCTGCAACGTGGAATTAAGCTCAAGAACGTCTTAGAAAAACATTCCCATTGAACTGCGGATCTCCGCACGATTATTGCAAATGTTACCGTACAAAGTGCAATAAAATAAAAATCTTGACAAAGTCAGCTCGATATTCGTCGAGGCGGGAACATTCGCTAGTGAACGTCTGCGGGATTCCCGTTTCCATCAATCGGAGCCCGAAAACAGATATTTGCATAAAGACCCACTCATTAGGCAGCGGAGAAAGGGCAACGTGTGCGTGGCTAATGAACGACTGGAACTGTCTGTCGAATCGATTGCCATGTTCAAGGAACCTATTAGGGGAAATAAGATGCTTCCATGGCGTGTCGCGGGCTCGTAAAATGAAAAATTATGCCGCCGGATCCGTCACCGCACAGAATCGGGACCAGTCCGAGGACTGCAGGCCGCTGCCAACCGGTTCAACGCGCATGGTTGAACAAATCGAACGTTTCCGCGATGCTAAACATTTTAACACCCTCGAGTATGCCGCGCATGCGTCTTGCGGGGGCGGATTGCGATTCTTATGTGCGGTCCTTTCGGCAAGCTTTCAGATGTTGCGCCGTTGCGAGGGCGCCACGAGTTAGGAGACGCAATTTGGCGATATAGGAGATACGCGCCAGCCATCCAATTAAAACGCTGCTAATTCTTTGCCTATTTAGCTTAACCATCCGTTGGCAACACGGGTCGTTTATGTCCGCGACGACATTTCACTCACCAATATTTATTTTTTTCCCGTTAACGCTTTAACATTTAACGGGCCAACATTATACATTATACATTAAAATAGGGGCTTCAAAACGTATTCCAGAATTTTATCGATTTTTTGAAAGCCTAGAAAATTGATTGTTATTTCTGTATTAAAAACGCAAGAACAGCAATTTTTGAGTAACTTCATTGTTCCAGCGAATGGGCCACTCGTGGACTACTTTTCGTAGCCGGATGCAGTTACCGTTCTCGGAACGGAGGAAGAAAAAGAAAAAGAGACGAAGACAAAGAGGGGGAAAGAATAGAGAAAACAAGACAGGAAGAAGGAAAAAGAGAGAGAGAGGGGGACGTTTAATCGCGTTTCGTTTGCATTTGCAAATACAATGCAATTACGCAACCGCGCCGCATGCAATTATATGTGTTCCCAATAAATCAATAATGACGAAATAATGATTACTAACCCCCCGGGAATTCGAGACGGGATAATACAGTATATTTTTACTAGCGGTCACTTTAACATAAATTATACTTTTAAACTAAACCCATTCATCGATCACGAAAATTGTAAAACACTCTCCCTCTCTTTCTTTGTCGGTAAACATAATCGCTTCGGTGACACCATGTTTGGGGAGAGCTGAGAAATATTATATTCTCCGCGAATGTTTACTCGATTAAGATGACATGGAATGATATTGGGTTATTTGCGTCAAATTGATATTTTATGTTTTTTTATCAGGTTCTTTATCAGTCAAAAAGAAAAAAAGGATTTGGTACGATTTGATTGAAACTCCAAAATTGCATTGCTTTGTACTGTGCTTTTATATCTTGCATTGTGAAATAAAAGATATTAAAAAGGTCTGGCTAGACATCGATTTTAAAGCACGTGTCTTTAAAAATATTTGTAAAAGGATTTATATCAATTCAAGAAATTATAGCCCCTACAATTTTAAGTGACTTGAAAAAATTATATTGTGTAGTCCAAGTAGTAAAAGATATGTACGCAAAATCTCAATACAAAACAGTCGTCCGACTACTTTAGAAAAATTTCAAAAGAAGAAGATCCCCTTAACCCTTTTCAATCTAGTTTCATGCACACCTAATTTCTCACCAGTACCAATATTTGAAACTTGTGATGTCAAAGGAGAGAATACCCACGAAAATTATCGGGTTCGCGGCAGCGTATCCGAAAATGGCGATCACAGTGTCGCATCGCCGCGCCATTAGGCTTGCAACAGGGGGTGGAAGGCGCCGCGAACGCAGGGGGATGAACGTTCTAACTGATAAATTGGCCGACGTATCTATACCGGTGCCGCAGCCTGCTGGGAACGTTGAATAATAATTATTGTTGTTGGCTGGGCTTGGTGTTATTGAGTTATTCCAACGCGAGTTTATCAAAGTGGGTCAAGCGATTCAATAGCGACCGCCGTCGAGGAGAAACGACCCATCGTCTTAACGTGGCGTGGGAGTACACGTACAAACGGTCGAGCCACGTACACACGACGTCACCAATTCGGTACACACACACACACGTAGACCCTAGAAAAAATAACGAAACCAAAGAAAGGAAATATAACAAACGCCGCCAACCGTAAAAATTGCTGCTACCGAGCGGCCGCGTTTTTTACGGTTACGACGTCGGCCCTTTTATTCCTTCTCGTTGCTTGGAAACATAAAGAAAAAATTATTGTGAATTACACTCCTCTTGCAAGATATTTTTTCCAGCTGTCCACTGAGTTCTGCTGAAATACTAGCTGAACGAGCATTCTTTCTTTTCGTTTTTCATGTTAGATTCATGAAGCTAATTTATGTTCGAATTTCTCGTAAATTCTTTTCGTTTTTCGGATATCGACTTCGTAACAACGATTTATATATTCGAATATTTTCTGGGAATTTTGGAAAAGAGTATTTGGTATGTTGGACGTGCGTTCTTGTTTGGTGGAGTTTATAAGTTTGGCTTCTGAGAGGATCGAATGAACCAGGTCTTAGATAATGTAGGGTTTTGTGTGTGTTTGAGTAATATCGAGTTTCGATCCCACAGACGTTAGGCGATTATCAGGGAAGATTTCGGATGGAACAAACCGAGCAATTCAGATTATATTTGACGCTTCTTAATCGCAGAAGCCTGTTTCTCGTCGAGTACCCTCTTGTCGGTGTCAAGTTGGCGTGTTCTCGGAATTCATCCCTTTCGAAGGTAACATCGCATGAAATTGCGTCCACAGTGAGTTATTTTTAAACAGTGACGCTTTTTCAAACATTCTGTATCATATTAAACACACACCGAACGTTTAGTTAAATAAGACTAGCGGTAAATAATGTGTCACTCGTACCTACTGTACAGAAAGGAATTACAATACGAAAGAATTAATTAAATACAAAAGAATTTAAGGCTATTGCATTATTTTGGACACATTAAAATTATTAAGTGAAGAAATAAAGTTTTATGTATTTCTAGTAATTGACACGGAAAATTTTTATTTTACACAGAGATGTGCAATGTAATTATCACAGAATGGACAGATCGGACGACGTTAGATAGAACCCGTATAGCTCGTCAGTGAAAAAAACCGCATTAATTCATTGCTGCCATAAAATCGAAAAGCACTCCGGCTCCAAAGTTCCACCGTTCGGTTACGTAACCGTTAATCTCCACTATTTGCATTCGATACACAGAGGAAGATAGCGTTGTCTCGAGCAGCGACCGAAGACTCGTCAGAAGTCCCAAATAAACCGGGCGTGATATCTAATTACATACATAGAATCTCGAAGGAAACAAATGTTGATTCGGAGATTCGAACGCATCACTCGCGAATTAAATTACTTCAACAGCTCCGCCGCGCCGGGCTCCGTGCGCCGTCAGGTTCTGCACGTTCCCTTTTTAACACCGTGTACCGCGAACCCGTTAATTATCATAAATCTGACTGTAACCACGATGCAGAAGAGAACGGTGAGAGCAGCCCGGCCTGCTCTGCACGGAGATGAATTTTCAACGATTCCTGGCCAAACACGAGAACGCGATCCCTGCTGAAAATCCGCTGCAATTAACATGCCACGTGCTTGCTGATAATAATTGAATTACTGAACACCCGTGAAATGGCAACGGTTGAAATTTTCCTTTTGCTTTCTTCAGCTTCTTTAGAAACTGTTCCTCGCCGGTTGAACTTTCAACGTTTCGTGCGATGTGTTCGTCTTTTTCATTGGTAAACCGTAAAAACACAAAGAGAATAAACGACGTTCTACCATTAGTAGGAAGTATAGCGTACAGACTTCCTTCGATTCTTTGGTGTAAAGGAAAACTGCAATTTTACATAAAAAGTTGTAAACTAATCGGTCTAACTTTTCAAGAAAATCCAATTATGGTTGAATCTTGAGAAGTTATTGTCCTGTGAGAATTTATTACACCAAATTACTTGAACCACTCCCATCGCTAATAGCCAGATTTGCTGGCAAGCACGCGCGGCTTTGTAGCCGGATTTTTCGTAGGTACATAGTCCGGAAGTAATCATCCGCTTTCCATTAGTGCCGGCAACAGGTAGAACGCTTGCGCGTGCGACCAGCCATAAATTCCCGTAGGAAAGCGCGCGACGGACGCTTCTTGTTCCTGGTGAGAGTTGGGACAACAGTGTCAACGGTTACACAATACGAACAAACGAAACGGAGAGGCTTAACGGCAACTACCCTCGGCCGAGCGACGGATAAACAAGGCGCACGGTTTAAATGAGTTGTCACGGGCGAGGCGAACCTTTGACGACAAGAACACTATGAAGAGAAAGAGAGACCTCAGGAAGAGTGGCTAAGAGAGGAGGGTCGCGTGGCCATTGTTGGACAAACTTCTCCGGCCGGAGTCGCCGGCTGATGGAGAAAAAGGAAAGCGAATCTCCTGGAAACGATTTCTGACGCTTTATGTCTTTCGCGGGACCACGCTTTGGTCGAAATAATTGGAGGATTGTTCCCGGGAATCGCTTGCATCATCCTCGCGCACTTAACAGCCGCTGACCATCCGCCATAACTCAAGAACTTCAAGAACTTCAAACGTCCAGCGATTTTGGCAGTCGTGGCTCAACAATGTCCTTTGATGAAATAAAATTGTTGAAATCAACCAAGACGCAACTTTTACGAAGATAGTTCAAGCCTCTCAATTGTAAACGACGAAAAGTTCAGAAGAAACTCTGCCATCTTCTAACGAATTAAGCAGATGCTTTTTAACGAATGGACCGCTTTCCGAAGATTTACGATCCATATTTTGTCGAGCGTGCGCGATTGAGATACCTATCGGGGGACGACAGTTTCCGAAGGGAAACGAATCGAAGCGGGGGAACAACGCTTTCGTGAAAGTCAATATTTACAGAGTTGCCTAACATCCAATTGTGTACCTTGCCGTAGGGTACGAGCCCGAAGACCTCTCGCTCCCGGGCACCTGTGCGTCGGGTCTCTCGGGGAAGGGCCCGTGTCGAGCCCCCGTTCGAGCGGATAATCGTGATTTACCGTGCGCAAACTGCTCGCCGATCCCCTGTCGGCAACAAGTGCATTTCAGCGCAGCAGGTAGATGTTGACGAGTCGCCCGTTGTCGAAGAGGGGTGCGCGACATCCCCCGAAGGGAGACGGAGTTCCTCTGTCCACTTGACACGATGGACCGAGACTCGAATTCGTGCCGGGCACGCGCCAGCACGCTTACGAGAGAGAGACGCGGAAAGCTTGTAACTCAGGAAGCCGCCCCTTTCACAGACTCTCCGGCTAAGAAGTAAAAGTCCCGGCCAGCTTTTACCCGACTAATATTTTACCCTCCCGGCCGAGGGTGAATTGCGCTTGACGGTAAACGTCGCAATATTTCCCGGGCCGAGGCCAGTCCCGGCTCTACCCCGGTGAAATACTGGCATTATAAACTGCGAGAAATTATGCCGGAGTGTACTCCGACACGATGAACGTGACGACCATTCTGACGCGGGGGATGATCATCCTCCATCTTGCGAACTGGAAGAACCATCCGCCGCTTGCATTCCAACGCCGTGTTTTTGAATTATTCCGCCTGTGCGCCCAACGCTATTTTCTACCTTCGTGACCCACTGCCAAGCTAATATACATAAATAAATGAATTATAATAATGAATATCTCTTTTTATAAATATTTAAAGTTGCGTCAACCCACTAATTTTATTTAGCACCGACTACCGGCACCTGCGGTCTCAAGAGTGGAAGTGCCTCCGAACAACAATCCACTGAATCGACAACGATAAGAACCTCTTAAAATAATGAAACATTTGTCAACATAAAACCTGAAACAGATGAACACTTCGTCAACTTTCCTCCGGTTGGTATGCACACAATCTTTCCGAACACAATACAGAGAGATAAAATCGTATCTGAGCCCCAGATTTTCTCAATTACTCCAGTGGCTTGAAAGCGCCAATTACGTGTCGCTCGGTCTACTGATAAAGTTCGAATTTTCAATTTTTCCTGCGGCAACGTGGTGACTAGCACGTTGGCTGCCAAGTTACCCGTATTTGGCTCGCGGAATTATTTCTCCAGACTTAACGTGTGACGATCACGATAGAATAATTCAACTGCGCTGGCTATTGCTGAAATGATCCCGTGTGACAGATTCGGCGTGTTAAACCTTATGGTCTAATTGTAAGATCGAGAAAGTAATTATACTGTTCCATCGAATAAATCGCTCGCCGAGTCGACGGTGAACGCTTGAACGCGATGGAACGTCACGCGGAAGTCGCGCGGAATAATCGAGTCCGCGGACGTGTGGAAAAGCTTGTTTATCAAACAGAATTTCGATCTCCTTCCTCTTCCGATTTTCAGGAATGACACAATCAGCTGTAACCCGACGCACGATAGTGCGAAATTAGCGGTGCGCCAGATAACATAGGAAACGGCGCGGAATTATCAGCCGGATGTATCGTTCCGACTCGTTTGCGGTGATTTGATAGCGTAACTTTTCGAATCGCGGCGTTTTTCGCAGTCGGCCGCGGAACGATCGCGATCGAGGGGAGTGTGGGGCATCGATCATTTCTCTCTTTCTCTTTGTTTGTCTTTCTCTCGGTCTCTTTGTGCAGGATCGCGCGAGTAGGAGCGAGTCGCGTGCTCTCGAGTTTATCGAGCCCGATGCGATAATCGGCGCCGTTCGAGAACAGGTTGGCGACGATGGGGAAAAAATGGGTCTATGTTACGGAGACGCGAAACAAGCGTTACATCACCGCGGTTCTCCCGAGACATCGGCCACGGTGAAAGCATCCCGGCCTGCCTCGTGACAAGGCTCTAGAAATGCGTCCTCCTTCCACGCACAAGTCCGCACACGCTCGCAGCCGTGTGTACTTTTACTTTCATCCGGGCGGACGAGAGAATCGAGCCCGAAGAAAATTTAGAGAACGAATGCTTCGAATAACTCCAGCCTGGCCCAAATAAGAGCAAAGCATGTCAGATTTCACGCTCGCAGACTTTTCTCAGATCTACCAACGACTCGAATACATTCATTCGAGGCGGTATTCTGGCTTTCCGCGTTCAAAAAATCCATTTTTTTCGTGTTTTCTTTAACTCTTTGCTTTTATTTTAAAAGACACAATAAGGCAGTTTTGGCCATACATAGTACTTGACAGTAGCTCCGAACGAAAAATGATGTTTCAAGCTACTTTTTGAATTATTAGGTGGGGTAAGTTCGTAAACGGGGCAAGTGCATATACTGGTTATTTTTATTATAATATGAACGAAATTTCTCTAGCTTGTATTTATTAATGTACTATAAATTAATATGAACTATTCGACATAGATGTCGCCCAAGAATAAAGGTGTAATATAATTTAATGTAATAGAAAGCATTTTATAGCAGGCTTGTTAATAATTCTGCTCTTCCCCCATTGCACATGAAACAAGGTTTGAAATCATTTTTAATTCTAAGTTACGCTCTTGCCCCAATTTTGGGGACAAGTGCAGAGTAGTTGACATTTTGTACAATATCCTATCAAAATGAATATTTTCAAGAAAAATTCGAATCCTACATAATATTAATTCACCAGTAATAACTGTGCAAAGCGTTTGATACTAGCAGCGTTAAGTATTTACATATCAGACTGAAAATGTAAATGAAAACGTAAGTTTAAAATCCAACTTTACAAAAACCAGTCTGCACTTACCCCACTTCACCAAAAAATACAATCATTTCGTTTGGAGTTCGAAATAATATTTTTACCCAGCACTTTACGGCTATCGATGGGGAAACGAAACTCATTTCGAGGCCAGACAATTTCTCCCTGTATAAACAGAACGACGCCGCGTGTTTTAACTTGTTCTTTAAATGGAGAAATTTCGAAAATTGGATAAACCTTCGTGAGTAAAGTGGCTCGTTGACGGTAAAGTACATATTGAAACTATATTGTACGCGTCTGAATTAAATGAGACATATTTCTTGATTAATTCTTCTTGTGAGAAATTATGATCGACAAAGAAAAATAAATCGTGATGTAGGTAGTCCTCGACAAAATAATAAGACACGTAGCATATTTTTAAATTTCTTATATTTAAAGGTGGATAGTGTACACTCCGTTATATCCTGAATACTACATACTATCTCCAAAGTAAACCACGCAGAACCTTAGGATTGTATCGCATACCATAGCAAAATTAGAGAAAGATATGTAAACACGGACTGACATTTCTTCGACAAAAGTATAAGACATTTCTCTTATTTTCATATGACTTCATTAAGTGTTCTACTGCGAACGTATTCAGACGTTGAATCTTGTCATTTTCTTACAGTATAAGTAAATTTATTAAAACGAAAAATAAATAATGGGTCGAGGAACGCGGTAATCAAAATTATTGATTGCGAAATTATTAATCAGAAGTAGGTGCGCGATATATAATGTGTTAAAAAATCCAAGTGCTTATGGAAAAACGAAAAAAAGTGGAAGACTTACTTCCGGAAGTGATAAACGTGAAATTTTGCGTGTTGCGTGGAATTTTAAGGGCACAGCAGGACAAATAGCCGAAGCAGCAGGTGTAGGAACAAATTTAAGAAATGTACATCGCGTTTTACAAGGAAGCAAACACATTAAACGGAAGAAATTAAAACAACGGCCACCCTTTAATACCCTTAAATATAAGAAATTTAAAAATATGCTAGGTGTCTTATTATTTTGTCGAGGACTGTAACTGTTCTAAATAGGCCGATAGAGCTACCTATGAGAATACGATTGACTTGCATCATGTTGTAGCAAGGTCTGAAGTAAAAGAAAGGGTTGGATCGCAAAGGGTTGAAGAGTCAAAGAGACTGGTCACTCGGCCACGAAACCAATGAAGATTCGAAAGCATCGTTATTCCCCCATCGCTATTGTATCGCTGAAAGAATCTCAACGGGGGGTTTAAAGTGTCTCTGCTATTCTTTCCATTCTTTTGAGCGCGGGTCCGCTTGGTCAGAGCTCGAGCGTGTTGCTTACGAATCGCCACGCTCGAGCGGATTTAACGCCAGCTGCGAGCGAACGGGCTCGAGGAGTGGCTAATTATCAGCGCGGAGGAGCGAGAGGAAACGAAAAAGTATATTAACGTCGCTACCTAATCGCGGATCGGAGAAAATGGAGTGTGAACCGCCCTTGAGTCTCGCCGGAGGAGCGCTATCTTATAACGAGCCCGCGTAATCGCGCAATGCCAAGCCGCAGCTAATTATCCATGGTTAATGCTGGCGAGAGCCATGAATATTCATACTTGACATCTTTATCGCGAGTGGAACGAGACGAGGGTGGGGGCCAGAAATTGAAGCTCTCACACGAGGGTTCTTTTTTGACCCACCTTCCGCCCGAATCGATTGCCACGTCACGGTTAAGGAAATTAAACCACAAGCCGCTGGCTGGCTCGCTGAGACACGCTCATCTGCTCGTGAGTATTCTTTGAATAATAGATCAGTTGTCTCCGGATGCTCGTACAATCTCTCATTCTCCGCGGCTAATCTCCGCGAATCAATATTAACAAGCCGATAGCATCTACGGGAGCAAACGTTGCTAAGACAACAGAAAATCCTCGTCTATTGAATAATTAAATTTTTCTTCGTTTGCAGGATTTTCCCCGTACATTTCATTAATTTAGTAGAAATTGCAGCGTCTCAGTATAGCTAAATGATTGCCTGTACCATTACGTTAATGATAAAAATTTCAAAACGGCTTCTTACTCTGGGCCTTATTGATTTCCCAATTTAGCCGACAAACAATTTCGTTAAAGTCGTTCCAGGTAAAAACAGTGTGACAACTGATAATGTTAGATGGGTAGGCAATATCAGTGCAATTATCTGTCGGCTTACGTCACTGTGCACTGTCCGGTCAGTCGGAACTTAATCGTCTCTAACAGTGCACGCATTTTTTCCTTGGTGTTCTTTACGACTACCGATTTTCAAAATCATTATTCCTTCCCGGAAAATATTCAGAAGTGATTGCAGTAGGTATATATTCGCTTTTCAATGTAAAACATCTTAATTATAAGGTATGTACCTTTGCCTATTGTTAAAGTGCGTCAACGAAATCAACGTTTTAATTTAATATGCAAGTAGACGTACATGTTCAGTAACATTTTCATCAGCAATCAATTTAAAGCTGATTTTCTCAAATTCCCTAATTTGTTACTCGATACGTTCCTCCACAAAATTCTCCAATTATAAAGACAATTTGTACGGAATAAATTGGGTGTTACAATAATGACACCAGGAATCATATGATTGACTGAATTTCCATGTACTGACTAGAATAGAATGTAATAATGGCGAGAGGTCTCGTCACCAGAGCTCGTTTGCTCCAAAAATTTTTATTTTGTTTCAACACGTTGCTCCTCTGTTCAGATCCTCTCCTAACTGGCACGAGACCAACAGCAAAGGAGAAACAAAACTATTTCTGAAGAAAACGTTACAAGCGCGTCTACCAGCTGAATGAAATTATATGCATAAAGAATTATTTTCTTAAAGAGGAACAGAAATATCACCAAACGCAGAACCGTATTGACGTGTAAGTTAATCTGTCTTTTTAATTATTTACTATTTTATAGTTTTCAAAGTATCCTATTCCTGATGAATAATTTAAGTAATCCACAAATAAGGGCTGCGATAGATTCAATCGTCCACTGTCTGAAAATCCCAGGTCACTATTGGCCCAGATTAAACTTCTCTCATATTAAAAATTGCGTCCACTGCCTCGGAGCATCATAGATCTGGAGAGATGTATTTCGTATACCAGCTGACAGAAATAATTTCAAGCAACTAGATCGGTAGGATCCAAGTCCCAGTGCTCTTCAACCTCGCAACAAGCGATACAGAACAATCGGGACGCGCTAAGTCGTTTGCGAAGCAGACAGCTGGTCTCGGGAGGCGAAAGCTACTTGTTTACGGAGTAATTAGATATTCTTGCCCGGCGGAGCACTTTGACACGGATTCGTGTTCCAACGGGCCAGGGGATGGAGGGGGTAAGTTACCGGGTCGACGGGTATTTTTTACGAGGTGAAACATTCGTTCGACCGGGCAAACGTTAGGAACGGGACGAAATAAGGAAAAAACGGCCGGGGACACGGTGTGGAAAGAGCTCGTGAAAAGGCAATAACCGGGCATTGTTTTAGAAAAACTCGTTTCGCGATCTTTCGATGCATGATAATGCAGAACGAGGTGGGGGGGACGACGCCGGAGGAACGAAGAGGTTAGAGGCGTCGACGACGTAAATAAAAGCAACCGTGGCTCGTTTCATCGAATCGCTATTTTGTCCACGAAGGGTCGGTGCAACGCTCATAAAGAAACGCTCGAAGGCTATCTGTTCTAAATCTGAGGCTGCGAGCCCGTTCGCCTCTTCGCTTTGGAATTTGCGCCGAAACGCCTGTTGCGCATACCGCATGGCGCGGCCGCCAAAGCCGCGAATATTTGAATGGCTGCGCCACGCTTCGCAGTCGGTTCCATTCAATCGTCGGCGAACGAATGGGTTTTTCTTCACAACGTAACGCATTTCGTATTCTCAGCCTCGGCGACGACCGACAGCCAATTTGTAAAACATTCCTAGAGAAATAAGCTTATATCCGTTTATATTCGCCGTTGAAGCCTGCGATCGATAGGTCATATTACCAATAATATTCTTTACATCTTCTTCCTAACCATCGCTGTAATAAGTTTCATAATACTCCGCCGAATTGTGCGTACGCTATGATCTGCACGCGTACTCGGCATTTCCGTCATCGGTTTTTGAGGTTAGCTTTTAAGGTAGGCTCGTCGGCGAAAGACGTCAGCATGAGAAGCAGGTTTCACCGACTCCAAGTGCCGCCTGCCAGCAGAGTATCGCCAACGGAAATTCATTGCTGAAAACTTCATCGGGAACACAAAGTGTTCGTGGATACAAAGTGCGACGTAGAACGTGTACCGCCGGGAACGTGTCCCATTGTTGCTGATTGCGCGCGAGCGGAGAAGATGCACGGCTGTCATGGAGACTCCGTAGTCACGGAATCGCTTAAAAACATCGTGCTCACACGTTGCGGCAATGAGGAAGAATGAGAGACCGCGTGTACCTGTAACTTCGGAAGTGGACCGAGTCGAAAGAGCGAGGGAGATCGATGCCGGAGCGACGAACGATCGGGAGAGAGGGAGAGAGAGAGAGAGAGAAACAGTTAGCTCGGGTTCGAGTAGGAAAGAGATGACGGGCCAGCGTGAGAGAGGGAAAGAGAGAGGGAGAGGGGGAGAGCGGTGGAACAACGTGTAACGTCAGGCGAGAGAAGGATGCGAGGAAAGGACGAAAGATTGCGGACGCGAAAAGAGAGGGAGAGAGTTGAAAGCGAAAGCGAGAAAGAGAAAACGGCGAAGAGTGAGAGTGAAGCAGACAGAGCGAAGCAGAAGAAAGAAGTTTGGCAAGCGATGCGCTACGGCAACAAAGAACTCCGGAGCATAGAAATGAGTTGTTGAGGTTACCTGCAGCATCGTTCGCTGGTGGCAGATCGGTGACCAGGCTGGCCCGTGGCCGCGGGAGCGATTGCTGCGGTTGTTGCGCCTGTTGCTGCTGCTGCTGCTGCTCTACCTGGTGAAGACCCGGCTGCTGAGGTCCCGTCAGAGGCAGATTGGCCGCGGACGTGTTTTCAGTCAGGATCGTCGGTACCGAGGAGGAGGAAGATGACGATGATTCCGTAAGGGCCGTCGCGGTCGTGTTCTCGAGGGCCGTGTGGCCCCCACCTTCCCCTGTCCCTGTAGCCATTCGGCCCTCGTGCATTCCAGCAGACAGACAGACGGGGGTCCCTCCTCCTGCACGTCGTTCCCGAGCGCACGCACTTCTCTCGAGGAACACCTACACTCTCGTACGTGTCCTCGGTCTCTTTCTCACCCCCGTCTATCTATCTGTCTGTCTCGTTTCCTTTCTCTCTGTCTAGCCGAGAGAAGCGCGCGCTCGGTCGGTCTTGTTCCTTCTCTTTCTCTCTCGCTCCCTCTCTCCGTCCCGCTCTCTGTCGCCTATCTCTCTCTCTTTCCTTCGCTCCTCGTGTGCGCAAGCTCTTGCTGTCCTCCTCTCTTTTTACTACTACGCTCCCCGCGCCGGCCAGCGCCGTCTGAGCGTACCGAAACTACACCGTCTCTTTCAACCAAACATCGGTATATCACACAACAGCGACATCACACACGCCCGCGGAAAAATGAACCCCGCGCGGATTATTAACCTCCTGTCCGGCGGCCCGAAAAAAATCGAACGTTAGACAAATGTAGGTCTGTAGGCCACTTCACTTACACTTTGCATCGGGACGGGCACTCCCTTAGTCAAGCGAGCGTCCGGCGCACCGTTGCGCTCTGACAGCACGAGTTCCAGGACCGTACTCTCGCCGGATGGACCCGCGCGGATCGTCTTCTGTATCACTGACACAGCCCGAAATCACTTTTTTCGGTGATCGACTTTCGATCGATGCCATCGTTCCGCTACATTTACGCGGCTGCCGATTCCATGGCCTTATGTTCGATGTTCGTGCGATCTAACAAGTTCTCCGACCGTATTGTGTGCTCGTACGTTATCTCTATACTGTGTGCGCCGCGTTTCGAAAATTCTGGGCTGGGTCTACGGATACGAAAGCTCGAAGGTTTTTGTAATTTATTTTTATCGCGCGACTGTTCTTCCGTCAGTCCTTACACTTTCAATATTTACAGGTGCGAATTCATGCGAATGTAAAAATATAATTTTCTTTTAGCTTCTTGTAGATGTGTTAGTTAAACGCCCCTCCACACGTGATCATAACTTTCGGTAAAAATAGTACTCTCCTTATTTGCGCGTGTATCATGCGAAACTGTTAAAATGTGTATAGATAAAATCTTGATCTATTATAAATATAATGTGTAATCCACAGGTCTTTGTGATGGTTCAAATACGTCCAATGTATAATAAATTCTACAAGATGTAGTTTGCACCCGTTTTAAGAGTTGTAGGCACGGCAGTGGATATCGAAAGGGAAAATGCTGAACGACTGTCGTAAATGCCACACATCAAAGAAAACTTTTCAGATGTATTTGATCGTTATAAATACAAAGTCTCAAGCACTCGGAAAGCATCGTGATTGTTCGATCTTAATTATTCGGTATCGTGTAAGAGAAAAAGGGAAAGTAATTCGAGAGAAGGAACGTATCGACCATAGCTTTATATGGGTACCAGAGTCTACTAGACACGGCACTGTCTTCCAATAACGTATTACGGAAAGACGCAATTTCCAAAGGATTTCTCTGCTCTCTCGTGTTTGCAAGCATTTAGAATCTGCAAATTGAAAGGCTGTCAAATGCGTTCTTCGCGTTATAAACGTTGTCGATTTGCCACTGTCTTAAATACGACGATACTGTCTAAGTAGGTCAGGTGTCACAATATCTGGACGTCCTATTATGGGGCGCTTTTATACCGAATGTTGCATAACTCGTCACGCACGACTTCACCAAATATAACCATGTAAAAACTATGGCCTGACGGACATAATGCGATGTAATCCCTTTTCATTGTACAATACACTTGACTAACGCTTTCGGACAACGTTTGCAGCGCTACCTAGCATCTAAAACCGCGAAATATGAAACATCGAATCATATCAAACATACAATAATATTTCGGTGGAACTTTATTAAACAGTAGAAAAAGTCATCATATATTGATGAGACTATATTAAAGTGTTGTAAAACATTTATACTCTTAATAGAAAAGATATAAGTTTGTATAAAAATATATCCACATATATCTCATAACAATGATAGAATACTTTCACAATGATTAACGTTTTTGAAGTCGTTATAACCTCCTCACGACTCTGTTATGTATACATTTTTTGAACAAAATTCATTCAAAAATAAATTTTAACATTTTTCATGTAATTCGATCGCTTAACCAGCCTGTTGTTTAGCCAGGGCTAAGAGAGAACGCGAAATAATCAGTCTTTGAATTTGCGCCGTACCCTCGTAGATTTGATAAATCTTTGCATCTCGCATCAACTTTTCGACCGGGTATTCGCTATTAAAACCGGCACCACCGAAAATCTGTAAAATAGTCCATTTTAATTAAAATAATAAATATGAATATATTTTGTTGCACTTAATTACATACTTGAACGGCGTCCGTCGCACACTTATTGGCTACATCGCCACCATAACATTTTGCAATGCTAGCTAACAGCGTTGCGTTTGGAATTTTTTTATCAGCTGCCCAAGCAGCTTTCATCCAGGCAAGCCTAGCCGTTTCAACGCCGATCATCATATCTGCTAAAATAAATGCCACTGCTTGATGTTCTGATATTGGTTTATTGAAGGCTTTGCGTTCCAATGAATATTTTGTGGCCTCGTCTAGCGCTCTTTGAGCCAAACCGACAGATGCAGCTGCTACCTATAACAAATAATAACATACAATAGAAGAACTATACTTAAACACTTCAGTGTAGCGTATTATTTTAAAAATTATCGTTTTTACTATACCGCAGGTCTAGTCTTGTCAAAGGTTTGCATAGCAATTTTAAAACCTTCGCCTGGTTTGCCCAAAACATTTTCATTCGGAACACGAACGTCCTCGAAAGTTATCATTCGTGTATCGGAAGCTCTTTGACCCATGTTGATTTCCTTCAAATACCAAAACAAAATTATCTTACAATAAGAGATGCTATCATTATTAAAGAAATAACTCTTAGATAATGAGTAAATTTACCTTGCGACCGGGCGTTAAACCTTCGCTCTCACGCTCCACAATGAAAGCTGTAAAAGCTTTACTAGGTGGCGTTTTTGGGTCAGGATCTGATCTAGTTAATACAAAATACCTGAAACAATAAATATATGTTATATACACATCATATACGATTTATATTGTACTTTGCAATAAACTGATTTACCAGTTGGCAACACCGCCGTTTGTAATCCACATCTTGGTACCATTGAGGATCCATTCATCCCCTTTCTTTTCAGACTTCAGTTTAACACCTGCTACGTCTGATCCAGCACCAGGTTCGGTAACACAGTAAGCCTGTAAATTTGTACAGAATTGTGTCTTTCTTATATACACACTTAAAAGTTCATATTCAATCATCTTACAGCCATAAGCGGTTCTTCCATAAGTCTTCCCAGATACTTTTTGTGTTGCTCTTTCGTACCAGCCATAATTATTGGAGCTTGCTAAAACATATAGAATATACAATGTGCGTGTTTTACAAATTTAAGGCAATTAACATTATGTAAGAAGTCTTACGCCTAATCCTGTTCCTTCTAATGCTGTTGATATTCCTGTACAACCATAAGCAAATTCTTCTGCAACTAAACATCCCCCAAAGCAGCCAAGACTCATTCCTCCTGTAACATTTCATAAATGGTTTTTATGCGTTTTGACCATCATTTTTGAGAAGTTAATGAATTTATAATCGTACCTAAGTATTCAGGAATTTCTTTATTCAGAAGCCCCAGGCTCCATGCTTTTTTAATAATCTCCCAAGGATATTTTCCAGTCCTATCATGTTCAGCAGCTACTGGAATAATTTCTTCTTTTGTAAACTTGCGTGCTAATTCTTGCATCTCCCTTTGAGTATCTGTCACTTCTAATATAGAAATAGAATATGTTAAAATATACTTGTAAGTGAATAATAATTCATTAGAATTAATTCAATATAATTCTATGTATTACACTAACCAAAATTATAGCCTGTAGCATGTTCCGAGCTTGACGAGAATGCTCGCATAAACTTTTGGTATGTTACACCTTTTAGCACCTGTAAAACAGATGTTTTCTTAATTCGTGACTAAACTAGCTTGCTAATATCTAATCAGATTCTTAATCTTCTATTGTAACAAGTTTTTACGCACAGTGGTGAAAATTACATTATTGTTTCTTTTCATTTTTTTTACTAATTTTGCGTTCCTTTTTGTTTTGAAGTGGATTACTTACCGATCGTGGAAACATTTTCGTCGTTTTCTATTTACACTGTACTAGCGAAAATACTTTATATCACGAAAGTTCTTGTGTGCCAGATATCGGTCAGTGCGTGAATGACTGGCAAACTTGTTCTACACGTTCACTTATTTTATCGAGTGTCGCTGTAATTAAAAAAAGCGGACATCGTCCACTTGAAAAATGCGAAACAACAAATAAGAGATGCCGATAATCCAGATGAAAGATCCGTTGATCAAAGTACAGTGACACGTTACCAAATTGTGTTCACAATTGCCATATATATATACATATATATAGGCAAACAGGTACTTTGTACTCTAAGCCCAAGGCCTAATTGGCCTAAACTATAACTAATATGTAAGAATATATTTAAATATCCTCGAGGCAATGACGAATCATCACATAGCATGGCACAGAACATTCTATAATCACTATTGAAATTATGTAAGTAAATTGCTTTAAATAATTGCTTAGTGCAATTTTATTGTTTTCGCATCATGAATAATTAATAAACCTACGAATATGTGATAAATATGTAAATACTCTATTAGAGGTCTTGAAAACTTACAATCGATTTTCAGCACGCAAAATTATTCGTTATTTTGTGCTATGTAATATGTATAACGCAATTCTGTCATTAGATTTACATGTAAACGAATATTCTGTTGTAAATCCGCTAAGTTAGGCGCGAAATTTGGATCATATCTCCGGTATTTCGATTTCAAATGAAATAGATTATTGCTCTAAGATCTGAGAGATTAGAAAAAATATTACAAGATTATTGAAAAATAAATAGTGTAACATGTAACAATTTTATGCAACAAAAATCAATCGTTTGAGTTGTAATTTATAATAGAAAATAAATAAATGACAGTAACCCAACCTAAAGTTGTTATTGATGACACAATCATTAATTGTTGTCGGTAAAATGTACAAAATGAGAAGTGAGATTAATACGCTTATGAAATTGATCGAGTGAAATGCTCATCAATTTAAACTTGTTACTAAAACAACAATTGCAATTGACAATTGCATATCATACTCGTCTCAGCATGAAGATAGAGATACATCCACTGACAGACAATCCAACAGAAGCCTGGCTTGAGTTGTCAAAGGAGCAAAAAGTTATAAAAATAAATGCTAAACTTCCAACTACCGATGCTCCAAATGACAAGGTTCAATTTTAACATTATTCTTTATTATCGTAACTCGTCCATCTAAAGCTAACCTAAAAATGTCAACGTGTTTGTTGACGTAGTTGCAATTGTATCTGCGATAGAAAGAAATGATAACAATTCTAATTACTTATGGTTTATTTAATCTTATATTTCAGCTTCGTGTTGTGTGTATGAGTGATACTCATTCTTTAACACCATTTATAAAATTCGATATACCTATGGGAGATGTCTTTATTCATGCGGGAGACTTTACAAAATGTGGTAGTTTACAAGAAGTTATAGAGTTCAATAATTGGATCGGTGAATAACTCGAAATACAAAGTTTTACATTTCAAAATTTCTTTTATTAATGTATACTGAATGATCTTTTCTCTAGGTAATTTGCCGCATAAAACTAAAATTGTTATTGCTGGCAATCATGAGCTTAGTTTCGATTCTACGTTTACTCATCCATTTACGATGCATAGTAGTGGAGAACGTCAGAAACATACAGGGACCAGCATTTTGGATAACATACCTACATTGGGAATGTCCAAAGATACTTTGGAGGAAGCCATACAAACTAGGAATATTAAAGACTACTTAACAAATTGTACTTATTTGGAAGATTCTGAAATTACGATACACGGAATCAAAATCTATGGCACACCGTGGTAAGTATATCAAGGTATACAGAAGTATTCCAGAATATGTGGTGTATATTTTGGTGTATATTAGTTTTTTAAAATTATATTTTTATTACAACTATATCTCCATCTGTATATAAATATTCTTTTCTTCTCAGGCAACCAGAATTTTGTAAATGGGCATTTAATGTACCACGAGGAGAAGCCTGCCTTTCCAAGTGGGAGATGATACCAACAGATACAGATATTCTTATAACTCATACTCCTCCTGTAGGACATGGAGACTTATGTTGTAGTGGAGTACGAGCTGGATGTGTAGAATTATTGTCCACTGTGCAGAATCGAGTTAAACCAAAATATCATGTGTTTGGTCACATTCATGAAGGTATGTTTAATCTTCTTCTCTCATATAGAATGAAACTATATGCTTCCTTTTTTAACAGGATATGGTATCTCATCTGATGGGAAAATAATATATATAAATGCATCAACATGTGATTTAAATTACTTGCCAAGTAATCTACCAGTGGTCTTTGATATAACACTACCATCTGGTTTTCATAAATCATAAAGATTGAGAGAAGCATAGTCATGAATTTCGTAATTGCATTTTCTACGTGAATAGGATGTTTAGTTTAACAGAGAGTAGGGTTTTTAATTTATTGACCAGTATATTTTTACGATCTTTTCTACAAATATTGTTTCTTTTTAATAATAGACATTTTGTTTAAACAGAAAAAAATGAAGGTTACAAAGCGGATTTCATAAATTATAATTTTGTGATAGTACTAGTTACATTGTGATATTAAGAAAGTATTGAAATTCAATTTGTCATATACAATTCTTTTTTATGAATATAAAAATATGATTATTATAGTATTCTTATTTACACATAAGGTAGTATGTAAATAGAATATTTTTACTACTTAAATAGAATTTCAATTTGTATTAATTTAGAATATTTTCGACAATGTGTTCAAAGGAATTATAGGAATCTTATAAGATTTCATCTGTAAGATTCTTATATTTTATGAAGTCGTTGCACATAATACCATAGAATTTAATTGTTTATGTTACACAATCTTGCCGATTCGAGATCTTATATATAAGAATCTTAATTATACTATTAATCGCACAAAATATTTTATAATGCAATCACGAAACGTATTGATTTATTTAGTTTTTACAACTGACCATACTTCATCATTTTTCATTATGTATAATCGATTAAAAAATTATGATATAAATCAATAAAATATTGTAAAATTTGAGTATTATAGTGCAACATATAGACCATAAATCATATATTTATATATTTAATAGTGGAAATGCAGCTAGTCTATTAACTTGATAATCAACTAATGAAATTATTGTACTTAAGGAGCACTTACTTCAATTACACATTTCATACGAAATTATAACTTCTAATACAATAAAGTATTTCTAAATACTTAAAACATGGTAAAAGAATTATGGCATTCATTTAAATTAACTTTATACTAAAAGCAATATAATAATTATGTATATAACTTTTCCAATACATTAATAAAAAATTATTATTACATTTTTTTTTAAGAAATATTTATTATAATACCAAATTCAATAACAGATGGCATGTTTTGTCGAATTATGAAAAGTTTGCACATAAACAATGTTGTATTTATATATTGACTTATATTTTCATATTACATTGGTCCAAAGCTAACCGAGTACACGACTGTAAAGTCAGATCTCTCTCTGTTAAACGAGAACAGAGTATATTCTGCAAATAGAAACGCGTTTGTATAAATAGCACATTTTTGTTTTTCATTTTAAAAAAGTTGTGGTAGTAAAAGATAGTCGAAAAAAATACGTCTTCTCAACGTTATTTTTTCTAATGCATATGATGTATTAATATATAATAACACATTGGAATCGTAAAAAGCTAGCTTCTTTTCGACGCTTTATATGACCATGTGAAAAATTTAACATGAATATTGCAAACTTTTTGCACATGTTTGTAAAAATGAGATATGCCTCTAATGGCGTAATTAATTTGCACGAGTGTCTATACGCACCCATGACAATACTTTCTATCCCGCATTACACAATCAGGATAAACGTAACATCAGTTTACATCGTAATAACAGATGTACTGCAGTTTCAACGCCCTGAATACCGTTTAAGTTGTACCCTAAACGAGACAATGTGTTCTGTGTTTTTAAGTAGCAGCCTAGTGACAATTTTTTACTTTTAAACAATTTCATTCTGAGGATTCTTGTTTGTATCTACAAATTACGGACTCATTTCTGATCAAACCAGACAATACATTTTATCTATCTAACATCTCACTTTCCCACACACATATCTATATCAAAAACAAAAAAAAAACAAAAAAAGAGGAGCACACGCGGTTTACAATTTAAAAAAAAGAACATGAATAGTTATTTCAAGATTTTTCCTGTAGGTGAATTAGTTTAAACTAAGCTATGGATAACAGTAAACAAGTGTAAAAGGAACACTCTTCTTACACAGTTTCATAGAATACATTATCAGGAAGATTGTATCTAATACGGTACATTCGAAAACAGGTACGATACAGATTCACCATTGTGAGTCCTTCTTACAGCTTCAGCAAACATCATAGATACGTCAATGCACTAAAACAAAAATTACAAAAATATATAGAAAATTTTGTTATTATTAAATAATATATTTCTTTTACGAAAGTCATCTTCTTACTTGTATTTTCGGACAATCCTTCATATGACCATCTTGAGGAATGGTATTTGTTACTACAACAGCTTCAAAGCATGCATTATTGATTCGGCTGATTGCTGGACCACTGAAAATGCCATGCGTTAAAATTGCATAGACTTTTGTAGCACCAGCTTCTAAAAGCTTTTCTGCCGCATGGCAAATAGTGCCACAAGTATCAGCCATATCGTCTACTAGAATGGCAACTCTATCCTTTACGTCTCCGACTAATACCATACTGGCAACTTCATTTGCTTTTTTCCTTTCTTTATGTATAAGCGCAAACTCAACATTCAATCGATCAGCGATAGATGTTACCCTAATCAAACGGAATTGATATTTAATATAGAAATCGAAGATTTATTTTAGAAAATAGTGGATTTTTTGGTATTACCTCTTAGCACCACCCGCATCTGGGGAAACAATGATGCTGTTTCGCCATTCAACAATGTTTTCCTTAATCCATTTTAAGACGGCCGGTTCAGCGAATAAATTATCAACTGGAATGTCGAAAAAACCTTGAATTTGACTAGCATGCAAATCCATTGTAATGATGTGATCAGCTCCTGCTACCGACAACATGTTTGCTACCAATTTTGCCGAAATAGGTGCACGACTCTGGAAAACAAATATTTGTCGATTTTAATTTCATAAATTTATGCGAGTCTCTCAAGTCCATTTGCAACTGGAAATATCCTGCAATTTGAAAAAAATTGCTGTTAAAAAGATCTTTGTAACATTGCCAAAAGTCGTAAATCAAGAAATAAAGTATGGTAGAACCCAATACGTTATCTATTGCAAAGAAAAAAAAACATGTAAAAGAACAAAAGTTGAAAAATTAATTCTTTAGAGGGGACAAAATATGAATACAACGGCCATATTTTGAACTATTTGTTATAAAAATACAATGTACACGTGTGTACATGAAAAAAAATTAAAAGAAAAACGATATGTTGCAAATGCACCCCAGTTAGACTCAACAGAAAGTATAAGTAAAGCGGAATTCAAACTTATAGGTGAAAAACGGAACACAGTGCATTTTGATTCGTAAATTTTTATATGGGGAAATTTTAGGACAGTGAAGTTATACAACAAACATGTCTAGTAAGTTTGAAATTATAACAAAAAGACATGAAAAACATATTGATAAATCAATATAACAATATAACAATATAACAAAATGAAATTCGAAAAATAATAACAAATGCATTGTGCTCAGGGGAATGATTATAATTGGGCCATCTTAATAAACTTGTTTGTTGAGAGCATAAATTTCACAAAAGCTGACTAATGTTAACACCTTAACAAAAAATTGTATTCGCAAATCATTTAATTTTAAATTAAGGCTTCGCATACTATTAATGAGGCAACACAATCACAGTTCCGTTTTGCCAAAGCACTATTCTGTTAATTAGATAGGCATATTTTTTCTTATTAGTATATTCGGACAATAACATGTTTAGCAACATAATAATTAGTACCCATGTAACATACAGTTGTGTACCCCGTTATACGTACATAAATTATTAAAAATATATGTAGAATGCTATTATATTAATATTTTGCCCTCTCATTCAAATATCAATATGCTTTGACCAAATATTTCATTCATTCATTCATTCATGGGGGTACCATTGTGCCATATAGCAACAATTATAAGTTTTGTTAGTCCTACAAAGAAAATTCTGTAAGAAACTAAAAAAGTGATATTACAAATCGAATTGTTCATCGAGTTATAGTTACAAACGCTTCACTCGACAATCTAATTGCTCTTATACTCACTGTAGAGAGGTCGGGCACAAAATCCTGAAAATACCCAACTATTCAGAATCTTAATAGCATGTATCATAAATCTTTTAACAAGAAGACTTATTCTTAACAGTCTTACAATACAATTCATTAAAAGCCTACAAAATACTTAAAAATTGATTTAAAAGTTGTTTATGTAATAATAAAGTTTACATTATTTTATTTATGAATGTTTAATATATATATTTAAAGTACCATTATATTATTTTGATGGTATCGCATGCTCTATTAAATCTTTGTAAAATAAATCATTTTTCCTACATTTACATTTGTAAAATTATTACATCATGCAATGAATAATAATATTTGAAACGAATCGTAAGAATAATTTCTTTAATTAAGAAATTTAATAGAACAAAGCATATTCGGTATGCAATGATGTAAGTCTTACACTATCAATGCACGAAAGGCCCCCCTCGATGAATACTGGTTTTGCAATATTCAGATGGGTTATCAAACACTTGATAACCCCAGATTATTTACCAAACGCAATGCTTCAGCTTATAATGTATTTGTTGTTTACTGCCTCGGCAATTTGGTTTTGAATACTGGACATAAATATTATTCCACGGAGGAATCAGCAGATATTATCTGTGTACTTAGGGCATTCGATACGATTCAGAAATATAAAATGAAGCACTGCAATAATATTGGATGTATGAATTAATTGATGTTAATGTCCTCCAATTATTAATTCATGCAAACATGTATATGATTGAAATCTTTTATCATTTTTTTGTTCAGAATTTAAACGTATATTAAATTTTAGAGTTGCCTCCTAAAATTTTCAAAATAAATAAATTCGTGTTGTATGATAAACCCTCAATTTTCTAAATTCATGCTATGCTATACCATTATGTGTAGGTGTGTAACACAAATTGTTCCCAATATGTTTTTAGAACTGCATGTTACTTTTCATGTAACTTCACTTATAATCTGATTCTCATCTGTTAGATTTTATGGAACTAATACATATTACATTGAACAAAATGAATATTTTATACATTGTACAAATCGTACAATTTGATATATCCCAATGAAACAAGCAAAAACGTTGCAAGCACGTTTCATGTAATGATGAGAAATCATGTTTTGCGTTCCAAAAATGATATTGCTCCATTGATTTGTTGCAAAAGCTATAAAACCGTAAATAGAGCATAAAAAGACCGCTACAAGTTACCCTGAATTTCCACTCGTTTGACTTCATGACAATTTGTTTCTTAGAATTTGAGTTGTCACCTCCATCACCACCCTGTGAAGATATCATAGAAACGTTTTACTTCTTCTCAAACAAGATACCCATCTATATTCAGTGATACCTTCGTTTTAATTACGTATGTTTACAAAAAATGCAAACAGTCTGATCATATTTGTAATCTATTTTCATGGAATGTCTGCAGTATGAATATTTTGTCATAGATACTTGTTTACAGGAATAAACACATGAAAGTACATTTAATTATAAAATAGTGTGGGCATATGACATAAATATGAATCAAACACCTAAATATTCTACTATTTTACATAAATATTATTACTCTTCCCTACAGAAATAGCTAGTTTATTTACATATGCGAAGCAGTTTAATCGTGTTAATTAGTGACATACATCATCTAGGTGATTGTTATATACCTAAAATATTAAAATCACTGAAGCATAGTTTCTTTCTAGAAGCTGTTTAACTGTATAAGTTTTTTTTATGTTCACACAGTTCATTGGCTTTAATGATGTTACGGAGTACTACTGCACACAATATATTTTCATTCTTTCCTAATAAATAGTACGAAATTCTCATATTAAAGGAGTATTCTAAACAAATACTTTCAGATTCTTTTACCATAAAATTACAAAGACTTTCGCTATAAAGCAATGTCTATACTTTAGCAAAGTTTACAAATGTTTGTTAAAAGAAAATTATTATTTTCATTTTTCTAGATCAGAATACTCCCCTAATCCAATTAGAGGAATTAATATATAATTTTTTCAATGGCAAAATATTAATCAATAAAAGAGAATATATACAAGTTTGTGAATGTGTCTATATATATTGATATAGATATTTTATATTAAAACAGACATCACACATATAAGTTGCATTGATCAAGATGCTATATGATATATGACGTAAGTATCATATCGACTTACATCAGCAAAAATGATTAATTACTGATTAAATTTCGTATGAAGAACTAATTTCAGATAATAAAAGTTCTCAGGTACAACACTGAACAAGAACTTGATATGTTATAGTAAATGTACATACGTGTATATGCTAAAAGATACCATGTAATAAGGACAGAACTGTAAGATCATAACTAATATAAATTATATTAATTTTACAGAATTATTCTGTTAAGTTTTCGTGATTACGCTATATACTAGATCACAAAAATATGGTAATATATTATCGAATTTCTGTTTTTTTTTTTTATAGAATAGCTTACCTTATCCTTCTTGTCTTGTCTCGCATATGGGAAACATGGAATTACTGCTGTTACACGCGATGCTGAAGCAATTTTGCAAGCATTGATCATGATCAACAGTTCCATTAAATTGTCATTTACTTCTCCGCTTCCACTTTGTATAATGTACACATCTTCTCCTCGAACGGATTCTCCTATCTCCACACTGTAGTACAATTCAGCCATAATTATAATAGAAAATATTCGTAATGAAATTATTACATAATCAACATAAATGCAAACGAGCATAAAATATCGAATGAAAAACGTAATCGATTCGATAGCAACAGAGTATAAAATTAATTTTTAAAAATTCATATAATCAACAAATAGACACGATCATTTACGTTTGATCGATAATCTTATTTTACACTAATATATCTTATACTCGATAATGCGCGTCATGAATTAATCAATTCACGTGCCGTAAGTCGCTCCGTGTGTTCCCGATATTCGCAATGGAAGAATGTTGTACTACATAATAGAAACAAACAAAGGAACGAACAATGGAGCGGCAGTTGAATAGTTTTTTTTAACAATTACGCAGAAGGACCTGATTTCCCGGCATTGTGTAGCAATACTCGCTAAGATTCATTGACGTGAGAATGCATTAGGATGATGTATTAATAATTGTACTAGTTGACCTTCAACTTAAACATCGCGGTTTATTTAGCAAGCACACGAGGAAACCGGCCTTGCGCGACAGGGTTGTTTGTACGCCGATGGGGTTGATAAATTAACGAGAAAATGAAGAATGCAACGCGAAGGCGCTCGAAATTCTTGATCCGTGATAGAAAAACATAGCGGAAGGAAAGAATGTGAATGAAATATCGTGTGACACGTGGTCGTAGACTCGGTTTAAGAGAATGACAATAACGTGGTTATAGCGGTGATTGCGACCATTACCATGTTTCGAGGTTGCTAAATTTCTTGGTGACAACCTTCCCAATGTCTATACCGAGCCTGTCGACGATACGCTGAGCCAAATCCGGATGCGACGTGCCACTGAAGACTTTGATGTTTGGCATTCTGCTTTGCAAAAGTCGTCCGCGAGAATTTTCTAAGTTTGCGCGTAACAAACTCTTGGCACGCACTGGCTGGGACACAGGCATCACTAAAACAGAAACCACGGAGAGACTATCCAATCAGGGAACATTTTCGAAACCGGACGTGACGTAACTATTACGCTCCGCCCACCGAATGTCGGGCATAACCGCGCAAATGTATTCCTTATCACGTGTTTTCTATTTGTTACTGACTAAACAGCATACACCGAAATCAACAAGCTTATTTAGTAATGCGAGCGAAATTTATAATACCTTTAGTAGCGTCATCGTCTACGTCTGCCATTTTTACTGCGATACTAAACTTCGCGTTTACTGATATTATTAACTGTCACTATTAGAACGAACCGTTTCAAATTGCGATTAGAACTCGTGGTATTTTAAGTACTCATTAAACTTAATTGTCCATATATTATCCCGTGACATTTCTTGAAAAAATTCGAAAATAGTCCGATAAGTAATACAGAGTATGCACACACTATGCGATGATTAAAAGACGGTTAAAGTTTTTTCCTTAACATTCTGGGGACTTTCGGATGGTTTCGAATGAATAGTAAGTATCAAAATGATACATTTCAAGTTTTCACTGTAGATCATATTTTTGTAAGCACACGTGTCCATTAAACTTTAGCGATAGGTTAACTGATCGCATTTCTTGCGAAACGTGAACGTAAGTATTTACTATTATATATAGTTTTGCAATTCTGTTATCGTACGGTACCTAACGAATTAAAGCGGAATTAAAGTTTTCCTTAACATACTGGGGATTTTTGTGCGATGTTTGTCGGATAACTATTTATAACAGAATTTCTTTTTTAAGGTCTGTGAATAATTCGGAGTTCTATAGAATTTCAGTCTTGGCTATTCGCAATTTGGCGCCGTAATAAACAATGACGTGAACGTAGACGAAATTCAAAAGGGTGACACGAGCGGGTGACAGTCAACTTATTCCATCAATGTGGCGCCGGCGGCGATTGAATGATAAATTGGATGTGTCCGTGAGCGGAGATTTTGGCATAGAGCACGAGTTAGAACGATCGTTTTTCTGAATAGAAAGAGACAGCGAATTCGAGTACGATTACCTGAAAAGTTCGCGCACGTTGACGCTCTCAGAGAACTTCGTTAATCTATTTGAATGACGATGACAGTGTGCTGACCGTCTCATCGATACGGGAGCTATGGCGAACATCGCGGCACAGAGAATCAAACGCGAATTTAAAGAGGTTATAAAAAGCGAAGAGGTGAGTGAATAACTGGCATCTTATGATTTTAAGGTATACTCGCCTATTGTAGGATTATTCTTTCAACAAATAAAAGTATTGAATACGCCTAACAATATCGTATGATTATTTGACATTGTTCCGAAGATATTTCGTGTCTAGCGTGACGAAAATGTACCGCGATTCATTGGCTTATAGAATCACCGCGAACAAAGCGTACGCACCTGTTGTATAGTACTTTTGACTGTCACCTAATTCCGAAATTGTTATTCGAATTGCTATGAGAGTATCACGTTAAACGAATTTTTCTACTCATTATTTTCAGTTAAGAAGAAATATGACTGTACATATATAGCTTGCCTGCATGTTACAGAGATACTTCAATGAATTAAAAGATAATTTGATCGTGCGTATCGGCGTAAATTTTGATTTTTTTCATTCGTTTTTTGTTGATTCAGTTCGACCTTTTTCTAATTTCTCCATAAACCTTTGTTTTGAATAGTACAAACCTTGATTTTTCAATTTCTGAGAGCACTGGCATTCTTGTTTGGTTTTATGTTGCTTTACAAGATCCATTTTGTCTGCACAGTTACATGTGTTTTGACGCAAACGTTTTCACATGTTTGTACATGGGCACATTGTGTTGATGTATCACAATCTTTGTATCGTAACCATTTTCTTGATTATCACTGCAGAACAGTGCGTCATTTTCTTATCGAATGTTGATGTCAATAGGTCATTGGTTATATTCTCTAGACAATTTGAAAAATTCCATACTTGAAATTAGTATTTAGAACATCGAACATCTCTAATGAAACATTTATTATATATGAAATGTGTGCAATGAAGTAATCATTAAATCTTGCATACTCTTAGGTTCAATTGTTTATGATATAAGATGAATTTTATGTTATGCATACTATTGATATATTCAGTCATGTAAGTTGCCATTAAGAAGTTTCAAGTCAAATTCACTGTAATCGACCCCCGAGAAAACATTTTTTCTGCTTATGATGTCTATAAACTGTGTTGCAGGTTGCAAAATGCGCGATAAAGGTTGAATTAGTAAATGATAGTTATACTGAATTAAAAGGTGAGATCGCTGGTCCACCGGACACACCGTATGAAGGAGGTAATTTTGTACTCGAGATTAAAGTTCCCGAGACATATCCCTTCAATCCTCCTAAAGTAAGCACTTTGTAAGTCAATATGATTAATATATGTTAATGATAAAAAATCAATTTTCTGCTGCTTAAGATTAAGCCAGATTAATATAACCTAAAACATGACAAAGCAATTTCCAAGTTTATCTTTTCTCGAGTGGAGTTACATGATTGAATCCGTTTCTAGTGTTAGATAATTGTAATTTTCGTAATTCATTTCTGTCAAAATATTAGAATACCGGTGAACATTTCATATACATTGAATTCTTGTTAATGTTTTTCTTCAATTTTTCATCATTTAGATTGTGAATTCTGTAGAAGTTACTTGCGATGTAAATATCATGATTTATTAAATGTTTCTTTTTTCTTGTAGGTGCGATTTATAACAAAAATATGGCACCCTAATATATCTTCAGTAACAGGTGCTATTTGTTTGGACATATTAAAAGATCAATGGTGAGTAACAATATATTGTGCAAACTGTAATGTGTTAATTTAATACTATGTATAATGTCTATCTAATATTTTAAATGACTTCTCAGGGCTGCTGCTATGACTTTACGTACAGTATTGTTGTCATTGCAAGCTTTGTTAGCTGCAGCAGAACCAGATGATCCACAAGATGCAGTAGTAGCCAAACAGTATAAGGAACATCCAGAAATGTTTCGTCAAACTGCTAAACATTGGACATTTGTGTATGCAGGTGGTAAGTATACCAGTTCTTTCAATGTCGATGTATTTGAATTCCATTAGGAATTTCATTCATCATAAAGGAATATTTATAGGACCAGCGAAGATGCCTGATTTAGATGACAAAATAAGGCGACTAACAGATATGGGAATTGAGGAACACAATGCAAGGGTTGCTTTATCATCTTATAATTGGGATTTGGAACGTGCCACTGAGCAGCTCTTCAGTTAGTGATAACTGTATAGTTAATCTGTCATATAAAAGCACTGCTCATTTTGTCATTACAAAAAAACTTCTGTAATACCACACTCAAGTATTGATACCATAGCAGTTTCATAATCAAATTCAGCACTTGTAACGACAATATTTCAATGGTAAAAAACATTCACAGGAAATTGGTTTAATATCCTTGAAATAATAGTCATTTATTTAACTTGTAAGATAGGCATGAAGAACAGTAACTAATAAAATCTGTTGAGTCCAACTTGATAGCCACGTTTTAAAAAGGAATCTCGTCAAGAAAAATGTCATCTTATGTTTATTGAAATTTTAATAATGTTATTTAAGCAACGAAATTTTTTATTGTTACAAGGAGGAAACAATGCATTTATCAAGTTTCTTTTGAAGAAAAAGAAAGAGGATAGATTTACATGTTGAGCATTCATTAAATCTCTTTGTATAAATAATTATATTTTTAAATCATTGGCCTTTCCTTTAATCGCATCAAATTATATTTTATGAATCGCGTCGTTTAATTTTCTTTCAGACATGGTAAAAAATACAAGTTAACTTTTGCATAGCGCGATATCGAATATCTTCTTGTTTGTTGATGAATATCTGTGCATTATTAATACAAAGATAATAATTATTTCACAACTTCATTATGGTTTTTTTTATAAATTTCTTTACAACGTATACAAGTTAATCTTACTTAGACCTGATTGTACATTACTGAAATAGATAACAACTTGTTAGCGTTACATGAACTTTGTAAAAAGAATCGTAAACATAAATGCTGTATTATTAATATTTAAATTTGTACATCTTCGGTGATGGTTTATGTTTTAGTGCTCTACAATAGTTTGCTATATCAATTATATATACATTACTGCATATGCATAGATTTCCGTATTTGGAACTGGAGATGTACATTCCACATTTAAAAGGCAAATTACACACACACTAAAAGTACTACTAATAATATTTGACTTGCAAGTAACTATATTAAACACAGTAACAAAGAAAACATTCTATTGCAAGTCACGTTGAACTTCCAGTTTGAAAATTTCCGAAAATACAGTTTTATATATATATATAGCATATGTAATAGTATTTATAAAATTGAATGATTTGTGAAAAATTGCCGATTTATAAATAATTTAAAAAGAAAATACGATGACCTATAAACTGAATAATAAAGTATCAGCACATGTAGAATACATTTCGAACTTGTTTAAAATACTATTTGTACAGCATTATATGTGTATTAATCCCATACATGTTACATAGATTTTGTTTAAATATAATTAAACAATATCATATCCCTGGCAGTGTTAAAGACGGAGTTTTACTACTTTCTTTTTTACATCTTTTTATAATTTATATGGAGGCTGTGTTAGAGGTGTGTTAATTAGATTATGGATTTCGATCGGATTTCATTTAGAATTACTCATTTTAAAATAATAAGTATATACACGGGTTAATTTGTGAAAATGATTCGTTACAATATTTTTCGAACGTTCTAAATGTAATTTAATATTTCGAAAATATTAATAAATAACATTTTCAGTACTAGCATTGAAAGTACTTACAAGTTCCCTTTTATCATACGATTTGCTTCTTCTACAGGTATAACAATTATCTAGTAAAAAATATATATATGTACACAGTAATCTTAAGTTCAGTACATTGTTCAAACTACTATCAATCACATACTTCAATATATATAAATATACTTATTATTTCTATTATCATTTATCTAATTTTTAAATACTGTTTGCAGCAATCACCAAAAAGTTACAGAATGGTAACTTGCAAACATTATTTGACCTATTTATTCTTTGTTCAGATTGTGCACGCACAGAGAACTTCTGTACAGTCAACGACTAAAAACTTGTACTTGTAGACCTTCGTTTTCAATTATTTAGATTAGCTTTATATCACTTGCTGTTATGCATAGAAGTAATATTCAGACTTTCAAGTAGGAAATGCAGTGAGGAATTTAATATTGGCAACCGTATTGTTTCTTAAAATACGAATGTACATGACGTATGCAAAATGTATGCGAAAAACTTCGGATATGAATCATAGTGTATAAAATATTGTATTAGACTTTTCGTTATTTTTATGATAATCATGTTTATCCTTGACTATAAATCCTAACTGTTCTCGCAGAGAGCGTTGCTAAGAATAAATTACTATTAACGTCGACTGCACACATATCAACAACAGGGCCAGACACTGGTAGAGTGTTCACTTGTTTTCCGGTAGACATGCTCCACAAAGATATACAACTTGTGGATTCTTGATGTGCAGCTACTAATGTATCATTCTCAATATTTATGTAACATGGTCGAGACAGTAACTGCTGAGAGTTGCCAGCATGAAACGTGTGTACAACATTGCAGACAGTCGATTCGTCGTTACCTTTTTCTATGGTACACACTGTGTGTCTAGCATGTGGTTGCCTTGCATTTGGACGGGAAGATATTAGAGCATGATTGTTCTTTTCATTATAACACACAGATACAAACGGCCCTTCAAGAAATATTTGCTTCGGTACATACTTTGATTCTTTCTGTTCATATGCATGACAAGTATTTAAATGACATGCGATAAAACCTCCTCGACTAATGCCACTACCAGGATTAGGGGGTACTCTTGCTAAAGAAACTACTGGTGATCTGTCGCCAGGGCTGTCTAAAGTTTCTACAGCTCCAGAAGTTTGTCTAATATCGAACTGTGTGATAGATCCATTTTGAGCACCAGCAAAAAATATATTTGGATTATCGCCTGACCAGCAGCAACTCCACAGTGGATAATTCGTTTGATAAGTGTGCATAACGATATGATTTTGAATGTCCATCAGTTTCGCGCATTTATCAAAACCAACACTCAGCAATATCGAGTGTTGGGTCGTATTAAACGTAACGTCTCTTATGACACGCGAATGTAGAAAAATAAACTGGCGCGGTTGAAACTTATCCGAATCGATCTTTTTAATGCCGTAACCCGAGAATAATGAATTCGTTGATTTCTGAGAAACAACCAGGAATCCGTGCCATGGATTATAATCTAATACACGGCAATCACCTTCCTTGCATACCTCTATAGATCGCTCTAAATGGAATTTTTTAATTAAATGTTTAGAAATATTTTGACTGGAGTGCAGACTTATTTCTGACTGTTGACTTTCTAACTCGGATATACGATTCTTCATACAAGTTATTTGTTGCTCGAACAATTTCTGCCTAAGGGCAAACTTTGACAATTCCATTTCCACACGATTCTTTTCAGCCGTAGCATTGTTTAATTGTGTTTTTAATGTATCTAACTCGGCAGTGTCTATCGATGTTAATTTCTTAGCATACAACATTCTAATGTCTTTAACAGAAGCTTTCCTATTACATTGAGGACAACGGCGGTTTGAGCTGTTACAAGAAATTTGTAACCATTTTAAGATGCAACTATGCCCAAATAAATGTCCACAACGTAAACAACACAAACGATGCTCTCCTGAGCTAGTCCATAGGTCCATACATATAGGACAAGACTGATCAGAATCAACATCAGATTCGTCTAGAATTTCTTCTTTTGCTTTCTTTGCCTTTGATTCCTCGTCATCTTCTGTAGTACCAGATATAGACATTACATACATAAGACGTAACATATTATACAAAACAGATATCGTGTGTGTTAAATGTTAAACAACTTACTCGTATCTTCCTCTTGCTCTTCAGTCTGTACATTCGTATCGGCATTGTCATTACTATCGGATTCTTCGGAATGATTTTCTTCCGTACCTTCCATTTGTGGATTATTTTCGCCTATAGTTTTCAATAAAAAATGGTATTTGTTAGTATAATTACATTAGTAAGGATGTTTCCAAAGTCCTGAGAATATTTTGAGAATTCTGAGAAAGATTCTTTCAAAATTAATACATCATTTTTCAACATAATTCTCATTTATTGATGTTTGGAAACATCCCATTATAATCTATAGATATACAAAACATTTTGCATACATTTGCCTCAAACATTTCTATGATATATTAAAAGAAATATAGAAGCAGTTGATAAATATAAATCTTTATTCAAAGAATATGTATAACTTGTTCCGTATACTACAGAAGGTAACTTACAAACTATAATTCTTTATGACATAAAAGCATACGAAAGTGTTCCAATAATTTCCGAGCACATTTATAGACACACGTAAATTTAAGAACAATTAAATCATGACATTTTGTCATAAATACTACGTATAACTGACATATTGGGAACACTTACTGTAGTCCATAACCTCCATTTTATAAGAATGTAAAAGAAAATACGTATGTGTAAATTTGTATGAAATTAAAGTAAATTAAATTAGTAGAGTAAATCAGATTAGATTTCTTCTTCATGGAAGATGGAATAACATCTTCTTTTTTTGCAATCAAAGTTTTGACAACAAGGATGTTTACATACAATAATGGTATATGGTATTTTCACATGACCTTTTCCAAACGAAAGTATTGCAATAATTCCTGTAAAAACTTGCTTTCACATTGTACACAACAAATATACTACTTACACTATTATTTAGTTTCAATATTAATTTATTTCAATAAACTTTACACGTTCTAACGTGCGATGTGTCTGTTTTATTACAGCTAAGTTTGTGCAGCGTATAATCTATTCTATTCTATTATTCTATTCTATTTATTTTACATGGAAATACTTTTGTGTAACACAATACTTTATTTTCTATTATAAAGAATTCTAAATATATGTTAGACAATAAGCAGTCGTTCACAAACATTATCGTGGCGTAGACAATTTTTTCGATTTTACCACAGAACGTTACACTTTCAGTCACTTTTTTCATATGATTAATGTTAATTACATTAACGTTTTCAAATTATATATTATCTCATATAAATAAAGGAAAACAATATCCTTATTAAATTAACTTTACTGTCAAATCTTCACGTTGTATAACGTGACACATACTGATCGATGATAAATTAATTAAATTATGCAACATTAAATGGATACTCTCTTGATCATTATTTCTTCTTTTTAAAATTTATGAATTTCCTGCTTCTAGAAATCTCATGTTGTCTTTAGGAACGTTGATAAAGAAAATAATATCAAGTTTAAATAATATCGAAATGTACGTTCAAAAAAATTCGCAAGGGTCAAATACGAAAATAAATGAAGCATACTTCACTCGCTTATTTGAAACGTTTGGTTTCCCAAAGTGAGTGACATATCCGTTAAAAAAAATAATTAATTAACCAACACCTGTCTCGATACTTAATCTGATTCTATGTTGCAGTATAAAAATTATACAAAAATATAATTTCGAACAAAGAAACTGAGAAATCGTTCGACGCTATTTGATATCGACACCGAGGCTTCACTACATAGACGAGGGAAAGATTATCGTTTCCTAACTTGGGGTAGTACTTGAAGAATTATCGATGTTGAGTGATTTAACGGTGTTGTTTCGAAGGTAAAATAATGAAGGTAAAATGCCGGTTATTATTTTCACAACTATTGTAGTTGTATAGTATATTCTATCTTACGAAGTACTCTTGAAAGATGTCTTCATGTATTTTTAAAAAAGAAGTGAAACAATATTTCCAATTCTCTGTTTTAATACATTTAATACTTTTTTTTTACTATTAACAATTTTATGATTCAAGTAGAAGTACAAGGAACAATTTATAAGTGCGCTGAGACATGTTCATCGAAAAAAGAAACTTGAGGTTCACCGAAAGTCATAATAGTTGTCCACCCTACTCCTACAGTCTACACGCTATGAATATAGAATGGGGTGGACAGCTATTATGACTATTTCTTTCCTCGAAAAAATTCATTTTTATTATTTCTTACAAATGAAAAAGAAGTCGAAACTGTCGAAATCGTTAGAGGATAATGTTTAACAGTTTCTCAACTATTTTTGCCTCTGTTTTAATAAAACTTGTTCGTCTCATTTTTAGATGCTTGAAGACTAGATTAAGACTAAATTAGAAAAGATAAACATGTCTTGAATTATAGCAAAATTAAACAATGGTAATAGATTCTATACATAACTTAAAAATAATCGAGCAATTTTTCAAAATTTGTACAGGTCAGGTTTCGTATTCTAAATGGTTTTGCAACAAACAATTAAGTTAAATTTTATCTTTATGGAGCACCTTAAGCAAACAACTTGAAGAACTTAAAAAAACAACGAGCTTTCCAAATTAATTCTCTTTAATTTGACGAATTTAAATGTTAATGCAACAAAATTTGCTGATTTTAGAAGCGGCGACCGTGTACATTGAACACGTCCAGATCTGCAGCAAGTTCACCGACGTCCTTTCTTCAGGGTCCTTCTGTTAAAACAAAAAGCTCTCACGACATAAATCGTCGCCGTTTGAAACGGAGCAGTCCGAAGTTAAAAACCAAGGGTGCAGAATACAGTGGCCAGCCGGTTTTAAGCAGGGATGCATTTGGTTCATTGGAATCATTATTCGATATAAGAAAGCCTTTGAACTTGCCGGAAGCACAGTCTTTGGCGATCGAATGCTACCAAGTGGGCCAGATTCCTCCGTTTGAGTCAGGAAAACTAAACAATACTAGAAACTTGGTAGAACTTTTACTTTCGCAACAACGATCAGATTTTGAACCACACATTCTTGAGCAGGTGCGATTTTGTTACTTGCAAAAATGAGAAACTTTTAACACGATATATTCTAATGTTAATTGACATTGAAATAATTGGTATTGAATATTTGATAGACGCATGACGATCACAAAGACAAACCAAAAGCGATCAAAGAAGAGCCAGGCGTCGGATCGGCAGAATTATCAGAAATTATAAGTCCAAGTCTTGTTAAGGAGAAATCGTCAATGTGAGTTATTTAGTTCAGATTTCTTCGTGTTAAATTACACATGGTTAAATCAATTAAATTTTAGCATGGCTGAGAACGAGGAAGAGGTTGAGATGAAAGAGGAAGATGAACCTGAACCTGATGCCGAATCTGCAGCCGAAGCACAAGATGAAAAGCAAGAAGTTATAGAAACAAAGAGTGAACCAATGTCTGAGAAAGCTGTAAAGGAAGATGATAAAAGACAAACACCGGGGCAGCCCCCAGCTCATCCAATGCCTTCTGGCATTGGCCAAGGTATAATAATCTTCAAACACAACGAGATGAAATTCAATCAAATTTATTGAATGTATCTTGCATCTAGGCGCTCCCATGAAACCTGGCGGTCGGCAAGAATCTGTCTTGAGTTCGTCTCCTTTGACCGATCCTGAGCTATTAGAAGAAATGAAAAATGCTGACGAACGTTGCACCGCCATTATGAAAGAGATTGAAGAGTTAAAGCGCGAGATCCTTGATCTTATGGAGGTGATTGATGAAACTTCAAATTCATGACCATTTTGGAGTTCCCAGAAATTTTCTTTATCGAGTTCTTTATCGAGTTGTCGATTTAATTTCCAGAAAAAAGAGCTGTCGGAAGAAGATACACAATTGCTTCATTCCAAGCAGGATGAACTTTTGGCGAAGATGGCAGAAGTTGAACAAATAACGCGAAAATTGCAGAGCATGTTAGGTTTAACTGATTTATCAAGCCTCACGTTCAGTAAAATGTTTGAGATGCTTCCGTATCCGCACACAAGACCTGACATGATAACGGAAGATGTATTTAGAGAAAAGAAACCAAGGCCTGAAGACCTCTTCGATTTGCCCCAGATTGAGTATCCGGAAGATAAGTGCGTCGTAAAATTGGAATAGTAGGTACTCGCTCGTTGTAGGAAAACGGGGTCGGAATTTCAAGCAAGATCAGAGGTTTTTATAGTGAACGAGGTTGTTCAATCAATCGCAAAAGATTTCCCACCTATAACTCCCCCACCATTGGACCGAAATCGCGATCAATGTGTACATGTAACAATATAAAGAAACGGTATAACGCAACACCTCTACGAAATTACCATTTCCACTACATTCTCCAGCTTGTGAAAACAATGAGCGAGAACCTACTGTGCTTCAATGGATTGCAGTTCTTAGAAAACTGTATTTCTTTCCATTCATAGGCTTCCTAGAGTGATCGTTTGCGGTCATACAGAAGACGAGATTCCAAAGATCGTCGTTGCGGACAGCAAGAAGAGAGGGAAAGATAGATCTCTTAAAAATCTAACTGGAAAATTAACAGAGTCGCTGACCATGCAGGAGAAACTAGTACTAGAGAATGCTCAGCTCGAAGGCGGCAAGTGAGTTTCATTTTGGCCACCCAATACGAGATGAAAAATAGTAGAGAGTCGGGGGAGAAATGTGTGACAATCGTACCAGTTTACCCTGACAACGAATGCACAGATCACAACAAAATTCTGTATGTTTATATCAGTCAAGTGATCATAATGTATGGTTGACGCACTTTGCACTCAGATACAAATTAGAGGAAGCATTATTGGAGAAGGATAGTGCCGTCGAGAGCCTCCAGAGGAAGGTATGCGGGCTGCAGGCTGAAATGCGCATAGTCGTGAAGGAGAACACAGAATTGTCCCGTCAATTAGCTTGCTTGAATCAACGAATTACCAGTCCTTGCTGTTACCCTTGTCCAGGTGGAAATCAGTCGCCAGGATCATCCCCTTTCCGTTCGTTTTCGTACACCACAACAGTGCAACAGGACGACGATTATTGTCAATGCAAGTGCTGTATGCAATTGCAGTTTCCCGGCACTCCATCTCCACGCGGCAATTCCTTGTGCGGTATGTGGACATTAAGCTTAATCACTGTAGAGTGATCCATCTGAATGTATTCATTTGAACGGCATCGAAAGAAGATATTATTATAATGTCTCACTTTGAAGTGATCATTGACCCTCCAAAAATTAAATATTGTTTCACAACTGAAGGAGATATTTAAATAGCCATCTTCAGGTGGACCACTCTATATACTTTACTTAATAACATCATAGTTTTCTCAATATAATATTTTGTTTTCAGCGACAAAGAATAGTCAAACATACTTAAACAGTGGAGGTGAGTCGTGTTTAATTTGCACATGAAATTAGCACTGAACTCTTTGCAGTAATAATAGCAAAACTAGTTTTTTTTTCTTCTCAGAATATATTTTTTCAACGTCCACAGATTCACCAAGACTCACGGGTGGAGCATCAAGATCAGGAGTCTTAATTCCCAGTGGTGCTTCCTCACAAGTCGATGAAATGTGTTGCCGGAGTCCAGCCATTAGTAAACAACCATGTCCGCCACCCCCGCCAAGAGGAACATGTCCCGAGGAGTTGGAGCAACAGCTTGTGTCTTACGGCAACAACAGCAAACAATTGGTACATAGAAAAAAGACAATAGGACTGCCCTCGAATCTGATGTATCTATATCTTTGTAATTTCAGGAGCAACAATTGGGCAATATAGAATGCGAAATACGTAACATGCAGATAGAGCTTGCCAACGTACAAAGGGAACGACAGCAACTAGAACAGCAACGCAAGTTGCTCAAGTGCACTGGACCTTGTGCACCTTGCGGTTGTTGTCCACCTCCACCATCCATGGGCCATCCAACTTCCGGTTCACCACCTTACGTACCGCCTGTTCCGATTCTACCACCACCTTCTATACCTCTACCTAAGGTATCCGTACAATATCTTGATCACCTTGATTGCGCGAGCCTACGGAACAAGCTCACTTGGCAGGCCGATACACATAAAAATTGTTACACCGTCGTTGGTTGGGGTCGATAACAGTTACTGATCTTTTACTGAAGTAATGTTATGAAAGATTTTGTATGAAATAAACATATTGTAGAAACATTTCAGATCGTTCTTTCTCTAAAACTATACAATAATGTGACATTATCCTGTGCGTAATTTGAGATCAAAATTTTGCATGCTGTGTCATGATTTAAATATGATTATTTCATATAAGATGTTGGTTATTGGTAACTCGGCGCATCCTTTTAAATTATGTGCAGTATAATGTAGATATTTGTTAAGACGTTTCCTTAAGTCTTTGGCTTCTCTTAGTCTATAAAATTATGTGTTCAATCAGGCACCGATGCAGCCACCTGCACCTTCCTCGACTTGCACCGGTCCTTGCGTGAACGCACCAATGGTAAGATAGAACCTTCGTGGAACGTTAGACATTTATTACATATAGACATATTAAAGCGCATGTTTAATGAAAGGGTGCTAGCACGTGTCCCCAGCAACAATTACGTGATCTCCGTGAGCAATACGCTCGCCTTCAGGATGATTACAAAAACAAATTGTGCGAGGTTTCGTGTTTAAGAACAGATGCCGAGAAGCTAAAGCAGCAAACGCGCGAAACTATCGAAGAGAGAGAAAAGTTGGACATCAGACTGATCGACGCCCAAGAACGTTTGAAAGCGATCGAGGCTGAGAAAGGAAAATACGAAGGTGATCTAGACACTCGTCTCATTCCAGATTTGTAATAACTAGTTCATAAACGATGGTATTCATAACAGGTTTTAAGGAGCAAATGATCGAACACGAACAGCAGCTGATAGTAGTTAAGCAACGTTTCCGGGAGTCGCAAGATGAACTGGAAGAATTGCGATCACTGATTCAAGACCAAGCTGCCCAGCTCGAGGACTATCGTAATAAATATTTACAGGTCCCCCTTGTTGATATGTGGTTGTGCAATCATTTGCTACTGGCGTGTATGAAAATGATAACTGAAATAATAGGCGCAACAACAAGTCGAGGAGCAACGCCGGCAGCTTGACCTCATGGAGATGGACAACGCGCGGATGAATGAAAACGTGACTCTAGAAATTGGCCGAGTTAAGGTGTATAATTGTTAGGATTACCATACTTTAGGAACTAGATCAGACTTTATTAGCACGATGTTTTCATGAAGTATTGTTCTTTTTATAGAATCAATTCCAAGAGAAACTGGCCGAGTTAGCACCACTGCCAGATCTTTTAAAGCAGACACAAGTAAAGCTGCAGGAAGCGCAACAAATGCGTTTAGTTGCTGAGCGAAACTGCGAGGACCTTTCACGGGAGATTGTAGGGTGCAAGGATAAGGCCCAGACCTTACAGAATCAGTTGGATGTTCTGCGCAGCGAGTATCAAGCCATTCAGGTCACTATTTTCACGCTATTACTAGCCAGCGTTGCTTGCAAAAAGCAGTATTACTTTGAACAACCTGTATAAAGTACTGCGCCTTTGTACAAATTATTTATAAAGTTGGTAAGAACCTGAAATTACAATTATATACAGTTTATAATTGACGAGACATACTTAACAGGAGGAGAGAGGATCCGGTACAGGACGATTTGAGGAACTCGAGAAAAAGAATTCCGAACTGCGGCACGACAATGAACGTATGAAGAATACGCTTGCTAGATTCGAAGAGCATGAAGCGCAGTTGCAGAAACGCATTGACGAGAAGATGCACGAAATTACTCAGTTGACGGCGATGCTTGATCAAGTATAACGTCCTCTTCCTATCTTTCTGAGATGGGTGATAAGGTGATTGTTTCCTTCATTTTCTCTTTGAAGGTTCGAGAAGACTCAGCGAGACAGGTGGCAAGAACGAAGGAGAGATGCGAGACTGCAAGAAGAACAATGCAAGGTCAAATAGCGGACATGGAGAGACAGCTGGCCCAGTGCAGGGCCACCGCGAGAGCTGCACAGAAAGATAGGGATGAAGTAATTAATTTAAAAATGAATAAGTTGTTTGAAAATCGAAACTTACTTTCTCGGTTACTAATTAATATTTGTCACTTATAGATCAGACAAAAGATGCAGGGTCAGATAAACAACCTGAACGAGGCGTTTGAACAAGCTCAGGGTCGTATAAGGTCACTGCAAGGTCACGTGAATTATTTGAAAACGTCTTACAGTAACATCTTCAAGGGTCAAGGGGAAGCTCCGCCTGGTATTATGCCTGGGGAGGCCGGTGCAGGATTTGATTCTTGCGACTGCAATTACTAGTAGGAAATTGATCAGTGTTTTATTGAAATTCAATTGGAATCTTATGAATTTGAAAGTCGTCTTATTGAATACTCAGATAAATATTACTATGTCAAACAAGGTCCGCTTAAGGCGTAACATAAAATTGTCTAGTCTCCGTAGATACGACTACATTGCTACAGCTACATTTCGTCATCGTTTAAAAACATAGTCATAGTACATATTATGAATTGTAATAACACGATATAAAAATGCTGTGTGAAATTTGACTGTGATCGGATGTTATACGTAAATCGAATTCCTGTTATACAAAACGATGTATATGGTACAATGTAGTAGTTTTTCTCCTTTTATCATTTAGACGTGGATGTGTTTTATTCAATAAATCAATCACGTACTCAAAATTAATGAAGTAGAAGAAGTAAATAAGAAAGAGCTTTGATGACAGTGCGTACACCTTGACTTAAAGAAATTAAGACATGAAAGAAACAGTGATCTGTACAAGGAAAAAGCGCCTATTTTAGAAAGTAATAGTAGTTTCATTAGTTCATATCATCAGAGTGAATCATATTGAGCATGTCGAGAATTGCATCCGAACGTGATCGTACTCTCTCCATTTCCGTTCGGAACTCTTCGAGTTGGGACTCGATTCGTTTTGCATAAGCATGGCAGCATCTATAAATTAATTTTTTGTATGTAATAACACTCCGTTCATGCATTTCTAAGGATTGGAAGAAAAATTAATTACCTTCCATTACATTGTGTGGAATTTGAATATGATGGCTCAGGTGTGAGACACGAAGAAATCTTAATTTGAGGAGGACCGTTCTTCATACACACTGGCTCTTTCAACTGCAAACCACTTTTATTGACAGTGTTACCATTAGTGTTACGGCAGTCTCCGCAACCTTTTAACAGATCCATAAGTATTCCTCGTACTCGTTTGCCACTTGATCGTCGCTGCCTTGTCTGCATACAAAAAGCAATAGTTCAGTATACAAAACATCAGTATTTAATCGAAAGGTTTTCTGTATTTTCGACTTACAAGGAAAGATTTACAATTGAGAAATTGCAGAAATGATGAAAATTTGTGTACAATCTATATAGCCGCAAAGTTTCATAATTTCCTGAATTTCTTTGTTAGTCTTTCACATAAAATCAGTGTGTACTATGTTTGATACATCCTGCAATTTTACTTAAATATTGACTGTCAATTGTGTAGCGCTCACTTACTTCAGGTGTTTCATTAGATCGTTTCGGTGGAATAAGAGGCTCTTCCTCCCCATCGTGCGAAGAACTATGGCTACATGTTTGTCTCTCGGGACAGTCGTGATTGTGCATATTACTCGAAGACGATTTACATGCGCAGGCAACGTCCCTAATGTTGTTACAACACTTCGTCGAATGCGAGCTACTGTCCGAGGCATTTTGCATGGAGTGTTGACATGATTTATTGTACTTGTAGATTACATCAGGGTTCACGATGTTTTCACGTAAATGTTTACTCGGCTCTGGGGTAAATGCGTTTTTGCAGGAACTCCTTCGGATCCCTTTAATATGGAATTTATCTTTACTATGGTTAGGATTATCGTCGTACATTTGTCTTTCGTGATATGAACCGCAGTTACAATCTTTTTCTACGACCTCCGCGTGATGCGTACAACAGGAATGTGATTTTTCTTGCAAACTGGAACTGGCTTTATACGATGGCCACTCTCTTCTGTGTTTTATGGAGTCGCAGTTTTCGCAAGTTAACGAACAGTTGCTTGCGTGGGCACGATTACTTTCGAATCGTTTATCATTCGCTTCATTTAGCAAGTACGGTGATTTTACTATATTCGGCGACATAGAGTGACAACATTGAGAATCATTGGATTTATTCAGCCTTAATGGAAGCTTCAGCTTTTTTTGAGTTGAACATACAAGTGGACTGCCATTAAATCTGATCTGCGGTGACTTCTGCGAGTAAAGGCTTGTCCTCTTGTTAGTGGATTTTACAGACACCTCCATATCGTCCTCGTTATCACTGGTTGGCTCTTGGTTAATCTCCTTACCCCAAACGCTAATTGTACCATTTATTTCAGACATTCTTACTTCAAGATTACCCAACAAATAAGGACCACACTCTTGGATACGATTCTTCTCGTTCTCTAACATGTCTTTCGTTGGTTCCTCTGCTTGAATTAAGAAACTTTTATTTTTACTATTCTCATTATCCCTATATACGAAAAATTTTACATCACCATCATCCTGGTTAGCTGCTATCTCTGTTTCAATATCCATGGATGAAGGATCCGCGCTATCTTTATTTATGGATTGTTGATCTGCCTTTACGCTTGACTGATCCTCTGAGTATTTCAAGTCCGCGTTGGATGTGCTAGCACTTTTCTTTTCAGATTCCGCGGATGTGTGAGGTATCTTAAACGGTTGAACAGAAGTGGAAATACCAAGCATCTCTGTCGCTTTACGTTTCTTGGAGATCGAAACGTGCGTTGCAGAACGATTGTATTCGAGATTCAATAATTGTTCCATGGAATTTTCGTTTACTCGTGTCTTATTATTCCTGACCAAAGGGCTTTCCACCTTTGACGTTTTACCTTGTGTTATGTTGGAAAGAGTCTGTAAGATTCGAGATGAAGTAATGAATGTTCGCGATAATGGATGCGGTAATTTTCTCGGTGTACCGTTAGTGAGCACCAGGCTATCGTCAGAATTAAGAATCGGTGTTAAATCGGGCGGTTTAATGGATATAGCTGAGCTAGCAGCACTTTCTGCCCATTGGTCGAGAGAACTTATTGTAGACGCAACGCTACTAGTGGATACTTTATTATTTGTACCCTTCGTGGTCACAACTACTTTTGGAACAGATATTGGTTCCGCAATAGGTTCAGTTTGCACAGATGCAATTTTTGTTTCGGATGTTTTACTTTCACTTTCATATTTTGCTACAGATTTTCTTAGTGCATCCAGCTCTTGTTTCATTTTCATATTTTCGGCTATTGTTTTCTGATAGGCGTTTCGTAAACTATTGAACTGAGCATCTTTCTGACTAAGCTGAGCTTTCAGCTGCATTACTTCTTCGGTCTCTGCTAAATTCGTTTTCGTGAAATTTTCCTGTTCTTCTTGTACTACCCTGATACTTTTGACATTCGCAATTTTCAGTGGACAACCTGTATTGCTGTTTTCCATTTCTTGCACATTAACCATCTCTGTGTCATTATAGGTCTCAGGTTCAATAATCTTTTCTTGAGCCTTTTGTCTTTGCTCGATTGTTTCTTCCTTTTGTTCAAATTCTCCCGATATGCCGTGCATGTATTCTTCATAGCTTAATGTACGCAGATTGAAAACTGTAGGTGCTTGCTGATGACCGTTAACTAAAGAAGGTTGATCCATGTTATTAAATTTTACATTCCTATCTAATTTATTTTGATATTCAATATGATGTGCATTAACATCTACAGAACCATTTCGTTTTTCTAATTTATCATTGCAGTTTTGTGCACGTTTTTCATTTTGAATATCACCGAATGCGTTCATGTCACTGTTCCTTCGAATATGCTTAAGTTGAGTTTCAGTTACTTTGATATCAAGTTTGTTATTACCACCATTCTCTAATATTTGTGCTGAATTATAAATTGAATTACCATTTTCATTATTTTCTTCACGTTGCAAATCCTTAATAGCCTTCTCTGCATAATCTTTTATAACTTTGTTCGTTACCGTTAGCTTTAACGGATCAGTTTCATCTGTAAACAAAAAGAATTATAATTAGATAATGATTTAACATAATATTATAATTCAATAATGCAAAGGTCTTCCTTACTTTCATTCTCCTCGTGATTTTTATTTGCTACGTATTCCTGCTCTTTAATACGCTTTTCCATTGACTTTCTCGACTGTTCCTTTATATCCCTGATGTATCTTTTCACTTTACTTTCCACATGTTGATATTTAAGTGGCAACGAATGTCTTTTGTGCGCGACATTGTATGCGATAGAATTCTGTTGTAGGCCTACATAGTTCTGTCCAAAGAGATTTATACTATGTCTATTTCTATTGTTGTACGGAGAATGTTTACTATCCTTAGTGAAACTTAAATCTTGCAACGATAAACTTCTTTCTTTAGGGTATTGTTTTTGTCTGGAATTCAAGATAAAATCATCCGAAGCTCTGTCGTAGCAATCTTGGTCGTATTCCGTCTCGATGTCCTCATCATCGTCAGGATGATGTAATCTCAAATGATTCTCGTCTTCATCGTCTTCCTCATCCTCGTCTTCTTCGTCCTCTAACATTAAATTTTCATGATAATTTTCACGATCTATTTTATCCATCTCTACAGGAAAAGATATCAACGCATAATAACAAAACAAAATTTCTAGGACTTACGAAATGCTCCTTGTACTTACCTTCGCTGTCAGCGTAATCATCTTCTTCTTCGTCATTGTAAGGATGATTACTCTCTTCCCCAGAAGATACCACGTAAATGCTGCCTCCTCCTTGATCGTCGCTAGGATAAGCACTTCGACTATGATCCTCTTCCATTGGTATCCTGTCTTGTTGTTTTGTATTATTGACATCCAAATCTTCGCGCCTCGACGGGGTCGATACGCTGATATACGTCGGCATTTCTTCGTCTTCCAACATAAGCTGCCCTGTTTCATTGTTCAGCATACTATTATCACTCTTTGATTGTTCACCACTATGATTTTCCGCATTCATTTCTGCCTCGTTCTCTTCCGAAGTGTGTTCGTTCTCCTCCGACATCGTGGATATTTATGCTAAATACGTGATATATTATAATTATAATGTAATCGTATGTTTCTTACGATTACGACGATCCTCGATTACAACACACACGTATCGACGGCACAATACTATGTACGTTTAATATTCATTTATCGCGTGCGATCATACGTTCCCGACGACCGCCATTACAGCTGCCGCCGATAGCACCTGCATTTCACTGCGTTCGCATATTCTACATTTTCATCGAGCCACTTTTTATCGTATATTCACTTAAATGCAACCAAGTTTTTTTACATTACGATTAAAGGATCAACTTTATTATCAAACGAATTCTTATTAACCCAGTCGACGCGATCGGTACGTCGCAATTAAATACATAATTATTGCAAGATTAATGACCCGCGAACGTACAGGGATGTACTTTGTTGTCGTATACAAGGGGCACTTGGTCTACATTCCATCAAATTCTTTCTTTATGTGTTGATTTAATGATAATTTGAAATACAGTTTATTACCGTCTTTCATTCTACTAATATGCTTATAATAAATTTTATTTTATTTTATTGAACACAAAAATTTCTTATTTTCTTCTTAAATTATTGCAAGGATCGCATGCGCATGCTCCTATGAAATGGGGCAAAAATTAAAAAAAAAAGGAACATCGAGATTTTTAGAACATAATTTCTACTTCCATGATTGATGAAAATTGATATTTAGTATTTTGCCGCGTTAGAATCGTACACTACTGACTGTTTGAACGGAAGGAACGTGGAATTGAATCGCAATGTCACTCACGTTGTTTCTATGCGCGGTGAACAATTGTTTTTTCTAATTATATGCAAGTAGTTTATTGTAACATACGATAAAGAAGCATAGCCTCGATCAAATTAAGAGAATGTCCACCGGAAATAGTGAAACACGCGTGATCATTGAATTCGGGTAACGTTGAAACTATATCTAACCCAACTTTTCTTACGGCGGTGTGTCTGTGTCTAATAAATCACCCGCTAAATTTCAGGGGTGGGGCAGAACTACTTTTCGATAAAAAGAAAAAATATGAGGCGAACTTACCTGGGGATGAATGTAAGTTTTACAAATATTTTGCGATTGGATCTTTTAACCAGCCTCTTGGAAATTTTACAGGGACTATACAGAGGCTGCTCTTTTGGATAAAAGATAACCTCCTAAAAGAACGACCGGAACTATTTTTACAAGGCGACACTATGTAAGTTGTTAATACATTGAATAGCTGCACACCGGTGACATAAATGCTTTATGCAACAATCTCACATGTTACATGAAAAGATCTTTCGTTGAGCGCGCGTAAAGTTTACAATGATACACGTATAGCACCACAAACACAATACGGTATATCGTGCTAATTCGCACTTGCCTTGACTTGCCTATTCAACCGATATATGTTGTTAAAATGGCGATTGGCTACGAAGTTCCGCCGTAGTAGTCGAGATGGCAGCACGATGCAGTTTCGGTGCGAAGTACGAAAATATTCAAATCCTGTTACCTAATTTAAAAAATCTATACAGTTGTGACACAGACGAGGATCTCGTATGTGCTCGTGGTTCTGCCAGAGAAAAAATGAATGTACTGGTGAACCACGAATCGTGACCAGTAGAGATTACTCCGTTATTAGCAGTCCGATCGAAAATGTTTTTATCAGGTATAGCATGGTTTCAAGAAAGCTTTCACGTGATTATAGCAAATTTTTTGCAATTTTTTAACACTAGGTTTACGGAGCTCTAGAAATAACTATTTCACATTATTTTGTACATATAACAAGTATGTGTTTATCCAAATTTTTGGCCATTTTTCCAATAAATATTCCCAAGAAATAAATTTGGTAAATAATTCCTCAGGGAAGCATCTTTACAATCTTAATAATCACAAATTAAGAATATTAGAACCCGTCATTTTGATGGGTCCCGTAAACCTAGTGTTAATGTTATGATACTTACCGAATTCGCCTTGAAATCCTCTAACAAATAGGCGTAAAAAAATTATGGATATATCTGTAAAAAATTGAAGGTGACCTTGAAAAATCATGAAAAAAAGAGATGATGAAAAATTTGCTATAATCACGTGAAAACTTTCTTGAAACCATGCTATACCTGATAAAAACATTTTCGATCGGACTGCTAATAACGGAGGTTCACCCTGTATACTTTTGTCAGTATAGACAGAGGCAAAGCATACCTAGGCATGGAACAGGGCTGAACATTCAGGGACCAGAAATGTTCAGCTTCTCTGAATGTAATATTAAAGAATTCGACGAAAAAATGATAAACCTTTAAATTCTAGTGCATGGAATCCAAGTTTCAATGTTCGGAGTTCACTCGTTTAAAAGTTATGCAGGAGTAAAGTTGCTCGATTTCAAGTATGTTTGAGAGGTTCGATCGCTGTCATATTGGTTTCCAGATAAGTATTGGAGCGGGTATGATGTAGTGAGCGGATTCGCTAGGTCTGGGCTAGCTCTTGGATTCCTAGTACTATAACTTAAAGTTCTATCATTTTTTCGTCCCGAATTGTATAATATTACATCCAGAAAAGTTGAACATTTTTGGTCCCCTGAGTGGAAGTTTAACCTGCTTTGTCTCTGTCTATACTGACAAAAGTGGTAAGAAAAGACTCAGGGTGTGAGCACTTTCATATTCTCTCTGGTTCCGTCAAGTTAATTGTTAAATTGACACTTTGTGATTTGTTTTGTGCATATAGACGGCCTGGCATCTTGGTTCTTGTAAATGACACGGATTGGGAGTTGCTGGTAAGGAAAACAATTCTTTCTAACATTCATATTTTGAGAAATATTTATTGGTATTATTATTTACATTTTTAAACACAAGACATTTTTACGTAGAAGAAAGTGTTCAAGGAAACAATTATATTGTTCACGGGGGTAGATCTAACTATATAGGGTGTCCCAGAAATATGGTACTTCCTTGAAAGGGGTGGGCCAAGGTCATGCTCTGCCGTCGACTTTGGAACATATTAGGACAAAAATTGCGTGCCATTAGAAGTCAGTTCTGCTGAATTTGTCATAATATTATCACCCGCGATATTACACCGTCTGTAATGATGCAAAAGCGATCACAGGTGACGTAAGTTACCCGATTTACCCTGCGTGGGGACCCGGAAGGGACCCGCGGCCTGTTTCACCACACCGGAGAGGCAATAACGCGTCCAGCGTAATCGCGGGACACATCTGCGCGCGACATCTGACAAACGTCCGGCAAAAGTATCTATCCGGCAGGTTTCTTTTTTGGGAGTCGCATAATCGAGCCACGGTGTAGTTGGCCGGGAACACTCTGCCATGCCAGGCAAGGCTATAGGGGTGCCGGCGAAATAAGAGAACTTGGCCGTGGACGCGGTAGTGAAAGGGCGCAAATGACCCGGAGGCACGCCACACCCACGGCAAAATTATCATTTTAAATTTGTAAATGTACAAAACGCGAGTGCTATTAGGATGTGCTTCCTGGAGCACCCTCGAGGAGAAAAGAGGGACGGCAGGGAGTAGCTAGGTGTAGAGAGCAGACGCGGGAAAGATGATGGCTTTAGCCATTATTATGATAATACCAACGTTTCCCGAAGCTTCTCTCGTATTCCTCGACCGCCGCGAACTCGACTGCTTGTCCTTTCTTCGCTTTTTCCAACCCCTACCCCACTTCTCACCGCGTTGTCCTTTTCTCTGCCCGAGTTCGCAATCCTGCTTCCTCCAGCTACGTTTTTCGTCATTCTCGCCTCGTAAATTAAAAGGGAAAGCGTCATTCTCTCTCTCCCGTGGATTCGTACATTCTCGCTCGCACCCCTCCTCGCTTTTTCGCGATTCGACGAATTTGTTCGCATGCCGCTCCAATTCAAGCGGATAGTCCAGTGTTCGACGAGTCACCAGCGAATTTTTTTATTTTTTACTGTATTACATATATGGTGATGCTTATAAAATAAGCAGAATCATTCTAATAGTTCTAGGTAATTTCACAGGTAGCATCGATTGCTTTGAACGTCGACACTGCACCCAACATTATTCATTACACCTGAAGAACAGTCTTATTAAAATTTCCAGGGCGAGGGGGATTACAAACTCTGCTCCGATGACACGATACTGTTCATATCCACGTTGCACGGTGGATAAAGCAACGGCAATGGTCAACGAACAGCATGATCCAGCTCGATTCCTTCCGGGAATGTCCCATATGCTTTTGTATCCAGGCGAAGCGCGTGCAAGCGTGCACAATGTCAGAGAATAAAATGCTCATTCACACGATGTACGTTTCTTCAGGTTGTTCCATGTAACTGCTGTAATATTACGGCTGACACTTTGGCCGTTTTCCAAGGATCTCTGTGTTATTGCTCTCCTCTTGGTCTCCCTGTCTTTATCCTGTGTATGGCCAATGGGCCATATCCTGTCCCCTCGTTCCGAGCTCTCCGTCCTCGTCCTCTTTTCTGCGGCGAGGCACCCTTCGTTTTCAGGGTCGTACGCAGCTTTGCATGCATTACTTTCGCAATTAACATTCGTAGATAAAGGCCGGGACGAGGAACGGTGTAAGTTTAAGAAGCCGTTGCGCGGCGCGGCCGGTTGTAATTCAATCGGTTGATGGGCGGCTGTAAATTTCGAGATTCGCGGAACTTTGGCTCCTCGTTGCCCCGATAAAAACGAAATTAAATTCGCGTAGTTGCGCCCGGGAAATTAGTTTCAATGCGGCCGGGATTGCGGATCGGACTCGTCGAAATTTAGCTGTTGCCCCGGCGTAAGTCTATTAAAGTAACGACCGGTTGCCTCCCAAGTTCACCGGGGAAAAATCTTTTCGAGGGAACGAGTGAAAGAAACCGAGAACGAGAGGAAGAGAGGGAGAGAGAGAGAGAGAGAGAAAAAAATGGGAAAACTTTCTGTGGAACTCTGTATAATTAATTACCGACGGTGGTTCTTCACGGTACACGATAAAGATCGCATCGAAGGTTTCCTGACTTCCGCGAAGTTAATCAACCCCTGTTCCATGATGTCTGCGATTCGCCTTTTCCCCATCGATCGCTCGCCGAGCTTTCAACGCCGGACTCACACCCCGATTAATATGATCCGCAGGCTACGACGCTGGCGTCCCGGGAATCTGATTTCGCGATACCGAAGCCAATCGGCCATTAGGAGATCGATCGAGCCTCCGCTTCCGTCCTATTACTATATACCGACGATAAACAGTGCCACCAATTAATCAAGCGTGTCGAACGCCAGCAAGATCGATGAAAACTGGCTGATTAGTATCGACTTTGCGCGGGGAACGATCCCCTACTTAACGTTCATTTTTCACTTTATATCCTCGGCCATTTGCCAGCGTTTGCATTAAGCTTCGAAACTTCCCCGTCAAGTAATAATCTAATTTTATTGAAATTGCTCCCAACTCTCGACAGTGTTAGCAGTGTCATACCTGAAACTCCTTTCCTTGTGTATTCTAGTCAACTTGTTTAACGAAGAATAGACATAATTTTTTTTCGCTTGATTCGAAATTCCGACATTCCACTTTCACGAATTGAATAGCTAACGTAGAACGTCCAGCAAACTATAATTTTAACAAATACTGTATCAGCAAGCTTCAATTTATCTCTTGTTTAAACCGAAAAGTTTCGTTGATAATTTGTTCGAGGTCGAATAATTTGCAGCTCTTTACATCTGTGAAATTTATAGCAGCTGTAGATGTTCGTTTTTCGTTCGGAATATATAGGGGTATATGGGGGTTGGGTAAAATAATGGAAAGCAGTGTAATCTACTAAACTGTGTTACACAGAGTCTACTAAAAATGAATGTTACATTACATGTATAAAGGGTGAATTTGCAAAGCCGGGCAGCATTATTATTATAAAGCAATACTATATCGATCGCGTTCGGTGCTCGGCAGTTTTAGCGTCAAAAAGGAAATGAAATTCGTGTGGTGCGACGTTTTTCCATTATTCAGTCCGCCTCTGTGGATGCAATATTTGTCTATCAGTCGATTCGGCAATTATAAATTTCGGTGCTTGTATTTCGTGCACAGAGAACAATGTATTTTCCGTGGAAACGCATGGAGATGCGAAACGCATCCCCCCGTGAACCCGGAGTGTCTCGATCGCTAATGGTTCGGCGGGGTTGGATGGTCCAGTGATTAATTGTGTCAGCCATGATTACATTACAGAGGACGCAGATCCACTATATTATATGCGAGCGTACATGCGTGTATCTCGCGGACGGTCTGTTACACGCGCGTCGAACGCATTCGCGCGTGTCAGGTGGACATCGTGACCATGGACTTAAAGTCTGTGTCGTGACGCCGTACTTCGAGATAGTTGAGTAGTGCTCGTACCGACGCAACGTATCCAGGTTTGTAACTAACGTGACGGTGGCGGCTCCCTAAACGGAGGAACGTCGAACAGCCCAGAAAACGTTTGACGACGGCTTCGCATTGCAAAGTGTGCATGCATATTACAGGAGGCCGCGGCGCGGTTCGCCATTCCCGATGGCTGATCTCAATTTTCCGACGGTGCCTTGAAAGTTTCATGGCCCACGCTCTCCCATTCGAATAACTGAAGCACGTTCAATTACCGAGGGGGTCCTATACGAATTTCTAATTAACTGCTTCCCGGTAAAAGCGTTGTAAATAGCGGGGGCCGACTCTTGTCAGCCGGCGAAATCCGGTCTCGTCTCAATGGGAACCGAACGGGAATGGAGTGCCGTAGGACAGTGATTCTGGGAGGTATTAGGAATTAGGAAATGGGAAGGGCCTGGGAATTAAGAACTGAGGACTACGGAGTAGGGACTAGGGATTAGGAACTAGGGACTGTGAAAAGAGTGGGACTAGAGATTGGGAAAGAAAGAAGGAGGGAGGAACTAGGGACTGGAGGTTATAGAAAAGCTAAGACTAGGGACTAGGAGCTATAAAAAGACTGGGACTAGGGTCTTAGGGGCTATAGAAAAGGTGAGACCAGGGAAAGATTTTTAGAGGCACAAACAATCGTTCGCTAGTCCCCAGTAACAAGTACTCTCACCAGATTCTACTTTAACGATCCGTAATTCGTAGCGGGACAATGAAGGGGCGAAAAAGCAATTAGAAATGAAACGAAGATTCAGCGTCGATCTGGCCGTGACTTCCCTCGTTAGTGGTTTAATTTTGCCGTGGCTGACGGTCGAAGGTTCCACGAAATTTTCCAAATTTCCCGATAGGTTGGTCCGGGACGGGCGGTATCTGCCGATTCGGTCGCTGAAATTAGGGAGCACAGCGCCCGTCCCATTGAAATTAGGCGGGCCACGGGGAGTCCGGATATTCGCGAAGATGAAATCGGACGAGCGCGCGGTATCGTGGAGGAATTAAAGTTTCGCGTCGCGCCGGTAACGGTTGTTTCACTTTGAAACGTCGGTATAATTTCTGTTATCTTCGGGCGGGCCGGGTGGCCGCCGCGAAATATAAAATAATAAAGGCCACGCCGGAACCGGACCAGAACCGGGAACTTTGGCTATTACCAGTGAAACAGTTCCGCCCAAACGCGTCTTCAACTTTTAACGGCTCACCCTTATTTCTTCGCTACGCTCCTCATTTCCCTTTGTCGCGTCGTCGCGAATTTATGCCTCCCCGACGATGGTTTTCAATTGTGTTCGGAAAAGTGAATTGGCAATTGGACCGGGGAAAAGCGGATTGTCCGAAAGAGGGAAATGTTGCCAATGTCGGGCCACTTGTGGGGTCTTTCTAGATCAACGCTCTGATTGCAAAGCAACTTTGCGAATTTTTTAAGACATACACATTTAGTATTGCAATCCCAATCTTGGCGTACTTGTTAACCAACGTTCGATTAGTGCACTCAAATTTTTTGGAGCAAGAATAATCATTTTCTCCAGAGTTACAGCGTTTGGAAAGGAGGTTTGTTTCTGGTGGACGTGGCATAGAGAATACGAGCCATTGAAATGATATTATTCATTACTTTTTCAATTCAATTTGGAAAGCATTGAACAACATATTATGGAAACTGTAAATATTATATGTATTGCTAGATGTTACATACAAATGAAATGACGTGGTGCGATATAAGTGACCAGCGCGCATTCGGCAGTTGTCCCCTATTATCGGTTTGCAACGAGGATCGCGATACCGGCGTACTTTTCGCTAGTTTCGCCTCGCCGTTCTGCTACCCGCCCTTCCCCTTGTTTTCGTTGGAAATTACTAAGTGCTTAGTCGCATAATTACATTCACCTTCCTCTCCCCCGCGAGCACCACATTCATTTCGGTTTACCGTCGTCTCGCAATTAGGGTACTAATCCACTTAATTTCTTCCCAAGGCGGGGTCGGCTCGGGCCGCGCGGGCTATTTTATTGTTTCTCCTTTTTTGTATTTTGATGCCACCGCGCAGGTACGTTGCAATTAACTCGCCGAGTAAACCGGCGAAGTCCTATTTCTTTTCGTCCGACGAAGCACACCGGTCCACGTAACAATGTGTCCGCTTAAGCGTTTCGGGAGAGCAGCGAGATGACTGGGCAGTTTCGAGGGACTTTTTAAATGGTCCTGGTGCCCCGTGCAAGTGATTAATGTCATTCGACGATTACGTCGTCCAGGAAGAAACGTGCGACCTCGCGCTGACGGATGGCCTTTTAATATCGGCCCCGTTCTAGAGCCAGTTCGCCGACAGCTCGATAATGAGACAATAAAATACTGTCTTCGAAGCAGCATCGCGCCCGCTAAATGGGGCTTTAAACTGTCAGCATGAACTGCTAATTAAAACTATAAAAAACTCCCATTTTTTTAACCCAAAGTCCTTTTAAGAGAAGTACATTTTCCATTGACCAAAAGATTCCTTGTAGTAGAAACATTGAAAATGGACTGCAGATTTTATGCATTTGTGACAAAAATCTGTATCACTGTAGTCTACCAAAGATCTTGAAAGCCTAAATTAAGACTAACCCAGACCGTTTACACGCTTAGAAATTACTTGAATGAGTCGAAGAGGATGGAAACTCAAACTTAATTCGAAACGCAAAGCGTTCCAGTTCAACTGCGGAGAAGAATGCTCACTGCGCCGGCGCGTCGGTTGCCATAATTCGCCAATAGCGCCGAATCCGTTACCGATCTGACTCGGATGGGGTGGTCTAAGTAGTTCGTGCCGTGCATGGCTGGTCTCCGGAAGATCTCGGGAGGTCGGTTTAAAATTGCGAGCTCGATGCCAGCTAAATGACGGTATCCAATGGCACGTACGGTCATATTTCCCTGCCAATCCAGTCCGGGTACAATCAAGCGGGAAAAGATCGAACGAGATTCATTCGTGAAAACGAACAATCTCGCGCGGATAACACCTGCCGTTTGCATTTGGCACCGATGCCAAGATCATCTCAAGAGGAACGACGACTCCTCTCGCCGGCCTACATCGCTCTTTCACTTGGCCGGTCCGTTCTCCACTCTTTCTCTCTTACTCTGTGGACTAAGCTTTTTGCGAACGTGTACTCTCTCTCTCTCTGTCTGTGCTCGTTCCCTTACCTTTCTTCTCTTTCTCCTTTCTTTTCCTCTCCTTTTCTTCGGCGGCAATGTCCCCAAGACGCGGCCCATCAGCATAAAACGCGCTGTTTTATGAGCCGTAGCGGGTAGACGGTTTCGTGTTACATCTTCCTCAAATGATCCCTCTTGTTGCCTCCACTCCACAACCAGCTCCTTATGCTCGCTGACTCCATCGAGAGTTTTCGGCGATGGCGTTGTTACCGTTGCCCCACCTATTATGCGATTCCCCTTTTCACCAGGGTCCTCCGGTTCGCGCACTGCTCACGAGAGTCCCATTCCGGCCATGTTTTGTCGCTTATCTTTAGTCACTGGTAAATTGTAGGTAACCGGCTCGGCGTAAGGTGTACCGTAATGCACGAGCCTCGCGAGTCGAGAATGTTTCCTCCTGATGGAACCGTATCATGGCGTTCGCAGCCCGTACGCATCCGTCTAAACTGTCTTGCCAACCTTTCTCTCTATTTTGCCTGCCCCCGTTGACCCCAGCCAAAAGATAGCACACGCGCGCTATCGTGGCACGCTTCGAGACAGCCTCGGAATTCTCCAACTTCCTGGAACGACGTAGAAACATTACCTTCTAATAACGCAGTATTTCATTGCGCAAGTTTGAATTTATCGTGCGTTTGTCCCTTGCGCGCTAATTCATTCAAATTGGTACGCAAAGTGCTTTTTTTAGAAAAGTATGACTTCTCACACAGTTCACACAGCTCGCCTTCGAAGAATGAGACTTTGTTATCTACCGGCAACCATTTTATAATTTTTATTGTTGAACCGTAGTTAACCTTCGGACGGCGGACCATTTTTACGACTTTATAATTAATAATGTTTTTTAGAACTTATTTTTGGTAATACTTCCTGTGGATAAGTTAGTCTTTCTATTTTCCCTAATGCAGTAAGGGATCGAAGCGAGTAAGCAACGAGTTATTCATTAATTCGTAGGCTGAGTAATTGAGTGACGATTTTGATACTCTGGGTCAAAATAGATCCAAACTCCGCCGTCGAAGGGTTAGAGTAACAGTGCGTAAATGGATCGCTCAGATTTAGTGTAACTTGTCACACACACAGCCAGTATTTTCCCAGGAGAATTTTCGTATTCAGCTGGCATTATTAAGGTGTAGGGCGAACGGCGTTATAAAGGTTTATGAAGGAGGGCGCCAAGGACTTTTTCCCTTCTTCGGTAACAAACCTGGCGAACCGAGCAAGACAACAAGGTCACTGGCTGGGCCCGACGTAAACGCTTTCCTTTATGGGTCAAATTAAGTCGAGTTTACGTGCGATGTGTCAGGATCCCTTTATACGACTCCCCGTAAACCCTCCGGTCAAATAATTTCCCACGATATTGTCCTCGTAACCCTATGAAACCGCGATTTATACTACGGGAGTACTCGCGTCACAGCGGTCTCATTATTGTATGCATAATTTTTTATATCGCCGCGCGAGCATTATCCTCTAAACTCCTCGAACCGTGATGTAGAACCTCTCGATAACGATCTTCCTTTTATGAATACAGCCAGGTTTCTCCTTGTCCGACCGTAATGACCATTTGCATACTAGAATTCAGGTCGATGGGTATTACGATCTATCCTTCAAAGAGCCCGGCTCTGTATCCAAACAGAGAGACGAAGATCGCCTCTCGAATTAAACCCAGAAATTTCCTGCTAGGCATTTCCGGTGTCCATTTCGACCAAGAGTTACAAACGATCCATCGAAATCCTTATTTTTTAATAGTCAGTTCCAATCATCAGCTGTTTGTGCTAGATCCAATAAGAAAATCAACGCTGTATCCACATTGCTGAACATATAGGCATACAATAAACATACATTTTCTTCTTCTAAGAAATGATGATTCTCGTTTGCTATGGATGCAAGAAGGGCACACGCCGAGCCGGACTTCTTCCATCGGCATTCGTTGAATGCGAAGCTTCCCAGGCGACCTAGAAATTAAGAGGATCAGCTTATTAGGAGCATTGTGTTCCTCGAAGACTGGTTCGCAGCGAGTAGAATGATCTCGCCGCTGGAAGTAACGATTCACCTGTAACGTTGTCTATGAAGAGCCGCGCTGGTTTGTTCATTGGCGTGGAAGGTAGCGTAGAATAGGCACAGTGAGAGGATGAAAAAAGGAGAGATGAAGAGGAGGAGGAGAGATGGCGAAGGAAAAAAGGAAAATTTCTTCCCCCAATATCTTTCGATCTCCCGTCGAATGCACAACCCTGGCAAATTGGAAGGAATATACTCTTCCCCTCTGGAACCGCTTGGAATGAGAGGGAAGGCCGAGTGAAGAGGGATGGACAGGGGTGGCCAGAGAGGAGCCTGGATTGCACAATGCACGAGATTTCGTCCAGTCCATCGGGAGTCCCATCGCGTCCCCATAGGCAGCTATTAGGGCGTGGGGTTCTCGGAGAGGGATTCCCACAGGATGGCTGGATAGATGGATGGTTTGGAAAGCTGAGAAGGGATGAGGTAGGTGGATAATTTGTCCTGCATCCATCCCCGTCACCCGCTCTCGCCGAGTCCTCGTCGTTCCTCTTCCTCTTTAACCCGTGGACCACGGATCCTCTCGCTCTAGCTAGATACTCCAGGAGGACAGGATACAGGACAGTCCTGCGCCGCTGACCCGAATCTCAACTAGGTGTCCATGTCTATTTTACTTATTCACTCGGTACAGTACACAAAGCTCGGACAATGTACACCCGTCGCGACACTTGTCCGGATTACGGGGACAAATTTTCGCGACTAGACACGCCCGAAACAGAGATTGACTGTTCCGAGGATATTACGCGAGCCTGCACGCTCGTTCGCGAGTATTAACTCGATACTACGATATCTCGATGTATGTACTAATCTCCCGAAACGAAATATAGTTACTTACATCGTGTACAGTCGTTTTCTAAGCTCCTACCGCTGGCGTTGAACGCAATCTATGACGAAACTTGTTTGTTCTCAATCATTCTTTTGGGACATAACTTTTGCCGACATATTCGTCATACTTTTCTGATTCATATGACACCAAACACGACGCGTTTTGGATTTCATTTACTTGTTTAATCTATGATATATAGACTGCGGATTTTATGCATTTATGACAAAAGTGGGTAAGCACAATTTAAAGCAATGGACATATTAAAAAGATTTAAAGACATCAGCGTATTGGCTTCAGCTTAATCAAATAATTGAAAGAAGAAAGAAATTTTTATTTCGCGCCTGTGTCTTGCAATCAATGGAAACATTTTTTATTTTGCATAAAGATCCGCAGTTTAATGATGAGTGGAACTTCTATTATCCGAATAGTGAATCGTCAATTGGAACAAGCAAGTACGCTCCGAATTACGTCATGCTTGGTCTCATTTTAATTCAATTTTAATTCAAAAGTCCAAAGTTATTCAGCTTGGCGAGGGAATAAACAAACCTAGCTTTAAAGTGACCCATTTTGCCGACTACTCTCGAACATTTGCTGCGAAATACAGTTGCAAACTCGAAGTTTGCGCGACCAAAAAGCAAATGGTGCTCCCGCTTGTCGTCGTCCAAATTTTTGTTCAATATGCGGTTGCACGTGTTGTGGCATTAATTTATCACTGTACGGTTGATAAATCGCTTCGGTTCATGATTCAGCTGATTCTCGCCCGACCTCCTCGGATAGCACAGAAGTTCGACGGAATCGATGGGACTGACTATGTCATATTAGGTTCGTCGAAGTCTGAGTTTGGTCCAATTATGTCTGATAGGGTTTGTTCGGGTGTTATAACGGATTACGATGTCTGATACGCGTACGATAACTAAAGCGATCTACTTGATTAGTTTGTAGAACTACTCTGCCCCCATTCCGCCACAGATTGTCAATACGTATCGTGTTATTACAAGACTTTATCGATTACAATAAACAGGGACCAAACTGAGATTTCTTTCTTTAATTTTGTTTTAAATTGCATCCAGCCATTTTTATCATAAATGCGATTATCGCGAAGTTTTCCGAGCCAATATAAGCAGAGTTTCAGATTCATGTATTTCCATAGTATCCGTGGACAACATTACTTTCCCCGGGGGCAAGGGTCACGAATTAAAAGCGAATCCTGTTGGGCTACAAAAAGAGCGGGCACTTTCTGATAGCTGTCGTCCTCCGCATAAAAATTGGTCGCTTTAAGTAACCTAACTTGTTGTAAAGCAGAGCGCCGCGGCGGTAAGGACCGGCTACAAAGGTTTATGGAGAACAGAATTAGGAGAAGAGGAATGGGAGCGAAAAACCAAGTTACGGCCGAAGCTATCAAGCTGACTTCTTACTTTGGTAATACCACTCTAGTGTCTGCTTTCATATAGCCTGCGTCTCCCGCGATATTTCTGGTACGGGGATGCTTGCTGCCGTGCCTTTGCTGTGCCGTTCGCTGCACGGGGGTGGTAAATGGCGCCGAAGAAGGACCGAGGGAGAAAGACTGCCGCGAAACAAACGCGCGAGAACGAGACGGCCCAGCCAGCAATTTGTATGTACAGTAAGCCTCTGTAATTGCCAGACCACCTATCTCCCCGTGAACGCGTTGCGACCCCTCGATACTTCTACTCTCTCGCAATTTACATATTATAATTTATAGGTCAAAGATATCGAGTCAGGAGGGATGCTGTCGACATTGCTCCGCTCCCCGGAGAGACGCTCCAACGGGAAACACGATTATCAATGATAATTCCATTTTAATAACACTCGACCCAACAAAAATTCGCCCGAATTCGCAACATTTCAATTCAGACTGCGATCACTCGCTATTATATACAAAATTTTATATGGCTGTTTGACGATATCGAGCGACAATATTATGACGAGTAATGCGAAAGTTATTAATAAAACGTGGCGATTTGGAGCGACAAAAATGGAGATCGTGGTCGAACGATCTCACTTTAGGTTCAGCTACGAAAATTATCTTTTATACTAAAATCTTACATGGCTATTTGACATTATTCAGCTACAGCCATTTCGCTTTATGACGGCTGAGGTGACGGGCAATTTCATTACATGCACACTCCGTCTAGCATCGCATCTTACGAATTCACAAGCAAAAGAGATGCAAGGTGGATCGTGTGTGGTGGCCTTTATAGTAAATTATGAACGACGGGAAGGTTCTAATCGCCGTGGCTGTGAGGCGTTAATGCGAATCGAATTTGGAGAGAAGCGATCCGCGACGGGTCAGCAGGGCGGCGACGTTTTCATCTCGAAACGGGTTTATGCAATTTTTTTAATTAAATCGCCCGGACGCGAGATAATTCCACGGAAGTGGAACGTCACGGGTCGTCCATTAATAATGAAGCGAAATGTTCCACGGGGCTGATGTAAGACCTTGGCCGCTCCACGAATGATGCCCCGACAGCGGAACACGTTGCGCACGGTGATAAAATCTAAGTGTTTAAGAAACGACGGAGCGAATGAAGATGTACGAGCTGAGGGTATTAGGATATGGAGACGGAGAAGGGTAGCTTTCACCGAGGGGTAACTAAAACGTACTTAGCTGCGGGGTTAAAAGGTGGAGAGTCATCGCGTGATCGTGGAACGTTATCCTAAAGCACATAACCCAGCCACCGGAGAAACAATCCGAGGGTAGGAAGGGTCGATTTTCTCTCTCTCTCTCTTTTGCTTTCTCCGTGACGGTAGAAGCACAGGCGAAGGATCAAGGCACCCCTTACTGTTCCAGGGATCTCCGATGATTCTCCATTTAGATATAGTTACATTTAATTTTCCAATGTCTCATAGACACGCGGCGGCAAATTAATTGATCATCGCTCTAAGTACCATCGATGACTGCGACCTTACTTATCTGAAATTGAACCGTTCGCTGCAGAGCAAGCAACATCGCTTTTTATACATTTTTTTTATACGTTCCATTTAAGAGAACGTGATCTTTCAGTTGGTGTACGAATTTTTTACCGCAATCTCTACAAACCGGAGTAAATTAGAAATTTATTTCCTTCTTTTGGTGGAGTCAACAGGTTGGATATTGTTCAAAATAAAAATTAAAATACATGAGAGCCTCTCTTTTCAATCTCTCGAATAAGGGAATATATTTTATAATAGCAGCAACAATACTCTGAAAGCAAAGGTTTCGCATTCAGTGTAAAAATTGATTAACATGAGTATTACTTGATCATATTTGCAAAGTTCTGGCAGTTCCTGTCTTGAACACTTTATTAAGACAAGCTTGTTAATCAACGATTTTGTAAAGGCCAGTTAGTTAGCCGTTGATAGGTAAAATGTTGCACAATATCTGCACAGAGTTCGATACAAGTTCCGTCAATCTATATCAAAATATTTACGTTATTATAATCTTCACACTCGCACGCATACATGTAAAGCTTAATCGCCAATAATGAGGCGAGCTTGACAATAATTAACTGTCTACTTATTCGCGGCATGTTGCGGGTAGGATAATCCCGCTTTCAAAATCAGCGAACAAAGATTCCGAAAATAGTCGAGCACACTAAAATGTCATTTCAGCAGTTAGGCTACTCTGGCTCTTACGGCTATAGTGTGCCCTCACTATAAAACCCGTATGCGAGCGATGACGAAGTTCGCGTCCCAGTTGATTACAAACGTCCCCGGTTTCTCGAATCGTTTAATTCCTTTCGCTTAAATGAAATTGCTCGGATGCGAAAGAAGTTGCAGAGAGACAAAGTGGAGATAAAGAGCAGGTGTTTCTTCACAGTTGAACAGAGAAGAAGCACGGAGTGTTTAATTCAGAAATGTTCTTGGCGCCGCGCGGTGGCCGCACGGGTGTATCGTAATGGCGGGGCTGCGCTGATGGTCTTAGCAATCTTGCCGGGACAATCTTTGTTAATTAACACCTAATGGAGGCCGCATCTCCTCCGTCGGGTATTAGATATTAATAACCCTATTGGACGTGGCACAATAGTTGCCGGGGCGAACTTTTGGCACAAGTTACAGCTTAACGGCGCAAGTACCACGGGGCTAACGGCCCCGCGCGCCGCCATTACGGATCTTTATTGCGAATTCTTATTTATCTTTTCGCGAGATTTGTAGTCGGAGCCGGCGGCGCTGAATTGCGTGCGGGGGTATTGCGGGGATCGCCGGCGAAATTGCACGTGCAGATGAACGTATCTCGAGTGCTCGCGATTGGGATGCAGAAATATGTTGATATTATGCATCGATGGGAAAGGTAAACTAACGACGACGCGCATGAAATATTTCCACCGTATGATCGAAACAGAACAAGACCGGAAACACCGATCCGAGCGAAAACAAGCTAATTATTTGCATTGCCGATCTTTATGGCTTCGAAATACGCCGGCGGGTCAGCATTCTATGCAACATTTCACAGATTTCACCGACACCAGTCTTGATCATGAAAACAGTTCTTTAGAGCCTTCTAAATGTTTTGGAAACTAACACCAAGCAGTGGTGACATAAATACCGAGAACAGTTCTAGTAAAGGTGTTACATTCTTTGTAGTGACTGGTTCGAAAAGGGATCCCCCTGTGATGGGGATAAAATATTAATAGTTACGGTAGAGATCTATGCGACAATTACGGAGATAAGATAAAAATTGAACTGGTAACATACTTCGAGTTCGTGAGAGTCGGTGAGGAATTGCCGACGTAAATAATTACCGAACCTAAAGGAGGGAGGATAGAGTAAAAAGTAATTGGGTTATACAAATAAAGTGCGTCTGGGAAATTACGATAAATGGGCGCGGGCGCGGTGAGAAGAAACGAGCCGGCGTACGCGGAGCAATTCCGCGGGAACGCCGGCATGAAATTCCACAGAACAACCGCGGAATAGAAACTTATTATTTCTTTGAATTGAGCCAGCGTGAAATTCATACAACGTGCCGCGAAAGTGCCGAGAAATATTAAGGAGGCTCCTGTGTATAAGCAGCCGGCCATTGTCGGTGTGTACGCGTACGTGTGAAAGAATATGCGCTGAGAAAAGGTTTTATCCAGCTCGGGGGAATCGATCATCCGGCGCATGGACGTAATACTATTCAAAAAATTGCGATGGAGCCTTTTGTGCGATCGCGTGAGTGTCTGAGGAATTGTAAATGGAATAATAAAATATATATATATACAGTCGGCCACAAAAGTCTGCCGACGACCGTCGAACTTTCGGCTCCGACGACCGACTGTTTGCTTCTGTATGAATGTGTGGTCCACATGAATTTTCATCGCACGTAACAAACCTATTTAAATAAAAGCGTCTCCTCCGCAAGGAATTCCCATGAACTTTAGTGTGGTTGCAGGCGTATAAAAAATTAGGTTGGTATAACTGTAGCAGTCTGTGGATACTTCGTTGTGTGATTAGTCGGTTGATGTTCAGGTAAAACGACGGTTGTTACGGTATTAAGTAGGATGGGTTGACCGCTCGGATTTTTCTTGATTCAGAATTGTACGAGTATTCTTGTGAGTTCTTGCACATTTATAGGGTTAAGGGACAATGAACTCCATCTTCAAGATTCTTGAGAACATATCCTAAGGTCATTAGGAATACAAAGGGAGCTAATTCCATCATTCCAAGGGCTTTAGAAATACAGCCAAAGGATGTAGGAAATATTGCAATGATTATTAAGGATAAATATCGACAATGTTACGGAATACAAAAATTATGAATGTGCAAAAGGACTTTAAAGGATTCCCAAGATCATTGGGATACAAAAGGGAAAATTCTCATTCTTAAAAATAATACTAAAAAATGTTACTGGAAGTGTAAACTTCTTGAAGATCTTGCGACCGTCGAATACCCAATGATCTTTTCATAATGCAAAGGGCCAGTATTCCCAAGGATCTCGAAAAGATTTTCTATTTACGATGAGAACGTTCACTTCGCAGTACCTTGAGTTCGCTATTCCATTGTTCGAGTTAATCCCGTTCCGAACGATATGTTCTTGGCGGATTCGAGCGCCGGATCACTCTCGTATTAGTTCCGAAATATTACAGATATCGGCGAATTCGAAAAGTCATCCCGTAAACAAGAACGAAACGGGGTGAAGTCTCCACGGAAGGAGCCAAGACGTCGTTCCCGGGATATTCCGAGCATGGATGTAACATTGAATATGCATTAGCGTCAATACGTCGATGGTTCCTAGCGACGAAGGAGGGATGAACGGAGTCGACGGTGACTCACATTGTGACCGGAATAAGCAAACTACCCTTTAAGGTCCTCTCTTCTCCACGGGCAGGGTCTGCAACGGTTGGCCCCGTTGCCGATGCGACAGCACGACGAAGATCCTCGATTGAATTATCGTAATCACGCGTTTCCTTGGGCCGGCCCTTTTCTTCCTTCCAATCTCATTTACGCTTCACCGGGGAGGGAGGATGTTCTCCGTGAGACGACTGCTTGAGAATCGCACGAAATCAGGCTCTTCAGTTGGAGGCCTGACCCGGAGACAACCGAGTAATTGCTGGAACACAAATTCCTTTGTTAAACTGAAACTTCTGCGATCGAACAGCTTCGCTGCTTAAGGAGACACTCCGTTCGTCTAGTAAGTTCGTCTGGCTCTACTTAAGGCTGTTCGGATTTAAAGGGTTATTTACATATGTAAATTATTTCAATAGGTCAAACATGTTGCGAATACGAAGAGAATTCTCCTTCGATTTTTATGGCGAATCTATTTGCTAAAATATACACTGTCTAATTACGAGGTTCCGTAATTATGTTTACAGGGTATGCTAACGTATTTACTTGTACGATCGTGTACATCTGCTTTGTATGTGTAATTAGCGATTCCGTTGATCGTACACAGGAAATTTGTTTATAAATGTTTACAGTCGATTTTCGACCGTTTAATGCATTCAATCGTACGTCTATTCGCTTGCACGTTTGCGTGGAAATGTTTTCAAATGTTCATAGAAATGCAATAGAAATAAATGTCTAGCATGTAGAATGGGTTAAAAGGGAGCTGAAAACTCTTCTTTTAGGAAAAAGTGGTAGAAAACAGTTGTAAATCTGCTCCATTTTTCCAACAGTATTTCAAACGGGCAGCTCAACCGAGGACCACAACAACAGAGAGTAACCAACTACCTAGTTAAAGCGTTAATAAACTGTGCGGGCACGTTACATTTTATTGTTCAGGTCACGCTCTGTACTCCGCATTTCCAGCGCAAAAATCTGTCTATCTGCGAGCTAATAAGGCTAGAGAAACAAACTATCGCAACGCGCGACGATGTCCGCGCACGGGTCGCTAATATCGTGTCATCAATAGCGCATAATTAGGATTGTGCGTTGACGGATGGCCAGGGCGGAAGGGTGGCGTCAAAGGACGAGAGAGAGAGAGAGAGAGAGAGATATCAGATAGATGGAGATAGACAGAGGGTGGTGGAGCTCGGGGTAGCATAAAGGAGTTAAGCCACAACGCATCAGGCTCACACGTGGGCGTGCGTGATAACGAAGCTTACCATCGCGATTGACGGGCGTGTGTGGCGTGTGCATGTGCATAAGACGGGCTTGTGTTGCGTGCGTGCATGTGCATAACACGTGGACGGACGTCGACCGCGTGGGTGGCTCGTTGGGTGGAGCCTCGAAGTTTGATATTACCCTGGCAAGTGTCCATGGCAATCTTATAACTCAAGTGCTCACTGCCTATAATGCGTGAAGCGTATCCTGGCGCACGTACGTATACACAGACATAGAGAACCAGGCCACGGATACGTGTCCGTCTCCGCTCTCCCCGTCGCCGCAACAGCACCGTGTGTGTAACAGCCATCCATGCGGTAGCTGTCCGTGCGGATCCGAGCTATCCGGTAACGGCAACGCGCGCTCAGATTGCCACGGCGAGTTTCTCGTAATACTTTTGGCAGCTGCATGTCCCGGCCCGGCCCGACTCGATCCGGCCCGAAGTTAAGTTTAAGTTTAATTAACGTGCCACATCGGATTCGTTCGGAATCGGCCGAGCCCTTTAAATTGTCACGGTACCCGAGCGTACAACCACCCCCGCCGTCACACATATGCCAGCCGACCTCCCGAAATTTTCTGCGATCCAAACGAGGCCGCATTTCATTCTGTCTCGCCCGGGAAACGAGTTATTAGCTCGTCACGATAAATCATTTTTTTCACGCCCAAGCCCCGCGCGAGCTCTAACTAGTTTCGAAGCTGCCCCGTCGAGGAACGGGCTCGCCTGTTAACACGCTCCCGCAACAACCAACAGGAATGTTCGTAAATATTGATTTTTTTTCGCCCGAACCGGCCAAAGGTGATTCTATTTCGTCGATGAAATTTACATGACCCCTCGCGCGCGATTAGTATAGCCGACCCCTCCCCCCCGCATTAACACAGTCCCGTTATGGATGACGACGAGGTTTTACAATCTGGCTTTAAAATTAATGAATAAAACATTATGAACAGTTCCTCAGTTCCTCTGCAGATTTATTACAATAGATAGATTATAGTTTTCATTTGTTTGTACAATAAATAGACTGTAACAACAGATCGCAGCAATTGCGGATTGTTAACCAAGCTGCTTCGCTTGTAACAGAAATTTTTATTTCAACCTTCTGTGAAAGGTAAATTCGTGGCCCTACGACCTCTATGGAGTTCGGTGTATAAAACTAATAGAAACACATTACATACATTCCCGGCAAATAAAGTTCAATATCTAGCCGGTTATATAAAGGAAAGTACTGTAAATACGTTTAGCTGCTGGTGGGTTAAGAATCAAATATCCTGGGCTTACGAAATGGACGCGTAACGCTTGTTATCGAATTTCGATACATAACTTTTCGACTAATTGCTCGCCGGTAGCACGCTACATCGAGCCGTGCGAGCTTATCCGTTGGTAATTGCGAACTTTCGGCGTCGATTTAATAGAAATCGGCTACAATATTTCATTCGAGTGTCATAATCTATTATCGAACGGCTGTTTTTGCGATCCACCGAAAATCTTCGCGCATAAAGCGGCTTTTTCACCGCGATAAAACCGTATCTCTTGAATTTTAAACCGATATTTCCCACTGCTATCTTTTTTTCGCAGAATTACATTCTATCATTTCAACGTGAATTTGTCGGAGGATTTACGACTAAGTGCGGCGAACGTTGATTAAGGAAGATTCTCGTTCAGAAGTATTGCCTTTGACTTTGATCATCTAGTAACAAGCAACAGGTCGCCATGTTTGTACTTGCCAGATATGTTGCAAATAATGCAAGAGTTATGAACTTCTGCTTCACGCGTACCTTTCTTCGGTAACTTGGAGTGTAGTTGTTGAACTAAGTTTCATCGATCGCAGTTATGTTTGAACGAGGCTAGTTCCGAAAGAACACTTTAAATCGTAATCTCACTTTTGTGCATATACAGTAGTGGCTTTGTCGTATTAAGATAGACTAACGACTTCAGTCTTCAGCTCGAACAATCGATACTTTTATTTCGGTTCTACGAAGACGCCGTTAGCTCTCCAATTTTACGAAATGATTGCAGATACATTTATTTTACGTCCTTCACCGCCATTTTGTTCGAGTAACATTCGTGAACACGAAATGTATTTATTAAAAAGTATAAAAGATTCATGCACAAATCATTTTTTAAATTATAGAAAGAAGAAGAAGAATTTTTTAATGGGTTTACAGAAGTTTCAATTTATAGCATTTCTGAGGAACAATAGGTCTTCAGGTTCCCACTCGCTACATCATACAAAAATTTCTCAGAAGATAAAGAATAACAGTGTTTGAGAGCAGAGCTTTCAGGCTTTAAAATAAGTCCAGGTTTGTTACTGTACGAATTTTTTTACAAAATGACAACAGGTTAAATATCAACAATTTTTCGAAAATCGGAAACTCGGTGTTCAGCTTCTCCAGAAATTTTTTCTTTTAAATTGCTCTTTTGACATTTTCTTGATCAGTAACATTTCTGATTAAGAATCAAGAAAACTGAAATCTCGTTACGGTCGAATCTAGCGACAGGACAAAGGGAGATATCATATTTCAGAGAATGGTGTAAGGTTTCGCCTGGCAACCGCTTCCGTTCGGATAGCTGCACACGAGAAGTTTCTTTTAGGTTAGCTGTGGCTTTCAAACTTGTTTGCTCCTGGAATATGTTTAAAATTTCCCAGCGAAGTTCGGCTTAAAGTTCCTTATTGTTGAAATAAGAATATTGTCAGAAGCAACTTGAACTTATATCGCGGGACAAGGACAAACGTATGGCCGGGGCTGAAGTGGCGGTGAGCGAGAAGTAGTTTTGTAGGCTCGGCGCCAGGGAGCCGTGTTAACTTGTTTATTGGCCTCATTATAATAAACCAACAGACTAATCACTTACGGTGGAAACTGCGGGAAGTCGCTAAACTTTTTTCTCAAATTATTTTCTCTGGTTGGGACTCTGGATGGTCTGCATTAGATTCTGCTGGACTGTTTTCAATTAGGAACACATTTATTTTATTTATAATTTATTACATTGCCTTGCTTCTCGACATTGGCGAGGACTCTCCGCTCTTAAACAATTTTATATCATATAATACGTAATTTTGAAAATGCGTATTTAATGTAAAGTTGGAAAAAATATTTTTGACATTTTCATATTTTTTTAATATCATGACTATCTTAAATTGCACCAACTCGTTTCTCCCATAACTGCATACAATTCGCAGTTAATTGATAAGAGAGTATATGACACCTACTTTTAAAAAATCTTGCTAAAGTTGTTGAATTTCAAATTTTTCTAACTGATTGCGTTGTTAGTTGGCTGTAGTGGGCAGAATTAATTTTTCCTGAAGCCAAAACTTAATTTCTGTAGGGGTATATTAAATATAAGGATTGGTTGCTAACTCACTTTTAAGTTTACAGGAGATTTTAAACTCCAAGTTTCGTGGGTGTCGTTACAGCAACGAGGGCGTTAAAGGATACGTTGAGGGACACAGATCTTTCTGGTAGAATGTTTGCAAAGTTCTCCTATGGTAGACACGGTATGTCTTCCTTAAAAGTTAGTTGCAAACAGGCTGCAAGAAACCTTTCAGTTCGTAAATTGGAGGAGCTTCTAAATAACCACAGCTTCTTGCGAATTTCTAGTCTTCCGGCGTTCCTCGGAGCTTCGGCGAACAGAAGACGAAGTTTCGGAGTCGAAAATTGGGGAAACGTTCCTTGGACATTGAAATTAAACGCAATAATTACACTGTCATTTATATTTAAGAGCGGCCGTTATGCTGGTAGACTAAAAAGCTCACGAACGCGGAATACGTCAACCCCTCCGATAATATCTGTAAGAAAACCTACGTTATCTTTCCACAATTGTCATCCCTTTATTTGACTCACCTTTTAACTACGAAATGCAACATATATGTTTAAGAAATTTTTGTCGGTAATCAAATTAAAAGGTTTTTCTTTAACATAGTCCTGGAGGATAAAAAATTTTCAGAAAAATGATTGAACCTTTTCCAATGGGATTTTACACACGCATCTCTTATTATTTGAAGTACATTAATTGAAATAATCGAAATTACACGAGTTTTATATTTTTCTTGAAACGCCTGCACGTTGATTTTACAAATCAAAACAAATCCTTGATACACATATTCTACGACACCTGTGTCCCAAGAAAATGCAAAGAACAATCGAATTTTCGAGAATGGAAAACCATCGATTTACCTTGGGTTCGAGGAGAATCGTTTCTGCCCGGTTGAATTTGACGAGCCCGAGTTTCCCTGGTTGAAATTGGCATAAGGCGCGATGCTTGAAAAAGTTTCGGCGAGGTGTTAACACGCCTGGCCGTTCCCATTTCCCGGAGCATTTAATCCATTCCGTTCCCGTCCGCATCGGATAAAAGATTAAACACGAGAGTCCCGCTCTCCTTGTTTCAAGCTTCTTAGTCGAATTGTGAGACTTCTCGGTCGGATTCTAGATGGGCTGGGAACGTAAAGCGTACGGTAGATAGCAAAGATAAGGTGAATTGAAACCCAAGGTGTTGGGCGAACAGGTTGAAGTGGTATTGAGGGTGTTGCTAGGTTACTCGCGCCCGAGTTCGGTAGATGAGAAGGTAGGCATCGGGTTTATCGTGTGTATCTTCGATAGGAGGAAAACTCCGACCGCGGTACACCTCAAACGTTACGCCTCTCTCTCTTTCTCTCCCTTCTTCGACTTTAGGTCTTAATTTTCTTCTCATTTCAGACACCCTTTCTCTCTCTCTTTCTATCCTTTTCCCACCGTGTTATAGCCCTGGGTTCGCACCGTTCGCCGTTGTCCTTTTAATTCCGTCAGTTTGTCGAACGTTATTTGAGCCTGAAAGAGTTACGACATCCGAGCAGTCTAGCTTCCGACCGTATTCGCTCCCTACATTTGTTCTTTTAACCTCTTGTGAAAACTCGCTCTCGCCTGCTTCCGAAACATTTACATAGCAGGCGGAACACGGGTAAACATAGATTGTGAAATACAAGCTCGAAGGTAATTTTCGTCTCGTAAATATTTTGCCAGCAGATAAAGGGTTTTGCGACAGGGACGCCGTAATGGCACGCCGCCATGCTCGCGTGAACCGCTGCTTCCGCATGCTGCTTCAATCGACGTCGCTGGATTATTTCTACGTTTATAAGATTCATTGTTCGAACAATGGTTTCACATTCTGCTTCGTTTGTTGACGGTACGTCTAAATGTTCCATCTTATTGTTGGGATAAGCGTTCCTTAGTTAGTCGATTTAATATATTCTTCGAGGCACAAGGGTTGTAATTGCGTGTACACAAATTTCGTGATCGGATCGAAATAAAAATTAGTAATATTCTAATTTAATCTATAAGCTCGTAACATAATATTTTATTTCTTAAATATGCAGAACTACTTAAACAGCGGATCTTTACGCAAAATAACCATTTTCTACGTCCATTGCAAGGCATGGAAATTAAATAGGAATTCATTTCGTCAGCGAATAGCTTTTAATAAATTGAAAATAGTCTAACAATGTCTCCTGAAATTCTGACGTTTTCGCTATTCCGAGTTGAATCGACTATTTTTTGCCACAAATGCATAAAATACGCGACTTATGGGTTGTTTCAGAGCGATATCGCGAAACAAAATTGCTGTATGGAAATCGTAATTGGAAATTCGAAATCGGGAGGTGGCGTGAAGTAATTTGGAGCGGAGCCACGGTTCCCGGTTCCTTTTCCACAATCGCGGTCTCTGTTCCATTAAACCGCCGCGAGTCCGCTAAACTGCTGAATTACATAAAGAAACAATTTTACGGAACGGTCCGCGCGCGGCGCGCCGGGAACGACTGGGACATATTTAGTCGCATTTCGCGTCGCGGCGTTAACGAGCTCTTTGCTCGGCTCGTTTATCGCGAATGTTCACAAATTGATCGCAATACATTCGGTTAACAGCTGGCCACTGTATGCAGCCCCCGTAGAACACCACTCTGGTTTTCGGGGACGATAACCAACAGCGAACCCCTTCGACCATGCGGCAACCCGATAGATATACCCGCGATCCGTTATGCCAGCCCCTCTTGTTTCGGCGTTGCGGTTGCATTAAAACAACCTGTTACCTTAGAACAGGTAACTCCGATCCTAGTTTTCTAATAACGAAAAACGGGCCCCGGGTAGTTAACCACCGAAATTACGCGCTGCTCGTTCTGCACCCGACTTGATACAACCCGTAAATCTCGAGCGTGATTCGTGCCGAGCACGGTAACGTCCCGGTAGTTGTCCTGTAGTATGTCCTTGGTGTGCGTTTGCGGCAACAGCTTTATGAAACAGACAGTGTTCAACGATTCCGTAAATGTTCGATTTTGTTACGAACTGCAGTAATGCCTCGTTAGTTGTCTATCTTCGTGATTGATTAAACTGTTATCAGTAAAATTAACAGACATATTCAACTATCCTGAGAATGTTTGTCTAAAGTTGAATGCTTCAACGGATATTTTTGTTACTAACTGCAGTAATGATTGACTGCTGTTAGGATCGTGGATTGTTGCTCTGGGATCAAGAAACATTATGTTGAACGATCCTAAGGACATTTGTTTGGTATAATTTTGTTAGGAACTGCAGTAATGCCTCGTTAATTGTCTATCTTCGTGATTGATTAAACTGTTATCAGTAATATTAACAGATATATTCAACTATCCTGAGAATGTTTGTCTGAAGTTGAATGCTTCAGGATATTTTTGTTATGAACTGCAGTAATGATTCGTTTGTCTTCTCGGTTTACTATTGGATTGACTGTTGTTAGGATGATGGATTGTTGCTCTGGGATCAAGAAACGTTATATTGAGCGATCCTAGAAATATTTGTTTGGTTCAGATTATAATTTTGTTACGAACTACAGTAATACCTCGTTAGTTGTCTTCCTTCATGTTTGATTTAACTCTAATTAATCAAACTAACAAACACAATATTCAACGATCCTAGAAGCGCCTTAGAGTAACCATTCGAGTGGTAAGTGAAGACAGACAAAGATTAATTCTGGACATGTTCGTCTAGGTCAATAACAGTATCACCAATCACAGTAACGCCTCGCCAGTTATCGCGTCTGGTATCTGATGAGCAGTCTGTTCGAAATTGAAGGCGGAGAACATTGATAAGTTCTTGCGCCACGAACACGGTTCGAGCTAATAGCCGTGTTACCAATTACGGTAATGCCTTGCTAGTTGTCGGGTCCGTTGTCTGGTTAGTTATGTTTCTGGAACTCCGTGTAGATAACAATGATTAATACTTGAAAGCCCTATCCGTCTCGACAATAGTCTGCGATACAAATCCGAGATCCAACGCGACCGTATGGACCGGGCGCAGCAGCATTCGTCTCACGTATCGAGAACTTTGACGTTTTATCCCATATTCGGTGGGAGAATCGATCGGGCGCGTGTATGTTTATTTAAATCCAATCTGGACAGTCTGGACTATCGCCAAGCACAACGAGCACGTGTTTGCACAAAGTTGGGGTAGCAGATGGACTAAGTTAGATAGGGCGATGCCATAACTCCCAGGCGATAGACGAGGAAATTGTCCGGCAGTCCTAATTTGCGTGAAATCGACGCCGCAGTGTTCTTGAACTCTTCGAGCACGATCCCCGCGTAATATCCCTAGTAATTCCCGGTAATTTCGACAATTGATCCCGGTGTTTCACGAAGCGGAAAAATTTCGGAGCGACGGTGCTGGATAAATCATCCCCTATTCGATAAAAGAACACTCGGCCGGTTAACTGATTAAGCAAAGAGGGTCAAGCGTCGGTGCTCGATCCCGCCGTGCCGACACCTCACGGCGGAGCTCGCGTTTTACGGCGACATTTTTCAGAAAAGTAACAGGCTGCTGCTGCCGGCCCGGGAAAAGCTATTCCAGCCGAGAGGCTTGATCGTATGTATCGGTTCAATTTTCATTCCCCTCCAATTTTCCGTGACGCCTCTCGAGTCGACTCGATTCGAGTGGGTACATACTCGAGTTAACGACTTCATCCGTGCTTCGTTCGCTAATCGGCCGTCTGGCAGGAAGGGGAGAGGATTTTAAGGAACTTCGCCCCACCGTCCGACGATCGAACAGCCACGGAAAATTAATTAATTCGTTCGTTAGCGACGGGGAAGACGCTCTCGAGGAGCTTTGTTGTCTTTGTCGCAACGAGCTGGAAATCTTCGTATGAACGTCCTCTCGACGAGTTGATCATTTTGTGTCGCATCGACAGCTTGGTCATTAGTGGACTGCGGATTTTATGCATTTTCGACGAAGAGGTGTAGGTGAAAAATGAATAGCAGAAAGATAAATGGAGTTTAAACAATTTTTATTTTGCTATTTATTAACCTTGGGATTCATTCAAGAATTGATTAATGTTCTTTACGTGCATTCCACAGAATTAGAACTCAGTAGCCCTGGATGCTCAACCCAGTCCCCTATTTAGCTAACAAACCGAGACGTACCGGTACAGTTTTCAGGAGCGATGTAAATATAATTTCGCTGATTAACGCGAATAGAAAGTAAACGTTTTGTGCGGCAGCTGTCTTACTATTCACTGCCCTTTGCTTCTCGTATAATATCGTGGCAAACGAGCTGCTGGAAAGCATCCCCCACGGCCATTTCGAGCGGAAACTCGTTCCAAGTTTCGGACACACGGGAATGGATACATCGATACAGAGGGACGGAGGGAGAGAGAGAGAGGAAGAGAGAGAGAGAAAGTCATCGGTGCGCATTCGTACACGGGAGCAGTTGCAGAAGCGCGTGCACAGTTTCGCACACTCACACAGTGTTTCATAGAGGCCGAGTGCGAAGCCGGAGTTGGTGTACGCAGCAACGACGCTCGAATTCAACAGCTCTGCAATATTCCGTCTCTCGGAGGCATGAGAGGCCACGCTTCGCCGGCGTTACATTATTCCGCTCGCGAGAATAAGCAGATTCGATCGTGCCGCGGCAAAGGAAATTCGTATTACGCCGGTTCGATCGGTCGCCGAGACAGTGACTGGCAGCCAGACAACGTTTTCCATTAGCAACAGAAAACGCGCTACGTTATCTGTGCACGTGGCCGCTCGATGCGCCATGAATTCGAAACGAGCCTTGTTACGAATCTGATAATCTGATTTCTCTCTCCCCCCGTTCGCGCTGTCTCGCTTTTTTCTTCGACCGCCCTCTCGCCCGTTTGGCTTTTCGTTTCGTCAGGTCCATTATCGGTTCCGCGGCGACTTTCAATATCATTTTCACGGAATAACCCTCGACCAACCGGCTCCCTCGCACCTGCACAGGGTGCAAAAGAAATAAGCATCGTAGCGTGACTCTATATGTCTGAATCGGTGAGGATTCACTAAAAAATTTTCCGCAAGAATGACCTCGACCTAGATTTTCAAGGTCAAATGTTTTTTTTCATTGTGTCGTATAGTATTCGTCACGAGGAGCAATAGTCTCAAAGGAATAAAATGTTCTGAACTTTCAGAACTTTATAAACTTTCAAGATCCGACTCGACGCGACTCCGTCCGAAGCTTGGGTATCCGCACACCCCTATCGCTTATGATTCTCACCCCAAGAGTCGACGACGTCTTTAACGAGGATCCACCAGCGAACGTCGAATCACGTAGAAACTGATTCTCCCTTTTCAAACAGAAACCTTATCTATTGGAGGTTTGAGAGGCCTCAACAATAACGTAAGGAAACAGTTAACAGCAATCTACAGTAACGCTTCGCTATTTGTACCTTCATATCCGATAAGCAGACTGTTTAAAATCGCAGGATCCTCGTACTTCTGGAAGCGAAGGAGCAACTTTTATCCTCCGACGTACCGGTTCGTGTCGGACGATTACCGTCCCGGTTATGGCTATTTCGCAGGGGGTTGCAGCGGGTAGATATCGCGCGAATCAAATTCCACGGGGTTTTCAGGCCTATCAGCGGGCAGCGGGTAGGTTCTCGTCGTTGTCGGTTGAAACGGGCATCGTGTAGGAGCGATAAGAGGCGAGCAGCAAGGGAAACGATGATACTCGAGGAAAAGGGCTGCTCTGAAAAGCCTACCGCAATCATCGTAAGGGGATTCGGGGATCCCTTTCGGCCGTTGCGTCATCCCGACTACCTTCTCCGGGTTTTTCGCCCCTGTCTCTCATTTTTCCTTCTCTCTCTCTCTCTAGCGGTACGAAAAGTCGCTTTAATGGCTCCACGGAGGACATAGCAGTTGACCGAAAAAACAATTCCAGCTCCCGGAATCTCCTACGACGTCCACGGAATCGGTCAGCGATTCTGATGCTTTTTCTTCTCGCCTCCTCCGTCCCCTTTCATCTTTTTTTTTCTTCTCGATTCTCCTTTCCCCCGTCGACTCTGCCCCGTTTCGACCGTATACTTTTTACGATCGCGGAGAAAGGAACTTTTTCGATACTGGGAAATATTCTCGTTTTTCGAAACGCACGCCGGTTTCTTCTGTTTGTTCCCCGGGCGAACGTCGATACCATCGAACCCCGTCATTCCCGTTTGACAATTCTTTGAACCCCGTCATGCCCGCCCGACACGTTAGTATCGATACTCGCTCCAGATTATTTCCGATCCGCGCCGTCGATGACCTTATTTCGCTGTACCGTATGTATTAAACTGCTTTAATCTATCGCCCATCGGATATGTATTATCTCTCCGCGATCGGCTACGCTCTATTTGCCGAGAGACATTGGATTAACTTTATTCCCGAACGGCTTTTTTCCCTGTGATAATCGCGGCCCGGAATTTATCGAGCCCTTCCCGCCAATATCCGATCCGTCCGAACGTCTGCGGGATGATTTAACGGATTGCGTACCTTCGGTTGAAAAATAAGGGAGGTTCAATTTTTTTCAGATATACAAATATGTCTCTTCAAAAAGTTAAACCATCGCCGGTGAAGTGTGACTCATATTTTTTATTTCATTATACTAAGAGTCTCAAAAATGTACTTCCTTGAAAGAGGTGATTCCTAAGGTCATTGGAAGTCACTTTTCTAAAAAGTTATTAACGAAATACACGGACCAATCAGAGCGCGACTACAGCGAAGGGGTTCGTCGCAGGGGCGGAGCCACGCTGTAGCCACGTTCTGATTGGTCCATGCTTATCGTTAATAACTCCTTAACAAAGCTACGGAGAACATTTTCGCAAAGGAAAAAGTGAGATCAAAGGACCTCAGGAATCACCACTTGCAAGCAAATACATTTTTAGGACACAATACAGGGTGTCTCGGCTGAAGGAGGCCGCCTAAATATCTTTTACTTTTAATGGCACAAAAAATATAAATGACATAATTTAAATGATATCGAAGGAGGAATATCATAGAAGAACAATTTTTCTTGTCCGGTTATTTTTTCATAGTTTTTTCAAGGTCATCGTTATTTTTTATCGGGAAAACTTATATCTTTTTTTATTCCATCTTGTAGCGGCTGAAAAAGTACATTTGAATATGCTTAAGTCGTTACCTTCAGGTGACCTTGAGTACCAAAACATGTGATAAAATTGTAGGATAATATTAGGATTACATTTGAACTTATTGTTCAAAATTGTTCTTCTATGATATTCCTCTCTCGATACCATTTAAATTATGCCATAAATGTTTCTTGTGCCATTAAAAATAAAGGAGATATGCAGGTGGCCTCCTTCAGCTGAGACACCCTGTATATCGGTCCTATGCGATTTTTTCAACATTTTCAAGTGTACATAACTTCTTATGGGAGCAAGTAATCCTCGTCCCGTAACCGTATCCGGTGGCCAGGAGTTTTACATACACTTACCCCAGATAAGGTTCGTTATTCGGGCAATTAAGATCGCGTGTTCTCGATATTTTTGATTAAGCTGCAATTCCACTTCCGACCGCGCCGGCTTGAGGAGGGCTCTTGCGCCTCCGCTGCGGCTGCCGCTGAATTCCGAGAGATAAGTTCGCCTCTCTCTCTCTCTTACTCTCTCGCACCCGGTTCAGGATTTCGAGTCATGCATTTTCGTGGAGGCGTACGGGATAAGGAGAATTCCTCTCGGGTTTAGGGGGCTAGCCGACTGCGCGAAAGAAGAAGAAAAAGAGCCGGAACGGCACACAGCGTTGCGATCAATGCTAATTAACTGAACAAAACTCATAAGGGCGATGAAGAGTGTAGTTCCGTTATAAATGACGATAGATTCATTTTCCGTTCAACATAAATAAATACCTTTTCTGTTTAAATAACATTTCTTATTAAACCACAATTATTAAATAGTGTGTACATGAAAGAATAAGCATTTATTACAGCCACACTTTGTAGTAGTAGTCGTAAAGAAGGTTTTGTCCAGCTAGCACCTCGAATCGCAGCACTGTGCGGCAGGGGAAAAAAGGGGAAGAAGGATGAGGTGGAAGAGAGTGCCGGCGTCAGGCAGCCAAGCAGGGCGAGCCGCCCGCGAACTTCTGCAGATATTGAATATCTTGGACCATCAATCACTTCGGTGCGGCAATATCCGAAAGTATTGGCCCTATATTTGTTTCTATACCGAGGCTCGATGTATGGCTGGAGAGCGTCAGGCTGAGGGAATCGTCGGATTCAGACCCTGTTCACGCTGCACTCGTTTAAAGCTTTACTCGTTTAAAGCTTTACTCTTCCTGGCTGGGTTCCTTCTGACCCCTATCCTCAATACCCTAATTCTTCAAGCAAAAATTCCAAAGAATCAATCTGTGTTGAAAAAGACATCCGTTTCATTTAAAAGGGTACATTTGCAGTTTTTAAAGACAATGTTACATTTATGCGGAAAGTAAGCAAGTAGTATAATTGACTTTTGTACAGGCTCCAAGAATTCTTTCTACAGCTTTCCTGCATTTCTAACTATATCCAAGATATAACCCTTTCTACTTGAATGTCTGATTTCTCATTGACTTGTATCACTTATAATTAGTAGTGCAAGCATTCTAATGATAATTCTAGTATACTATATTTATGTTCATTGTTTTAATTATATTTCTAGTACACAGAGATTCCACTGAAATGAAATAACAATTTTTGAAGGAAGTGCATCTATTGATGTGGGTATTGTCAGTAGGAATGGATTCGCCATGTGTAAGATTGCTACACGACTATGTCCTCTTCTGTAGCTAGTCTAAAGTGTCTATAAGAGAAGATCCTCTTCTCTAACCAGTCTGAACTGACTACTTGACAAGGTCCTCTTCTTTAGCTAATCTAGACAGGGCCGGATTAAGCCCACTAGCAGGAGTAGCAAATACTACAGGCCCCGCTCTTCTGGGGGGCCCCGCGCTTGCAGCAGAAAATGTGTAATAGCCCTGGCTACCGTTTACAGATATTTTTGCTTAAAAAAAAGGTCATTCACTTTTGTTTGTTTCTATGATATTATCATGCAAAAGCTGGGGCCTCCTGGTAACATTTGCTACGGGCCCTGCGCTGGCTTAATCCGGCCCTGAATCTAGAGAGTGTCAATATAATTATGTTCTCTTCTCTAGCTAGTTTAAAATGTCTATACGACTATGTCCTCTTCTCTAGCTAGTCTAAAGTGTCTATACGACTGTGTCCTCTTCTCTAGTTAGCTTAAAACGTCCTCACCCATCTCCACAAAATCTATAGTCCATCCAACGAGACAAGAGAGTAAACGTAAATGCATGCTGCGGTTGCAGTTATTGGCTGCCACTTTCTATCCTCAGGAGCGAATTCTAAAAGACATCCCGTCACCCTTCAAAACTGATTAATTGTTAACAAATTGAACCAAACGACTCGACGTTTGTTTAAGTCGCTAGTATAAAAAATTTTAGAAAATCATTGAAATCCATAGGGACGTCCCACATCAATGATAGCACATGATTTCACGTGACGCGATAGCGATGTGTCTGTACCTTAACTCTCTCTCGTCTTGTTGGACGGACTATGGTCCGGTCTACATCATCGAATCAAAAGTCGTCCGTACCGGAGAAACGAAAGAACCGTTTCCTCGTCAACTTACACTTTATAACTTTTTCCTTCGGCGCGTCTACTTATCGGAAGCAGACGGTCGCGCGTCGTCGCGTCGCTAAAAACTTGGGAGACTTTACTGTTCTTATAGCATCTCGCGCCACGCTCCATTGAAAATATCGTAATTTATCTGTCACCGAAGCAACCATTTGTTCTCCGCGTTTGTTTTCTTACGTTCTCCTTCTTTCGTCGAAGCTATTCCCGTCGTTGTCGTCGTTTCCGCTCGTATCTTCTCCGGAGGTGTCTTCGTGTTTCTTGCTTGCTCTCTCGACGGCTACTGTGCCGTCCTCGATTCCTCTTCGTTCGTTTACCTTGCTCTAGATTTTTATAACGATCTCGAAACGACGACCGACGAGATCGCAGGGGATGGGTGCGCGAGAATAAACCGGCGTCGAAATAGTCGCTCGTAACCACGCGTCGCGACGCTGGCTCAGACGTATCCGCATTCGGGATGCTCGCTTGTTTCATCGCTCGGACAATAAAGAAGCGTTGAATCGCGACGCTGTTTAACGGTCTTAATACTCAAACTTTACGCTGCTGGTGGCTCGAGGAGAGACGAAGGTGTCGCTTGCGTTTTATACGCGCTTTATCGACTGATAAAGAGCCTCTTCGTTCACATGGTCCTCCGCTGTCTGATTTCAGAATAATACGGTGGAATTTGTATAAGAATACGATACAAAATCACCAACTTTAAATTTCCGGAATTTTTTAAAAATCGATCTTCCAGTCAAAAATTCTGAAAAAATTCACAGTCGTCTGTGCTATTAGGTAGAACGTTCATGAATTTTTTATTAAGTAGAACAGAAGAAATAGATCATAACCGGAAGTACCGACTTGAAGCTTGTCACGGAGGGTTTTATCTGGAACCTTATCTGGCTACACCCTCTGCTCCTTCTTTCGGGAAATTATTTATTTACCATTTTATTTACCATTCGTCTAATCGCTGTAACTGTAACACAAATCGTAGTGCAAGGGGTTAATATATTTTCGCAAATGGTCGAGCGCTTACAGAAATTTCGTCCACCGTATGGGGCTTCTACACCCTCTCTGCCCTCCCAGGAGCACCCTACGCCCTCCATTTCCGTCGACAGATCGTGGCAAAGTGGTTCGCGTGTAGACACTGCGCCGCTCTCTCGATAGGGAGTCGGATCTCTCAAGATGGTGCACCTTGGCACTTTGCTGTACGAGACTTTTCTCCCCTCTCCCGCTCAGCATCGCTGCTCTACCGTTCGAGGAGACATATACGCCAAGCTGTTTCTTTCTGCAGCAACTGTTAGCTCCGTGTCCTTGTTCCTTTCACGAGCGAGCAACAGCGGCAGTAGCAGCAGCGCGTCGTCGCGATGGAAAAAACGGCTGCGAGGCGGAAGAGAAATTGCGGCCGGGGACGCGCGGAGGGTAGTTTCGCCTGAATGTTCCAAGTTTCTTTATTAGATCGGGGGTGTCCATCCGTCGGAAGTGGACCAAAATATCCCTGGCTCTCTCCGGAGTCTCGTGTAAGTGGCGAGCTCCCCAAAAGCGCCAACCCTCCGAACGACGAGTGTTACGTTTGCATGCCGTGTTTATATCGGGATGCAGAATCTGAAGTGGCTTGGGCGGGCAAGGGCGTCCCCAGGAAACGTAATATGGACTAAAGATGAAATCTTTGAAGAAGTTTCATAGGTTTCTATATCCTGGAGGTAGCCGGGGGACGCGACGGCTCTCCTCGTCAAATATTGTTCTGTATCGAGCGTTCGCAGTCGAGCGGTGACCCAATATCTCTCTCGCTCTGCCCCCGTGCCGATGGGATCGCGGACGCCCCTAACATTTTCGATGCAGACACATTCCGGCAACGTGACGCGCCGATAAAATACCGGAGAATACCATCCCTACCAGCATCTTCGAATATTAAGCACCGCACCGGAAAAAGAAGCTTCCTGTCCGCCTGCAGAGATATGCGAGGCATCCGTGTTACGTAGAGAGACTTTTGACCCTTTCCCTGTGATAGGTGTCGGAACAAAGGGTCTATTCAAAAATTCAAGAGAGCCTCGTCCTTCAGTTGTGGCCAACGTGACATAGTGTGTTTCAAAACAGTCGGTACCTACATAAATTCAAAATCACGTCTCGCTTCATCTCTCTTTATTTTGACGCGTATTCTCTCCGTCACTGCAGATTTGGGAACAAAATCAGAAGAAAGTTTGGAATGCAGAGAGTTCGAAAGTAATTTCAACGAGTCAAAAAAGATTGACTCAGTTACCCTTACGCTTCGAAATGTTAGTTGCCCGACCCAACATTAAAGCTTGTTTTTAATTTCCTGAAAAATTGTAAACTATGAATTTAATTTGATTTAAAGTAGATTAGTTATATATGAATATGTATTTTCTGTAATTTATTTATTTTAATTAGTGCAGCAGAAATAGATCTCACAAGGAGAGTGCAAGGCCTTCGGGTCACCGATTTAGTTGAGATTTTGTATACTTATAGATCTCGATCTCCCTTTTACGAATATATACCATTATAGGGGCAAACACTCCATAATTGTTGAGATATTCATAAACAAAGTTCTTAAATTAGTGCTTAAATCTGCAATTGTAGGGAAAGTATACATCGAATAATGTCCTTTTGTATTGGCAACTTACTAGACTTACACCCGGTGGGCTAGGGCTCGATTCTCGTCTGGGGAAAAAAATTTTTTTACTTATTTATTTATATTATTTATTTGCTGTGTAACATTGACTTGTTTATAAGAGATTAGAGATTAGTTTATAGAGATTAGTTTATAAGAGACATTTCTTACAAATTGATACAGATTGGTGGTACATGTCGTAAAAGCATACTTCCGTATGCTTTAAAACTTTTGTTATTTAATTTGTAATAAATGTGTAATCTCTTATAAACAAGTCAATGTTACACAGCGAATAAATAATATAAATAAATAAGTAAAAGAAATATTTTTCCCCAGATGAGAATCGGACCCTAGCCCACCGGGTGTAAGTCTAGTATGCTGCCATTACACATTTTTTTTTCTTCTTAAACAACATTTTTATTTATGGCCAACACTTACATTTTTAGGGTTATACAAAATGTATAAAAATATAACGCTTTTGATGTGTAAAATCTAGAGTCTTAGAGCAAATGTGCTTTAAACAGACTTAGTTATATTGTACTGAGAATTATTGCGAGGTACGCTACCCTTTTTGTTCTTTGGTAAGTTAACGATTTATAAATTTGTTTATGCGCCCGAAATGGTGTTAAATTGCTGCCATTACACCAGGACATTATTCGTTGTATACTTCTACAATTGCAGATTTAAGCATTAATTTAAGAACTTTGTTTATGAATATCTCAACAATTATTGAGTGTTTGCCCCTATAATGGTATATATTCGTAAAAGGGAGATCGAGATCTATAAGTATACAAAATCTCAACTAAATCGGTGACCCGAACGCCTTGCACTCTCCTCGTCAGATGAGATCTGAAATGCTTAATAAAAAAAAAAGAAAAAAAAAAGATTAACTAGAAATGGACTAAAGCTGTTACATATTTTCGGGGACACGTTCTTCTGTCGTATGAATGGACGTAATTGAGTATATCCTTTATACGGTTGACTCTGTCAAAAGTGAGGGAGAATCGGCGTGTTTTCTTTGGCGATATCGGCTCCAGGGAAAGCCCGAAACTCGACACGCGCGCAGCCTTTTCTTCTCCGATATTTATTTTACCGTAATTCTCTTTTCCCCTCTGCGCCGGTGCACGTGTCTCGTCCAATTTCGCGTATATAAGAGGAAATATTTTCGTGTGTTTGGAGAAGTTTAAAGCCACATTATTCTAAAGATCGGAAAAGTACCATTCCTATGCTAACAAGAGCTTCTTCAATTATACTTTGTCCCGGGCCTTCGCGAATTGTTATTTGTCCTCCTCCGTACACCGTTCCTGCTTCCCCTCCACTAACGTTTTGCATAATCTAATTTCGCCTCCTTACCGGTTTCGACCGTTTACTTTTATTATAATTAGTTTATTTCCGGCGGCGGTGTTTACGGGGATATCCGAGTGGCATCGGACTGCTTATTATTATCGTATTAGATTAACGCCGTCGTTTATTGTCTCATTTTCCGATCTCCAATTCTGGGCAATTGTGACACAACAAAATAATAATGAATAATAATAAAACATTTCTGGATGGAATCTTGACGTGCTCAAGTCGAATAGTTTTATCCAAAAATTATAGAAAAGAAAAATTGTAAAACCGTCTCTAATGCAGATTATTCTGAAAATATTAATTAATCTAACATAAAATTGGTTCAAGTCATGACAAAATATAGCAAACGATATACTATCCAGTTTTCCAGAATAGATTTAATTTACATCAATTTAACCCTTAAGTCGCATACCATTTATTCAGATCTACCCAGATCTTCCTAAAATTGTGTAAAAATTTATTAAGACTGTCTTAGGTATGTAACATAAGGTCGAAAGGTTCTAAAGAAGTTAACCCTCGCAAGGTAAGGTCTAATAACTCATAAATAGTAAGGTGGGGTCTCTTAGACCCCGACAAATGAATTTCATAAATAGCCTCGTTTTTCATAAATTTGGGAGAAAGAATAACACAGGATAAAAAGTAAACAAACAGATTTAATTTTATTCATATAAAAATTCTTTTCAAAAATCGAAGGTTAACAAAATTCCAATTTGCAAATCGAAAATTAGTGTACAGAAATTTGGTCATCGGCGACCCCGGGATACCATTGCAGGGTGAACGCATTTGAAAGTGCCACGAATGCAAATGCGCACCGTTTTCACAAGCCATCGTGGAAGATTTCGAATTCCCACGAACATCCACGGTGTTCATGGACAAACAAACATTTATCTGGCATTGCTAAAATTGTCCTGGCAATTTCGTTCGAGCCCTGTGTATGAAACTGTCGATCGAACGCGATGCCGTGTGAGAAATGATACCTGGAAGTGTTCACCCACGTGTACGCACACACTACGCTCATTCTTTTCGTCGCCTATAAAGTCATGACGTTCCAACTGCACGCTGGAACGCTGGAACGCTGGAATATACGGTTCTTTTATGGGGGTTTTTATCGCTGTGTAAACTATGCGATATCCTCCCATATCCGTTTCCGCTTTTACGGATGGCCCCGACCTTTTATCCCTCGTAGAATCGAGTTAGCTTTTCCGGCGAAGATGAATTCTGATAAATCGTTCGATTCGTTCGAGATCGTTAAAGAACATTCAGCTCTTGATTATATTCCCGCGACTCCGCCAGCCTCCATTTCCACCTTCTCCGGAATCGCATGAACTCGATTCTACTATTCTTCCCCATATCACTTGATGCCGAGAACAAAATTCTACGGATCTTTATGACAAGTTAGAAGTTTTCTTATTTTTTGTTCCCCAATGTTCTTAACCCTTATCCGATGTACTGGGGTCTCTCACGACTACAATTGTTCTTTAACTTCTTCAGAATATTTTAATTATTCCGTGTTAAAGATATCTGAGAAAATTCCTACAAAATTTTAGTATAATTGTCATTACGCTACGGATGTTTATACGGATCCATAATGTTGTAGAATATTTCCCAAAAGCATACAACTAGTGATTTATATTTTTCGAGCGTAGAGTTTGCAAATGAAAATTGCATATATTTTAAAAGCAGGGTTGCATCCAGAAAAATCAACGTTTTCATTATATTTATGCGACGCGGATTAATATTTCTGCTACCAATTTCGCGAGGTAGAAATATATTAATTAAACACGTAAACTTTATTAAACTTTCACGATTGCTAGTCGACCAACCAGTATGTTGAACGCGAGTAGGTCTCACGAATCGAATTTCTATTGACGGATTCGGTAAAAGTACATGTCGATGCCAGCGCGACCGCGGTGTAACCGTCGATAATTGGTCAATTGACTACCGGAATGCCAATTACGGTTGTGGCCGGGAGTAGATCGTGGTTTTACGACTTTTGCCGTGGCGTCGGCGTAGAAACCGGCCGATTAAATTGACCGTAGAAACGGATAGATCAAACTGAATAATCCCCGGCGTGTCGCTCGTGGAAATGAAGTTCGAGTCACGGGATGAAGTCAGCGGGGGATGTTCGCGCACCCTTATTCCACCCTTGACGCTTCTGCGGCTAACAGTTGCCGCGAACTTTGATAATCTATATCGCTTACAGGCCGTGTCCCGACATCCGGGCCACCTCGACAGAAAAGTTCGAAATTCGGCGGCCGCCTTTCTTCCTTTCCAGTTTTTCATCCCCCTCTTCACGGAAATCAGCTGCAATTGCAATCCACCGCAAGTTTGACGCGCCATTTTTCCTGATTCCACGCTGCACTACATCGAAAACGTACGGTAACTTTTCTAGTTAATTTATCTGCGAATTAAAATGCTGTTTCACTCCTGTTTACAGTCATTTATTTCAGGATCACAGTAATGTCTCCATATGTGTACATGTTTGTAAAATTTATCGACAGATTTAATAACGCTCGTTTGTTTTTTTATTATTTTCTTGTGAAACTTGTATCGACGCATTCGTGACATTTTTCTGATTGAAATGAGACTAAACATGACGTAGTTTAATTCACGATTTAGTACAACTTTGATTATCCGTACTGATGATATAGACTTCAGTTTTTGTAAGTAGCGTCTAGAAAATTTAGCTAGTAGTTCACTGATGCTAAAATATTATTTTAGAGATATTGTGGAAGAGAATAGGAATTATAAAATAAAAGAGGAGAGAATACTCTTGACGAATCCATATTTATAGTATGTTTTATCCACAGAGGTACGCCGTTTCACCTGATCTGTTAACATACGGTTACTTTCTCCGACATTTATTTGCTTCGTGTAGTATCATCGCGATCTCTTTTCGTCGATACAATCCGATATAAGAGAGCGGCTCTTAAAAAGGCGCATCCTCGAGGTATCTTGACGTTCTTGCCTTTACGCATTTGATCAAGTGTGCATCGGTTCCGTGATTTTTCCTCTCGAAGAAATATCGTAACCGATGCAACGAGCCACTCGAACACGAGCCGGCTCGGTTTCAAACATTCGTGAACCGCTTTCACGTGCCTGCCTGCTGGCTTCCGTCTGATTTCTGAACTCTTCTCCCGATATTTCCGGTCGGGGCTCGTTACCATTATTATTCGATACGTAACTCGGCCTCGGAATAATGCAATACCACTCTCGGGACCCCAACTAGTTCGACGTGTTCGATTTTGTTTCGTTTTTGTAACGTTCTGCCAATGTGTACACCATTCTCCGCTCTCCAAACTTCTACAAGTTAAACTGCCGATACACGAGTATCAATTAGCAGGATCTTTATGCGAAATAAAAATTGTTGAGATCAATTAGGAAAATCGGAAGTTAAATAGAAATGAATTTTCTATAGAAGACTATGTAATTTTTCTCCCATTAAACACTTTTCTCTATGTTTCTTACGATACGTGATATTTTCTCACCTCGCCAGAAAAATACGATTTGCTTCAACATCTTCCCCCGCAAAGGAAACATCCGTGAACATGTCGACGGCTTCTGTTCGTGTAATGATGTTTCTGAAGCGTATTTCATACAAAGACATCCAAAAAACAATTCTGTATGATTCTATCTTAAAAGTTCTTACAACATGACATTAGGGTGTGAATTTAATTCGGAACATAATATGACTATAGTGTCAATATTTTTTTCACTATAGTGTCAATATGTAGACTAAGTACACAAATTTTCATGAAAAGATTGTAATATTTTATGAAAAAGTTTTGTGAAAAAAAGTTAACTTTTAACATATTTTTTAAACAAATTATTTCTTTAAAAATTAGTTTGGGATACAAGATTCGTCACTCAAAGACGCACAAATTGTATTTTGAAATTTTCGTCTGGACCTAATAGGTTCGGAGATATTCAATAAAATAGATTTTGCAACCCCAACTTTCAGGGCTAATTTCACCCTGTTAACATGAATTCTCTGGGTCAGAATAGACCCAGGCTTCGCCGTCGAAGGGTTGAAAAATGCGTGTGATTCTAACTTCACAGAGAACTTGATGCCAAATTAGAATTTGAATTTCGACTATGATAGAATTACATATTGATCTAAAATTTTTAATCACATTTCTCATATAGTATCACTTTTAAAACAGACTTCAATTAAATTATTCGAAGCGGCATTATATGAGCAGGTGCTGTCGATGTAACTTTTTATCTGCGACGAGCAGGGAATGCGCGTGCGCCGTGATAAGGGCGTGATAATGAATGGAAACTCGATTTTAATTTAGCTTCGATGCCAGTTCACCGGGCACGTCGTTTCAACATATTTATGCAGGTCAGCGTCAGCTGCGAGCCCACTGGCACACGGTGAAAAATATCCTTGATAAAGTACCGCGGCTTAGCACGCTCGGAAATAATTGTAGCCTGTAGTGCGCGAGCCTCTCGATGTGCCTTTATCCGTATTTCCGTCCGGGATATTACCAACTATTATCGCTTTATTAATCGCTTTCTCTATCTTTCTCACCCCCAGCAATCTCTTGTAACGTTAAACCGCGTATAATATGTAACGGCGACCGGAAGCAAGCGGTTTGGTAGTTACAAATCGACTGCGCCGCTTTATGCGAATAGGCGTTTCTCTAAACGCTACATTTTTAAGTAATCACTAGGAGTCAAACAGAAATTTCATGCTTCCCTTAATAATTTTGATAAGCTTATAAGTCATTGATATCCTTGAATTCCTTTAGTCTACCAAATTGTTTGCGAAAACCACCCCCGAAAAGTAAACAACTTTTTTCAACCCTTAATATTTTTGATAAGCTGTAATCGATATTTCTAAATTCTTTTAGCCTACCAAATTGTTTGCGAAAACCGAGAAATAAATAATTTTTCCCAACCCTCAATAACCGATTTAAAATTCCGAAAAAATATCCCAAATAAGGCTAGATTTTACCTTCAATTTCGCTTTTGTTTCATCCAAATATCTCAAGTAACAACTGAGGAAATAAAAGGTAAATTTCAGGCTTTTCACGCACATACTACCCTTAAACGAAAAAGCAGAGATTTTAAATTTTACTGGATAGTGTTTTCAACAAAGAACATTATGAAGCACAAAAAAAGAAATGTAAACTGTCACGTTCTCTGTTACCTTTGACCGAAGCAGTGTTTCGTCGGAACCTAAGCAACTGTCTAAGGGTCGTGGTGGCTCACGAGAAGCAAAGGGCTTGTACCGATTTTCCTTATTCCTGTCCGTATTCCTTCGGGATGGAGTCAGATTGGTCGCTGTCCTTCCAATCCCGCGGTTCGTGCCTAGTCGGCGAAGAGGAACACACATGCCAGGAATGGGTCTGGCGTTCTCGACGTGTGCGGACAACAAAATAAGCGAATAATACGCGGCTACATACCGAAAGAACGGAATTATACTTGCGGGAAGAGACGGCAGGGCCGCGCCCGTCCGTGCATGTAGATGTAAAATAAGGACAGGGGCGAGGGTGGATCGTGAGCGATTGTTCGAAAATGGCAGAGCGGTGGTGAATGGGGCCCTGGTGCACGGGGGCCAAATACTGGCCGTTTGCCAAATAAACTCGATCAAAGACGAGTGTATATAATGTCGCACGGGGCCGCGAGCGCGCACACACTTGTCCACCGTACGACACGGCCGTATATCAGCTGGCCTGGGCTAGGTGCGACCATTAAAATTAAATATTACCGGGCTTTTTGGATCAGGCACGCGTCGCCGGGCCGCGCGATCCTTCACAAGAAAATTCGAGCATTCGAAGGAGAGTCCGAAACGAAATTGAAAGAGGAGCGGCGAGAGGAGGGCGCGAAATTAATGCGTGCCGAACCAATTAACATACCCCCCACCCTCCCCAGTTACTGGCGCCGTTATTACGCAAGAAATTTAATCACAATTTAATCACGAACGCCGCCGCGTAACCATTGCTCGTTGAATTCTCGACGCTTTTCCGGCTGCCTTGACTTTCTGCCGTCTCAAGCGTCTATTAGGAACACGCAAAATTAATGAATCCCCCGTAATTGCGAATTAATTTGCCCGCGTAGAAGCTCGCAAAGAATCTACTGAACGTGGCCCGCAGTCGCTCTGGCACCGTCGTGTCCGCGCCGCGGTGAAAGGCTCGAAAGAGCAGCCAGTAAACGAGAATTCTTGCACCCCCTCTCGCCGGAGAGTATGGCTGGCGATCGTGCCGCAAAAATAACTTTCCAGCGAAGAACATCTCCCGATGTAAGGGGAAACGATAACCTCGCGAGCGACCATTATTATTTCGCGCAAATTCCCGCCGTCGACCGAGTGTGACGGGAATTTCTTTTCTTATCGGTTAATTAGCACGCTAATCAGTAGAGCTTTTCCTAATTTCAGGATTTATTCAGTTTCGAACAAGATCGATTGAAAAAGATCTTTTTGTTTCCAATAAATGTTTAAAATTAATTCTAATTCTCTCTGATTAGAATGAGACCAAACAGGACATAGTCCGAAGAACTTCTTCAATTCTCGATTTAATAGAACCTCGATTATCCGAGGTGACTTAAGGGATGGTTTAATAAATATTCCACGCACAGTGTTTTCTGTTTTTAAACGCGAGAGAATTTTGTAAAGTGACGGAGGTGACGAGGGTTTTATACCCTCTAAAACCTCGACGATGACTTAGCTAACGCGCAATAGGGGATTTAGGGGATTCTTGCGAACTCGACGCGAAACCTCTTCCGATGGGAGACACACATTTCAGCCAAGATCTTAGGAACAATAACCGATGATTTCCTCGATACATGCAGTAAACGAACAAATGTTACGGTGACAATTTGAATAGATGGATGCGGGAGGGGGGGGGGGGGGCGGTTGTAAATTCCGTCGATTGAACGTAAAGAACGAGTGCAAAGCGCGTACAGCGCAATTCCGGTCTCGACGGATTTATTGGCTCGTCGTTCAAGCAATTCCATCGTTCATGCGTCTGTATTTATGGCAAAGCCTGTCGCGCGACTAACGTTCCTTATCGTTGAGAACGTGCGATATACTCGACGTCTTGTATCTTTGACAATCTTGTTCCCCCTGTATGAAACTCCAATTTTTTCCAAGTATATTTTATAAGAGTTGAAAAAATATATGTAGGTAGGAGGCTAGCTCACAAAATCGAGTGCTCAGGAAATGTAGTATTATATTACGTTGTAAAGTAAGTCCTTGCGTTCATGACACTGTGAGAATTCACCCACGTATACCCAGGAGGGATCATGTTACGCAGTTATTTGCTTTCTGACGTGAAAAGTTCGCTGGAAACGATGAAAATTCCATAATCAACCAGAAACTGTATAGTGTTCCCCCCATTAACAAGAAATATTGCGAAAAAGATACAAAAATAATACCGAAGAAGTAGCTAAAAACGATAAAAATTGTGCAATCAACTAGAAAATGTATATTCTTTCTCTTCAGAAGAAACATTGTGAGAAAGATACAAAACTAAATTGCGAATTTTCACGGTGATATCCAAAAAGTATTTCAATCCTAAATTTCTGATTCTTGAAAAATTGTCGATATTCGAACTACGATAACTCCGTTAAAAAGAATAGTACAGCAACAAACCTGGAATCATTTTACAGCTCGAAGACTTCACTTTTCCAATATATCATTTATTTTCTACGGAAATGTTATGTATGTTATTTGCATTCCACTAGAAAATTATACAAATTCAAATGTCTGTAAAAATAGCAGAAAATTTTTTCCAATATATTCACCAATGCATTCCGATGTTTACAAAACACGAAACCGTGCAATAATCCGCAGGGACCGGAAATCCGTAGTGAAAACAAGTTTCAAATGTTTGAGCCTTTCGAAAAAAAAGGTACTGGCGAGCGGTTAATTAGTTTAAGGGGGATTTCCACCGGTGGACGAGGGTTTGAAACACCGGGAAAAGTTAGAGAGCATGATTGCCGACACCCGTCAACGTTGGATTATACATATTTTTTTAACTGGAACACGAGTAGTCGCTTGTTCCGGACGAGAAACGAGCGGAACAACCTAGACCGGGGTATTACGCGCGCTCGATGAATGTTGGATAGAGCCCTGGTGGATAGAGAGCGGTGGCTAGGATGGGACAGAGCAGGAATAGGATAAGCGAACACGGGGAATACGATTGAACGACGATATCTAGTATGATTCCAGAATGGCCTCTCTATTTCGCCCCGGTCAGCTCGCCTCTCCGCGCCGACGTCCCCTGATAGTATATACGCGACTAGCATTACCTTCAAATACGGAGAGAGAAAAGCATCCTTGCGGATAGAAATAAGATTGACCGATCTCCTCCCCCCTCCCTCCTCTCGCTATCCCCTTTCGCAGAAGGCCGAGTCCACATGCGATTGAATCGCGAAACGTATCCGTCAAAAAGACCCTAGAAATTCATCATTCGGCCGCGCGCATTCGCCAGCCTGCATTGCAGTGGATGGCACGTTCACGGGCCATTTCACGATCGTATTGAAATTTCGGACATGCGAGCCCCGGATAAGTCGTGTTTCTTAAAGCCGTTGATACTCGAATGCCGGGAGGGGGGAGACCGTTTTAGTGATAAAACGAGGGATCGGAATAAAATGTACGCGATCCGACGGAATAATCGGGCCTCGGAGGTGAGTGAAAAATGTGTGGCCGCTTTTCCGGGACTTTGGTGAACGGTCAGAAAAGATGGAATAAATTGTCGGCGTTCTGTAACCCTTTGTCCCCACTGTCCCTTCTGAGGCACCGCGAAGAATTACTGTACTATCATTCAAAACAATTCTTACATTGCTTCTACTGTCTTCACGGACATACATTGTTGATAACGTGTGGTGTTGGTATTAAACAATATTTTATTTCAGCGTGTACAATGTTTGTACAATGCTTTTTAACGACAAAAAAATTTTATTTTTTCTTGGAGAATACACGACAACATAATAAATATAAATTTTCTTGTTCTTCTAGGAAATTAGGAACAACAAACTAGTCCTACTGTAACTGTAAAATAAATAGTTACTGCAAAAGGTTTGGATTGCGGGCCTTATGCAATAAAATTTTTGTGCATCAATTGCAAGATTCAGGGGCCAGGTGAATATTTATTTGCCTCACTAGTAATTTTAATCTGTTGAAAGTAATATATCGACTTGCTTGAATCCTACCAATCTGTTCACTGTTTTAAGTTGCATCTACTTACAGTGACTCCCACTAATATTCGGACACTCTTACGATTTGAACTTTTTTGGGAAGCTAGAGCAATTAGTTTGCTGCAGGATGTGAAAAAAATTTTTTTCAAAAATTGCAATTGATCGGAATTGTAGAAAAAATACTAAAACTTGTACAAACTTTTACAACTTCTTTATGTGGGCCTATATTGATAATTTAATGAATACGTTTTGTAGATCTGTGTCAATTAAACATATTCTGAAAATTTCGTCAAAATCGGTCGACGTTGCAATGAGCTACAAACATTTAAAGATTGTAAAAATTGCAGATTTTCACGATTTTCGGCCTATAACAACAGTAAATCTAAGAATTCTTACATCTTTCAAGGCCTGTCGTTTTTCGCATCAGCCGATTTCGATGAAACTTTCACAGTGCATATAATTGACACAGATCTACAAAACGTATTTTTTAAATTTTCAATATAGCCCCACATAAAAAGGTTGTAAAATGCAACTTTTATTTTCCGACAACTTGCAATTTTTTCCAAAAATTTTAGTCACGTTGTGCAGCAAACCAATTGTTCTAACTTCCCAGAAAATTTCAAATCGTATGGTCCAATATCAAAAATGTTGTCGTCTTTTTAAAAGTGTCCGAATATTAGTGGGAGTCACTGTATATGATTTCTCATCTTTAAAATTATTAAGGGAAGAAATAACATCGAATTTGGTTTCTATTTATTGCAATCGCAAATAAAATTGTTCTAACTTCCCAAAAAATTTCAAATCGTATGGTCCAATATTAAAAATGTTGTCGTCTTTTTAAAAGTGTCTGAATATTAGTGGAAGTCACTATATGTTTGTCGTAAATCCATAAAAAATTAATTATCAAATGTCGCAGAAAATTAAAGAATATTGGCAGACTTCGTCCAATCGAAATCCTGTTTATGATGACCTTATCGGAGGATGACCTCTCTCGAGGGAAGTCGTTCGCGCGTATATTTTTCGCCGGCGAAGGAAATGAATAACTCGGTCTCGATCTCAAGGCGTTCACCTTGCGACGTACTGTTTCAAGTATTGGCCGAGGAGCGGAATAGGAATCGGTTGATATGGTCCGCGAAGATTTGTAGGATATAGGTAGGACGACTGAATAACGGCAATGTAAGTTTCCTCGTTCCGACTGGAAAAATATTATTCGGCGGATAAGTCTTTTATCGTTCTCTGAAAAATTCCTAGGCGACTATCCTCCGCCGAGATTCGATTGTCTCTCTTTCTCTCTCTCTCGCTCTTCATCCCCTGTTCGAGAGGAAGGAGTGAGAGGAATACGACCGAATAGGTGGGAGAAAAAGAGAGGCAATTTAAGGAGGTGGAAAGGAGGGAGGGGCGGGGCGGGGCATGAAATACGATGGACGAGCACGAGCTGTAAGAGCACTTCCTTCGTGGACCTATGAAAACATAGTTTTCTCGGCGCTACTACCCGCTAGCATACACACACACACGCCTCTTGTATACGGTGTACGGGATATCCATTAATATCGCCACAACCTGCACGTTTACTTTAATACCTCGCCACGGGGCGTTCTGACTCACTTAATGTTATTTCTATTGAGACATCGCGCGAGGGAATGTTAGGTATGAGGAAAAGAGAGGCGGAGCAACGAATCCGGTAACTAACAGTACCAAATATTCGGACCCTTCGCTTTGGGATATCTCCATTAGCACTGGAACGTTTCTGTTGCGCTTCCCGACTTTATTATTTGGAAGAGAAAACATCATTTGGTTGAGAATGAAAGAGTTTTTCTCACCCCTTGAGAGGACGATCAGAAATACTTTCCTTAATCCTTCTGATAATAACCTTTCAATTTCTTTTTACAACTTCTTTAAGATATGTGTTGGCAAATAGCAATGTACTTAGACTATCACAGATTAATTAAACGTATAAAAATGTGTATTGGAACTATAAAGTGCAACCTCAATAAATATCGTAAAAAATTTTGCCTACCCTTGTAAACCCTTATAAAGGGCCAGATTGTATTATATATCAAAACCTAACGTACTGAGAAGAAAGAATTAGATATTAAATAGTTTCTTTCCAGCTTGAGGAGTTATGTAATTATTAGACTGCGGATCTTTATGCATTTATAAAAGAATTATTTGGGTGGAATATAAAACAGTAAAAGATTCGAAAAATTTAAGAACATTGTAATATTGTTTCTAATGTAACAAAGTCATTAGGGGATAAAATCAATTTTTGTTTTACTTCTGCCTCCCACGATTAATACAGAACATTTTTATTTTGCATAAAGATCCGCAGTCTAGTAATTATGCAAAGCATTTATTCAATCAGGGGCCTCGTTCAAGCAAGAGTTCACCGATAAAAGACAAATACAGGTCCAACGTTCGAAATGGACTGAAATAAAGCGATATTTTAATTTCGAAAAAACTGCATCCCCGTAAAAACCCGCTAATATCGATTTCCAGGACACTGCTGTCTCCGTTTAGCACTTAATCTACGTCATCGGTCCGTATAAGTCTGCTTCCTTTAAAGGGAGGGCAAAGCCAATCCCCTGGGAAGGTATCCTTCGATAGTCAAACAAATTTTCATAAGGCAGAAATGATCGGTTAGTTCAATCTGGCGTCTCGTCTCGTCTCGTCTCGCAGTGCCGTGAGCTGCGCGGTGCGACGCGGCGCGGGGGATGGAGAACGGCGCCGTGAAAAAGGGAGGCTAGGGGCCCAGAGAGATCCGATAAACCTCTTGCAATAGCACGAAGGCAGCGACAACAAGCTGATATCTACGGATTACGGACACACCGTATATACTTTATCCGTGCTTCCTATATACTTATACGTATTCACGGCCGTAGGAACGTGCTGCGCGAGCACACGCTGCCACGAGTATACATACGAGTATACCTATTTACTGTCAGACGTACACTACCGTCCATAAGTAGACGCCCAACAGATTCAAACAAATTAACACTAAACCAAAACTTTCTCCAAATTTTTCTTTTTATTGAAATTATATGGTGTGACGTCTACAGTGGAATAGATATTGGGAAGAGGAGGATGGGAGGGAACCTATGTGACAAGTTTGGTACGTTAGAGCATTTGGTAAGGGATTGTAGGAAAGTCGAAAGAGGGATAGGGATAGAGGAGGTAGCGAGTGGGAGAAAGGATAAGAGGGTGGAGATTTGGTTAAGGAAACTGGATAAGGAAGGAAAAAAGAAAGTAGGAATAGGAAAACTAAAGGATAAAGATAAATACTTATGTAGATACTTAGTATACTTAGATAGTAGAAAGAGAAAGCACATAATGAATGGGAAGGAGAGTGATGAGTAAGTATAGTGAGTAATGACGCAAGCTAACGAAAGACACGGCAAGACATCGCGAGATATTTCGATGGTATCCGGGGGTATGTTAGTGTCCAGATACTTTTGGAGGATAGTGTAGGTCTGCAGATCCTGACGCACACAGATCCGCGATTCTCTTTCGTATCCTGTATCTTTAGCCAAGACGGGCCGGGTAAGCGGGGCAGACGGGAAAGAAGGAAGAGAGCGTCGAGGAGTTATGAGACGACGGCCATCTTTAGATATCCTTCCTTCCTATCCCGCTTCCTTCCTTCCTTCTTTTCTTACGGTCGTCCAAAGAAGCCTCGGGGCTTCCAAGAGAAAACGAGGTCGTACCCATGGAGTCCTAGCGCCATAACATTCTCTATCGTTGAGAGCCATACATCATCATCGTGTTCAACGAGAACCGGGCACCTCTAAGTGCCTCGAATCGACCTTCGTGCCTCGGTCCTTTTATGCCGGATTCATCCTAGCTTTATCGCGGACCTCGGCTCATCCTCGTCTCCTTTCCCGACCCCCACCGGCCCCATGTAGAAGACCACACCTTACTATACTCACCTTCACCTGAAAAGAGTCTCCACGGTGCGGTACTTTCTCGTTCCCCGATTTTCGGCGCTCGGTGCACCGATGCGTTTACGTGGCCTCTTCCGAGATCCTACGGAGACCCTTATGAATCGTAAATTCGGATTTATGCGCGATCACCGGGTCTCGAAAGCAGCCAGCCATAATTGCGTCATACGAATTCGGAGATCCGCTGAGCCGATAGAATGGCTTAGTTAGTACAGTAATGTCTCGATACTGTCTCTTCTTTGATAGCGTACCGGCGAGACAATATCAATTCGATGATAAAACTTTGTTGTTCCGAATGACTTTTTGATGACATGTTCACCAACATATCTGCGACATTTTTATGATTAAAGTGATACCAAACTATGTCGAATTATATTGTAAATATAATCTCTCTCTCTCTCTCTCTCTCTCGCAAATTAGGATAAGTATAGATGTAAGTTAGTTGTAAGTTAGGAATAAAGTTAGAATTTAAGAGCGTCAAGAATGGAGAAAGGAATTGGAGAGAAAGGGATAAGGAATTTGTAACCCTAAGGGGAATCAATAAAGAATACATACAACTATGTCGAATTATGTCGAACGCCCGGAATATGTTGGCGGAAGTTTCGTAGATGAATGATTAAAAGCAGCAAAAAAAAAATTTTTATTCATTGGATGTATACTTGCTTTCTAAATCTTTTCGAGATGCATATTTATAAAAAGGCTCATGGGCGCTCATTTAAAGTCCTCAAAATTGTGCATATAGCTTCTGTGCAAATAAATTAGTCGACAGTTCGTGCGAAATTATTTATTTTACGTAAAACATATTTTTTCTGGTTTCCAGGCGCCTCACAATCGATTTATCGCAATAATGGTTCGTAATAATAATGACTGGCGTCGAGCTGGTGGAGCAGTCGAATAATTTGAACGGAAGGGATTTGTAATAAATGACGGTGACGAGTGGGAGCAATTTCTTCCGTGTCAGTTAGCACGTCGGTCCCAGGTTGATCCGGAATCATCGGCCAGAGGGGGAATCGGTAAGTGGGAACAGTTTTATCGTAGTTATTTATCTCTTAGATAGATTAGGATCGCGGGAAATCCTGTTTGATAGATAAGGGCGGCGGATTAGAGGGTGCGTTCATCGTTCGACAGGTCGCACGCAACCCGATTGGTGCACACTAATTATACGGGCCACCGTAATTCGATTACTGTAATCGCATCGTGGCCCGGTAATTGAACGGCTAATTAGATTAATTTAAAATTTCGCTAATTTGACCGGTTCAATTAGTAGATTACACTGGCATTCGTGCAATTTGGCTACGGTTACCGAAGAAATGCTCGAAGTACGAGGTGTGAAACATTATTGGCCATTAGCTTTATCCATTTGTAGCATTTACACAGTTATGTTCCAATTTGAATGGATTTTCAAATAGCTTTTATAATACTTTCTGTCTATCTTTCTGTCAGAAAATTTGCTTTTTAATTTTAGCTTTGGAAGTAACTACAATTTAAAGCAAACAATTTCAATTTCTAATTAAGTAAATTCAATTTCTCGCAAAACTGTGAATTCATTGTTAATTTGTATCTTGTAGATATTCGTTGTTTCTAAGTTGCAGCGTTTTCTTTACATTCAGAAGTTAGGACATTGGTCTCTCGACCATAACAATTTCGTTCGAAGAACCGAATTAGCCAGGTGGACTGCAATTACAGCAGAAAACAGGTTGTTCTTTGGAACGAAATCGAAATTGGCTTCGCTGATTAGGCGTCATCCCGCAGCGTGAAAGAAGCGGGCGTAAAGGAAGATGACGGTTTTTGCATGTTCGTTAGCTTTCTCAGCAATTAAACTGTCTCGACGTTAGCTAGCGAGGATCTTGGCATAGGTACATGGTGCCGGGTCATCGCAACGATAAGAAATTGGTGGCGAAGAAGACGACGAGGTTCGGAAACGGCGGGAAAATTCAATTTTGTCTCTGCGTCGCGTCATCGCGAGGAAAGTGCGGCGTAAGGAGGACGTGCCACTTCTGCGAGTAATTGACGCTGATTAAAATTCCATGGAGAAGAGCCACCCTTCCTTTCTCGGTAACGTACGTGTTAAAATGGAAATGCCAATTCCCGACCTCTCGGCCACTCCGGCCGGAACACGATTATGTCACCGGCTTCTCTATGAAATGTTTGGATTCCGTCCGTTCGACCGCACATTCTTGTTTGCGGCTCCCGAGCGGAGATTTACGGCTGAGCTAGCTTCCTAATTGGCTTTTAATGGGTCTTAGGAATTCTTTCCGGTTCTGTAGGCATGCGGCAGTTTCCGTGGCTCAATTATTGCTGTACTTATCGGTCCTAATACGAAAACAGCATATGATACGAGTTGGCTATTAAAAAGTTAGAACTTGGATGGATCGTTTGCAACTCCGGGTCAAAATGGACCCAAGTCCCGTCCGTCGAGGATTGAGATCTGCAATCTATAAATTACACAATTTTTTAGTTCTTGTATTTTTCATTTTCCATGCAGTGGTCTGTTTATATTTCTAATTTTCTTCAGAAGACTGCACATCCAATCTCACTGAAACGTTCAATTATTTTATTGGCTTCCATTAGACTCTCCTTTTACTGCCTTTAGTTCGATCCACCACTTTAATTCCCCTAAATCAAACAGTTTTAACGGAACGATATATTTGAGTTGACGTATATGCTATTAATATCGGTAACGTATAAATATCGTAGCGCTTCTAACAAACATAAAGCTGCGTCTCAGGGCTGGATAAATTAAAATCTCGTTAGATGGTCCAAATGAATGAAACACTAGAGGGAACCTCGGTATTTAATCTGCGCTCAAAGGGCCCGTTTAATTCCTCTGTTCCTTCGCGGACACTTCAAAGATAATGTCTCGAACGGCGTTATTGAAAACAGTAAATTTGCAGGTGTTGTAATACCGAACAATATCAGGGTATTCATCGTACCCGGGCGCGGTGTTCTGTCTGAAAGCGGATCTCGGTGCGGCCACGGACGATGTATATCGCGATTAATATCGCACGCGGTTAAACACTGAGGAATCCGGCGTGTGTCGAGTGCTTTTGTGCACCTGTATTAATCAGCAGCGCAGAGGACCGCGTAACTAGCAATAACATACGCCTCCTGGAACTGAAGCATACCGGCGCTAATGAACTCGGTTAATTGTACCGGGGCCGGGCCTCGATTTTCCATATTACAAAACCCTTATTAATCGTAACCTGTTCCCGATGACCGGTTAACCGGGTGTTTAACGCAATCGAATAAAAGCCAACCGAATTCCTATTGTCATAGCATTCGGCCGTTGATATCAATTAGTTGCGACGCCGATTCGACGCGTTATCGGACACCGTCGTAACAATACTTCTCGCCTGCCCCCGGCGTCGATTGTCACCGCCGATTCCTGTAATCGTCAATGGTATCGCGTTTCGAGCACTTACTTGAAGCTCCACGCGGCTCACGGCAGAACCCACGATCGATCCGGTGTCTGGTGACTGACACAATTGACAATTGATGCGGTGACGCCTCAAAGAAACTGTCTGACAGATTGGCTTGCATTGCTTCCCATTAAACTGCGGAGTTGCCTGCGGGACTCGCCCTTATGCAGATTAACCCGTTCCCGTATTATTTTCTCCTACAATGGTTGGAACTTCACCTTTAACAATTGCCTGATATTTATTGTATGTTTACATATCAATGTAAATGCATTGTAAATCTCGATAAAGCTCAATTTTCAAATTTCTTTGTTCGTCTTCTTTACATTGTCCTCGACCCAAAATTTTCTAAAACGTCAAAAAGATTTTGTTAGAATTTTCACAACAATTTGAACATTAATTAATTTGACGAAACAATCGCGAAACAGCCGAATCGAATATAGCCGAATGAACGAGCAGACCGAGGCAATTACGTCGGGAGCGTCGGAAATCCGCGCTTGTCAGCGCGGTGACTTTCTTATTCGAGTTTTGGCCGCCGCGGCGCGCCGGGGGGAACTTAGCCGGCGTTGTCGGGTATATGCATAGATAACAAGTGCATTATGCCACATAAAATCCGGGATGCATAATGTATCCGGGTGTATCTGTGTCAGCTACCGGCACGTAAACTTATCCGCGCGTGTTCACACATAGCCTCGGTTTGTTGTACGCCACCCTGAAACCCACCCCTCTCTCCTTCCCAACCCCCGTTGGCAAGTCTGCATACATTTACGATATACGTGTGTACACAGGCCTCGGCGGTAGAACCATCCACCCTCCAGCCGAGATATAATACATAGTCGCTCTTTTACCAGTCTTACCTCGCCTTATTTTCGTGGAAGTATCGTCTCCTCTTTCACCTCCTCCTCCTCCTCCTCCTCCTCCTCTTCTTCTTCTGCTTTCTCCCCCTTTTTCCTCCTCTTCGTTTCGCCCGACAGATTACCCGGCTTTCGAAAGTACGTCGTACATAAAATATGATGTTCAAAAAATAGATGGTCCTTTATCCACCGTGTAGAAGGATTTTCGTATCAGTGCTCCTATTTCCCCGGGCAGGATTTACTGTTTATTACGATTACCGGGACGTACGTACGAATACAAAGAGCTGCGCGAAAAGATGGATTTACTGCGAGTACGCGTATCCACCAGCCACCCCCGCAACACAGGATATCCGAAGCAGACTACTCGCCCCTTGTCGGGATCGGTTCGCTTAATTCGTTTGAGCCGGTTAATTCGTTTCGCTGCTGCGAATCGGCACGGTATCGGCGAATTGTACTGTTTGTTACCCGGATTCCGAATAATTTATTTCACCCGTGGCTAGAATTGCTCTCTGTCAACCTTAATTTCCAGCTCTGCTTATTATCACTGCATACTGTTTTGTCGCGAATCCGATCTTGCTGCGGATCTGTTCACACAATGGAATTCACTAACTGATTCGATGTATTAACAATGTCGTTAATATATTGGTGATTTAGGTGATATAGGATATAGGTGAAGATATGGATACTGTACCTCCAGTCACCATGGAAATATTCATATAACAAAACAGTAATATTCATTGAGTTTCAAGATTTAATGGAATAGAGAAGAAGCAAGTTCAACGAATGCGCTACCTATATTTTTGCAGATGAAAACATTTGTGTACAACTCATATAAGGTGAAGTGGGGTAAGTGCAGACTGGTTTTTGGTAAAGTTGGATTTTAAACTTATGTATTTTCAGTCTGGTATGTAAATACTTAACGCTGTCGGTATCAAACGCTTTGCACAGTTACTACTGGTGAATTAATATTACATAGAGTTCTAATTTTTCTTGGAAATTTTCATTTTGATAGGATATTGTACAAAATGTCAACTACTCTGCACTTTCCCCCGAAAATGGGGCAAGAGCGTAACTCAGAGTTAAAAATGCTTTCAAACCTTGTTTCATGTGCAACGGGGGAAGAGCAGAATTATTAACAAGCCTGCTATAAAATGCTTTTTATCGCATTAAATTATATCACACCTTTATTCTTGGGCGACATCTATGTCGAATAGTTTATATTAACTTATAGTACATTAATAAATACAAGCTGGAGAAATTTCGTTCATATTATAATAAAAATAACCAGTATATGCACTTGTCCCGTTTACGAACTTGCTATTAGTAGAACTTACTATTATTCTAGCATTTCTTGAAAATTTTCAGAAGCCATAACTGCGTGAAGATCCGCAGTCCACTGATGATATACAAATACAATTTTATTTCTGTTGAAATTCTGTTGAATCGGAAAAATATTGCTGTAGCAGCGCGGTAGAACCGAAAACACGATCGCGCCACAAGAGAAACCAAGTTAACAGTTTAGATCGATACATCGTTAGTAGTATCTCGAGGCGTGGATAGGGTGGTATCCGATACAACCGCGTAAAAATCGTTGGGGCGAGTCGAGCAAATCGTTAACACCGGTCGACGATTCTCAGACGACGCCCGGTATTGTTCCTTTTTCCGTCGGAAAATTATGGCCGGGTCAACGGAATTTCTCTTCTATTGTTATGGCCGAAAGCTCGTATGGTTAGACTATTGAATCTCCGGGCTGGATTTTTTCGTTCGCTTTTACCAGCTCGAACATTACACCCTCCGCCCTGGTCCTTTTTGCTCGCGTCTCTCTCTCCACCCCCACCCATCCTCCCGGCGTGCACATGAAAGGGAAAGAGAATGGACCCAGCCCGAAGAATGGGTTCTGATTCTGTTCCCGGTGGAAACGGAGGTGCTGACGATGCCATTTGTCAATCCCCCGTAACTACCGATCTGTACGTACTACTTCACCAGGTACAAATTCATACGTGTGCAGGATACGTCCGCAGGATTCCTCCTGCTGAATAATGATTTCTTGTTTATACCGTTGCGAAACCCGTTCCTCTTTGAAATTTTCCGGCTCTGTTTCCGATGCGGTTTCTTTATTTGCCGGGAGAACAAAACCGGGCGACATCGAGATTTGTTTCCCAACAGAGATTCCGTTCGACGATACTGTAACGCGCGATCGTGGATTCTGAGCTGTTAATTCAATTTTGGAAATTTTTCTATTTAGTACTCGATTAAATTCTTTACTTCTGTTAAAGTAACCCTCTTTACCTCTCTCTTTACCTACCTGCATTTTTCACGACGCTATTCTGGCAGAGAGAGGGTCCTTCTTGTCATCTCACCACAATATATACAATATCATTTATTGTACAAATCAGTAAAGATTTCATCTAGCACTGTACAATGCAATTTTTATTTTGCATAAATATCCGCAGTCTGGTTCTGATCTTACAAAGTTCTCGTTTACTTTTTCGCGTGGGATTTCATCTTTCCCGTTCCCGTTCGGAGTCTCGCCGGCTCTGTTTCCGCACCAGAAACATTTTCTACTCTCGTGACTGCCTTTCATCGATATTAGACTTGTTTCCTCGGCCGTGCGTAACCAGGGCTCTCGTTCACCGATTGGAACACCGGGTAGAGCACAGCAGCGGCTGTATCTTTTTACTGGTTTCGTCCGTTTTTATCGGTTCCGCGTTATGAGCGCTATAAGGATAACAATAACAATTAGCGCGACGCATGGACGGCTCTCGAGTGGGAGACACTCGCGGGATGAAAGTAGTTTTCCTTCGAACGTGCTCGGAACTTGCTTGGCTGGCGATATCGGCAGGAATGTTTCGCTTCGGATCGTTGTTTCCGAGTTCAAGCCCGAAAGTATAACGAGCTGTGTGCTCGATGCCGATCCTGCGGTTTAGGGGAGTTGGAACGGAGCTGGCCGCTCAGTGTTTGTTTGTTTCTCCAGAGAGGCAAATCCCGGCGTTGTTGAAATCCTGAGATTGTTTTATTTCGCTAAATATTGGGTTGGCCGATGTCGTTTGTTCGTCATACAGCATTTTCTTATGACTAGACTGCGGATCTTTATGCATTTATAGCAAAATTGAGTAGACGAAATTGAAAATTGTCGGGAAATTTCAAAAATTGAAGACGTCAATATATGATTTCTCATCTATTAAAATTATTGAGGGAAGAAATAATATTCTGTTTGGTTTCTATTCTTTGCAATCGATACAAACAATTTTTATTTTGCATAAAGATCCGCAGTCTACTTATGACGTACGCACGAAATATTATAAATAAACGTAGTACAGAGAAATTTTTTCGTTGAGTATATAATATTTTGCGAGATATTCTGTTTATTAAGACATTCGTAAAGTATACTTTAAAACATAGATATGATGACTAGACTGTAGATTTTATGCATTTATGCATTTATTTTGCATGAAAATTCGTAGTCTACGAATTACAATGTTTCTCCCTTAAACCTAATCACGGGGATTCATTTATTTCTATCACCAACAATAAGCTAGATATTCAATCCTTAGTCTGTAAACGTTCTTCCAGTACCCTTAAACTGTAAATGTGGGTCTTTCATGCCTGTTGCATTTTTTGGTAATAATTGTTTAGGTATATCATTATATATTGTAAATAATATGAACCAAAAATTGCTCGGACATGAATAACCCCTTTGCAGTTTAAGCGTTAAGCTGCCCGAGTACCTGGGGCACTAACGTTACTTCTCATTTCAGAAATATGTTAGAAAAAGGAGAAGAACGTATTGCAATCCGGAAGATTCTTGTTCACTACCACTCACGGCAGCGTTTCGATTTACCTCGCCGTTCCACGGAGAAGCTTCCCGAGCAGTCGACTCGCGCCTCGAGCGCTGATGTCCCCACACAATTCTTGATTTCGTATCGTTTAGACAAGAATTGCGTTTGGACAATCATAGCCTGAGACATTCAATTCCCCGGGGGTGTTCGGCGTTAGCATCCGGGAGAGATTGCGTTCGCCGTGAGAGATTTTCCCCGGTCATAATCCTTGGTCCTTAAGCGGGTCTTCCTCGGCGGAACGGCCGCGCTGCGAAAGAACGTCGCCTGTGTTGTATATTTATTTTAGATTAGTCCCCGGTCGAACCAGTTTCCCTCGGCGAGCCAGCTACTTACGAGAGAAAGCCCATTACTCCGGAGAAATCTGTGCGGAGGCGTGCATCGCGTGCGTGGCTCGAGAACTTGCCTGGAAATCAGACCGCGATATGCAAAGAAGGGCCGCTATTCGAATTATTGTGGAAACGAGCCGCCATTATCTTGTTACCATCCTATTCAGCTATCTTGATACACTTACTTTCTTGGCCATCCTCTTCTACCTCCCTCTCTCTTCTCCTCGCGTTCCCTCCGTTTCTCGCTTTACTTTTCCCCGGGCTTTTCGCGAGAGAAAAGTTATTCCAACCGGGCTCGAAATTCGTCGATTCCCTTTGATCAGCGTCGCCATAAAAGACCGTCGAAACTTGGGAGGCTCGTTTGAAAACTGCATCCCCGCGAACTCTATCGGCGCACGTCGAGGATTTCCGGGATACGTAATTGCATTACTCCATCTTGCTCAATCTTGATCAATCAACTGCTATTCAGAGCAAATTAAGGGAGAGGAGAGGAAAGGCTGTGTCAAAGGACCCATCGTCCCCGCGCCGCCGCGCCGCGACGGCGTCTTCCATTTTCTCCGACCCCGTGAGCTTTTTTTCCCCGTTCTACTTTTTTATTTTTATATTTTTTTCCATTTTTGCATTTCAATACCGGCGCGTCGAGCGACGCCCAATCACACGCGCATTCTTCCCCCGTTATTATGTGCTCGCGGGGCAACCGCCGTAGCCCGGCAATTTGCAACAATGTTGCCCTAATTAATCATCGTGAGATTGCACGTTCGATATCACCGCGGAACCTCGCGCGAGCCAGCGCGCTCCTACCGAGCGCGAACGCTCCGTGCCGACGCTATTCCTCCCAATTAAATTTCCATTAAAAAGTTAATAACCCGGGCCGTGTTCGAGATCATTTCCATCCGGGCTGTTTCTCTTCCGGGTGTAATATCGTCCTTTGTATTCATGGCCGACACCGCGAGAAACCTACCGACGCGAGCCTCGGCAAACTGCGCGTCAAGATGCGGCGAGATCATTCGGTCGATAATGAAAAAACAGACGCGGTCGAAAAGCTGCGCTCACGATGGACGGATAGGGGAAGGACCAGGTTACGGCTGAACTTTACTATTTACTCCCTCCTCGAAACTTTTGGTACGTATTATACGCCGTTCTGTTCGTTGCGACGCGCTGAATGCGAATACGATTTTCGCTTTTCGCGGAAATTACAAGTTCCCGAGGCATTCGCGGGAAACTTTCTTGCTGGTCCATTGAATTCTGCCCTCGCGAGTGTGCGTCTGTGACATGGACACAAGCACAGCTAAAACTGATTAATATAAAAATCATGTGAAATATAAAAATGACAAGATTGTATTTATTTAGATAGCATGTTTCATGAATGCATTTTTATAATTTGGCATTTTATAAACTGGCATATCCGTTTCACTTGTCCACCGAAGATTCATCCTGGGCAATCCACACGAAGAGTAATAATTTGTTTTGTCTAGTCAAGTATTTTATTTTTTGTCTGGTCACAAACGATCATCACTCCAGTTTACCATCAAACGATCAACCATATCGCTCACTAAATGATCCATCCCACAATATAAACAAAATCAATAATTTCACCAAAGTCTCTGCTATGTCACTAGACTGCGGATGTTTATGCATTTATGGCTTATGGAAATTTTCAAACAATATATACAATATATAAAATTCGACAGAATTTTGAAATTCAATTTGTATTTGTTTTACATCTGGAAAGGCTGTTAGGATTTTATTCCATTCCAGTTTCTTGAAATTTGTCTATAATAATTGGAACTTGCATAAACATCCGCAGTCTATATATCATTTACGAAATTAATATAACAGGGTTAATTTTAAAACACACTCTAACTCCATTTATCCACCAAAGTCTACCACAAAATTATTAAGTAATCCTCTTAGCGATGACTGAAATATATGTCGTTGATATATGCTGGCTCCAGTACTGGTTCAGCACTGAAAGGGTTAATTTGAACGGTTGTCTGACCAAACGCATTGTAACATCACTCGCCAGCCACCTTATTGCCGCACTCATTGATTGAAGGCGACGTCCATTCAGTCTGTCCCCGTTTCACTTGTCCGAGCAAGAATTGTCCCATTCCACTTGCCTGACCGAAGACTGCCTCGGTTCTCCGGTCAGCGATGCCACCACTCGTCTTGTCTGACCAAAGTGCCTATTCCATTTGATTCAACAGTCGACTATCCATTTGTTAAGCCGGAGACTATGCTCCGGTCCCATTGCCAAGAATCAGCTGCGCTTCACGTCCGACCAGACCCAGTCTCTGCGCTACTTGTCTGATTATACACTGCCCTCGTTCCATTTGCTTCTAGCTGCTCTATCTCGTTCGACTGGGATCGCCATTTTACCCAAATGAGAGTTTCCTTTGCTCTCTGTGGGTTTGTCTGACGTTTGCCTGCAACATAGTTCACCAATGTGAGCAATTCCTTTGACTGGCTGGGTGATAAGATTCTTCCCCATTTTTAGAGTAGATCTTCATTAGAACTTCATTTGAATTTGTGGGATCCAGAAAGGCGTTGCGTTATATTTGCATTCTCGTTAACTAAATTACTTTGATTTTGTTGGATTCTTCGGAGTTCCACTACACCAGCCAATTGGGAATGAGATTCCTACGGGTTTAACCCTTTCGGTCATGGCGTCCTCATGTAAGGACATACGAAATAAATGCTTGGTGTATCTAAATTCGGTAAGTATTGTTTGCAAACGTTGTCCTCATATCGAAAAAAAAATAATATAAAAATATAAGGGTTAAATAAAGTTACGTTTCTCTCTAAAATTCTGCAAAGTTCCGCTTTCCTGCTTGCTTCCAAAGGCCGGAAAGCACATGTCCAGTTACAGGGATTAAGATTAGATAGAGGTGATCTCTAATGCACAACAGGGTGTTGAGCAAAGGTCTTAAAGGAGATGTGCCGGTCAAAGAAGATTCAGGAACCGTGGCCTGGGACGATTGAGAAGGCGTCAACCGATGCAGAGTCGATGGAAACGCCAAAGAGCTACGCGGGTTTCTAATTCGCCGATAAACATCCGCGGCCGAGGAAGCACGATCGAAACGTCAGCCGACAAAGGCGTTTGGCACGGTAAATAGACGGAGATGGGCACGGTAGACGGGCGACTGGTGTGGTCGAATGATTAGGTTAGCCGCTCCGGATGTAACTTCGTTAGCCGGCAAATGAACAGACAAAACCGATCCGCCCTTCCTTCGTCTTGCAGCGTCCACACCCCCGCGCCTTTGCATATCCGGCGCACGGGCACACCAGGCTTTATCCCGATCAAAGACGACGCTGCAGGCAGAGAGGGCTGCCCCCGTTCAATCAATTTCGCTCGATCGTTCCCGCTGTTTCTCGATTGACGGCGACGGAGGCGGCTGGGCTGCGAGAACACTCGATAGTTCCGGCGACGAAATCTCTCCTGGGATCGTGGTTTCATAGCCAGCGGGGGAACGGTACGCATGATAAATAGTCCCTCGCCTCGCTTTGCCTCTGCCCAACATTGCCTCGCTCGCTCTGCCTCGGCGGACGCCTGACGAGTGTCAATTCGGATCGCTCGATCGCTCCTCGACGCACTTCGACGTTAAACACGGGATCGTTTAATCCCCAGGATTCACGGCCATGGAAGACGACCCACGTGGAAATTGTGTCGGGTCCAGCGCAAAGTTCTGGTTACCCTTAGTAGCACAGTAACCGCCGCGATTGACGATTCCTGGCCAAATGTGATTCCAAAGTGTCCGACAGTTTGGACGAAGCTTTGACAGCGTCTTAGGAACCTCGTTGACTCTGGACTTTGAGATGCGTTTCTCGAGGATTCGGCTTTGAACTTGCTAAGTCAGCGGAGATGTGCTCGTTCTTTAAGCGGAGTTGATTAACAGATGCGACAATTTAATTTATATCGTTGCGGTAATACGATTATTTGACTACTCTCTTTAATATTTGGACACTGTTCAACAGAGGATAAGGTGTTTAATGTTGGGACTCGAGCCTTCTTGAAAAGCTGGCAGGATTAGATGATTACACTGAGCCTAATGTGCAAGCACGATGTAATATCCACAATGTACACTTGTACTTTTACACACAAATGCATCAATCACAGATAAGTTCCACCCTTACCACTCACGGCACTCGAATCTCCCGCGCCATCGCTTCAAGTCTTCCGCGTTAAATCCAGAACCCTATGGATCATCATCTTCATGATCGAGTAAGAGCTGCGATTGCGCGCGTGTCCGAGTGCGGTTAGCCGGCGACTGGGTCGCGTGCATAGCCGGGTTGCATCGGTGATCCAGTTTCAATAATTCACGGGGTCGAATCGGTGAATGGTCGCGTCGTGTGCGATGTGTGCCGGCCGGAGTGTGAGGATCTTCTATTCTCTGCGGTGAAAAAGAAGAAAGCTGGCCCGGGTGGTGGAGGGCCGCCACGTGAACTGGCGGAGGTTGGGGAATACGGAAGAAGAGAACCCGTGAGAGAACGAGCGAGCTAGCTAGCTATCTAGCGAGAGAGAGAGAGAGAGAGAGAAAGCTGAACTTTTGCGACATCGAGAGGGTGGGCGAAGATGACGATGGGGATGATGGAGGTTGGTAGGTAGGGGGGCCAAACGAGGGAGAGAGAGCGGGGAAGATGGAGAAATATAGGGGAGCGAGAGCGATAGAGAGAGACGGAGAGAGGAAGGAGAACGGTGGAAGACTGTCGTAGCATTGATCGGCCACGCCACGGGATTCCTGGCCCGGCCTCTTCAGCATCCGATACGTCTTCTCCGAGTTTTGGGAGCTGAATAGAACGACGCTGCCATAGACGGGAGTTGCAGTCAGGAGCGAAACACCCGCCGCGCGCCGCGGGATCGTATGAAATCGTATTTGCCGGCCGCTCGATAATGGGAAACGATTCTTCGGGACTTCCCCGGTCCGAGAGAAAATATCAATGCCAGTCGTCGGCGTTTCTTCAAAGCGGCTCTCGTGTTTTCTCACGATAATCGGATCGTTCTGCTCTCGCTGAAAACGAGGAGGGGGTGGGGGACTAGGAAGAACGTGGAATAGAGGGTACCGAGAGAAGAGAGGCCGATGCGGGGCGCACGTTTCCAGGCCATAGACGATTCCTTGATCCATCACGGCGATCTTCTGTGTCCGATATCGTCGAGCGTATCTCGGGTGGAAGTGACGTCGTTTGCGGCCCTCCTTGAAATTCCGCTTGAACTCGTTGCGACATTCACGGTAACGAGGAAGAGACATCTTCGGGGTATAAACGGGGAGGGAACGGGGCGCGAACGGGGTGAACGAGGAACAAAACGGGGTTGGGATAAGGGGAGGGGACGAAGGAAGCGGAAGAAAAGAGCGTCGGGGATCGTTTCTGGTCGATTTTTCAAGAAGAGCCGGAGAAACGTCGGCTCCTCTGTGAGATGTCGTGTAACCGGAAGCGAGAACGTTGCGGTGACTCCGGCGAGCCGCGGAATGCAGCCTCGGAACGCTAGGAGCGAAGAGGATAGCCGCACAGGCGAGAAGAAAGAGTGACAGTCCGACGGGAAACCGAGTTGCTGCTTCTGCTTCTGCTGCTTTTGCTACTGCCGCTGATGGCTGTCTGAAAAACGAAGGAGACGAGGGAATTGAAGCGTGCCTCGTGCTCCACCGCCCGGAAGGGGAATACTTTATAATTGAAAAGCTCCGCTTAAATGGAAACGATTCTCTCTTTATGCCGCGCGCCGACGCCGAGATGAGCAAGATGCTCGCCTGGAATAGCCCGGATAAACGAATTTGTTAAGAACATGCTGCGCCGCGACAACCACGACCTTGTTGAATTTTTTGGCAGAGGGTTCAGCGGTAGAATGATCGGATTCTGTCTAGGTGGAGGTGTCTATTAGTTTTCAAGTAACTCTTCAACCACTATGCCTGATATTATATAGCCTGTGATATTATATTAATACTATGCCTGGTATCGTCTTTAGTAATCTGATTAATCCTCAGGATTATGAATAATCGTATAATATTTTGAAAATATTGAATTAAAATAGACTCACTGTCGTTCACAACAAGATTGACTTGCCCAAAGTTTAAGCTACTGGCAATCAATCTATCGAAAGAAAGTATAAATTCTGAGCCTAACTTGTCTGCGAACGAAAGAGAGAGGAAATCAGTCGGAGAGTACCTATCATTTGTTATCCACGGCTCCTCAGCAAGGGTAGAAATCGTTTTTCCGGACTTTGAAATCGGCATGTCTTACGAGAACACACCCCGACAACATTCCACGGAGACTCAATCAACTCAGTCATCTTGTTTTTCTTGTCTCCCCCAATCCCAGTCGATGGATTCTTTCATCGATGCCGTATCACCGACTTCCTATCAAAGACCCCCGGCTTTTATCTGGATTTCTTATCGTCATCAAGCCGCGATTCATCATCGTTCTTTGTATAGGGTGACTCCGATCCGAGTCAACTACCCCCTGTCACCCCCCTGTCCATCCATCCATCGCGAGTTTCTTGTTCTGCCATTCTGCTCGTATTACCGGTCGATTCTCGGCGATTTCTCCTGATCGGGTACAAACGATCCGTTCAGTGGAAAACGAGGAACGAAAACTGTAACGTTCCCCTCTTTACGACGTCCCTTATCGACTATTGTTACCTCTGATTGGTTTACGATGGGACTGGACGGATTCGTTATGTTTATCCTTCGATTTTTACTGAAAGATTTTGCCCGAGCTGATCTTCGGGTTTTACCGATTCCTTGACATGATTGGGCGATTCTTAAAGGGCTCTATCGTAAAGAGCAAATTTTCAGCTTCAATTTGGGCTCTTAAATGTTCAAAAATTCCTGCGGGAACACATTTTAAAATCATCTCGACTTAATCCCTTAAAATTTACAAATTACCCTGCGAGCTATGGATCAATATTTATAAATTTTTCGACACGCTTTACAATTTTCCTCCGCACCTAATATCATAAAGTGCAAGCTTCCAGCTTTAATTAGAGCCCCCGGAAGTTCAAAAATTCTGCACTGCCCCATTAATGCATTAATGATAGTTATATTCTCTCGATATGCGTTAAAGCAAACCGGCAAAAAATTGGACCGCTTCTGCATTAATATAATCCATTAATCTAATTAATATAAAAATATAATCCGCAGTCTAGTTATGATTGTTTCTCGCTGGTGCCGGGCCGATAGCATTCGCGAGGGGAAAAATCGTTTAGGGGATGGCGGAGCGCGTGTGGAAAAGAAGGAGAGACGGACTTTTACGAGAGAGTTTCAATAGGTCGTTCGGCAGACGGTGTTTTCGACTGTTGAAATTGAAAAACGTAGGCGTGCACGGCTCGTGCCAGCTTGGCTCCGGTTCACCTTATGCGCGGCCAAACTGTTGACCCCGTAAATTGCGAGTTATTGCTTTTATGAGTCTGGAGGATCGAACGCGACTGAGAACGCTCGAGGACAAGAGGGTATAGGCTCCTAATACGCCCCGGCGATAAAAATCGCACAGCTTTCTCTACGTGAAACACATATTCGAGAGCCTGCCTACGGAAGTGGCCATCAATTTGTTTCGTATTACAAACCGCTCAAGTATATCGTCCTCCTCTATAATAGCGTCGCCCAGGTCGATGAAATTGGAAACTGTATCAAGCTTCGACGCTGCCAGGACCCGTTCTCCCCGCGAACGTCGCACACTGCGATACTACCTGACATTATGCTGCGAATTTACATCGGATTATCCTATAAGCGAGGCGGTTTTTGATAAAGCCTTTTTTATCGACGCCGATAATACGCGATTAATGCGCTTTACCAGCGCAGACGTCGACGGAAATACGTCGTCTCCTGATCTGTCGACTTATGGCCGCGGAAGATCATTATGAGACTGTTCTCTGCTTCAGTCGAATTCTTGGTTGCTTAGCTAATTATCTTTAAAAATGATATTTAATAATATTCGATGTAATGTCAGGATTCAAAACGAAATAGAATTTTATTCACGTGCAACTCCCTTCACATTTGTTTGTTTAATGAGCACGTCACGTATTGTATCTGGAATCGGCAACAACTCAGTGTCACATTAAAATACGACTGAAGTTTGTCTCCCGTAATTTTAATAAAACCCGATGAATAATTTCGAACTTTTTGCCACGTGTGTTAATGATATTTAACAACGGATGTATCAATTTAATGAAGGTCCTGGTTCAATAAACGCTTCGATAAACGGAATAAAGTATAATTTATTCGAGTATAGATATTATAGATATTATTATGCTGCAGTTCAAGAATCTCTGATGCGAATAAATAAGAGGAGTCGTTGAACGTGAAATATAGATTACTCGTCAGGCTTGATTATCGAGGCAAAATCTCTCGGTGAAATCTAGATTGTAGTTCATCAAGCTTGATTATCAAACTAATCAAATCTCTCGGTGAAATCTAGATGACAGTTCGTCAAGCTTGATTACCGTATCGAAAGCTTTCGAAAGGATCGCATAATTCGCGAGAAGGCCGAATATTGCCGACAAATAAATGAACGATCGTGAAAATAATTACGGAAATCAGCGATTTCCATGCAGGATCGTTACAGCCGGCGGATTATTATTGTAATCCGTGGGCGGAGAGTTAGTATTCGGCGACATTACCGGACGGAACGCGAAAATTACAGAGGTATACAAGCGCTTAATAAAATCAAGCGTTTAGTTATTGCGCGTACCGGTCGCGGCTCGCGTTAATTTCATGCATAAATATTATCAAGACTTTATTACCGGCCGATTTTGATACCAACAACGACCGAGTTAACGTCATTAAATCGTTGGCGTCTCGTGCTTCGCGGCCGCGACGTGTGTCGTTATTGTGCACCGCGTTTGTGTGCGAAACGGTGATTTGCGATCGGCGAATTCTGCCCGGCTAATTCCGCTTGCGAAATCCCGATTTTGTAACCAGTTCTGTGTTGCATTACATCGATTACTCCTGTAAATTTATGTTTCGTAGCCGGAAAATTTGGATAAAGTATTTTGGCTGCTGTATCAATATTTTCGATACATTAATTTGCGAAATAAGATTTATATTAGGTGGACAAATTAATTGGTGCCTCCTCTAAAAGTAATGCAGATTTTGCTTTAAAGTATTTTAGTTGTTTGTAAATAATCAACAAGTTTTGCTACTAATACTTAGTAGTCGAACAAGTCGACCAAAAAAAAAAATTATTTCATTTATTATTCAGTGTCAGCATTCTGTAATTGATGAAATGAAATTTTGTTCATCAAAAATTTTCTTAGTGTTTTCAATACGATATGTAAAAGATGTTAGTTTGTTTTTCTTATTTTCTCATAAGGAATCACTTGGTGCGTGTTTCATGGCCGGTTCCAAAGCTGGGAGGCTTGGGAGAGACTTGGGAGAGGCAGGATCGAGCAGGGAGGCGGGGCGAATAATTTTCATAGCGCATTGCTGGTGACATTCGGAGCCAAACAGGATCGCCAGTGGCCGGTCAACAAAGATCGTTTGACGTGCCGTTTGTTAGTAAATATCGGCGGGAAACGGATATTTACAAGGGGCAAAGGTCGAGATTACACGGCGCGTCTAAAGTGGGTGGTGTGAATGGTGGTCGAGGGGGGTGATTTGTGTGACAGATCGGGGCCAACGAGATCGCGGCGGCCGCAACGTCGATATATTTCGTTTCCTACTCCATCGGTTGTACCAACTGTTTTCCAATAACGGCCAGTCAGCCGTGTATCCGTATACGGTGGCCTGTATGTGCATATTCATGCGCTTTTCCATACACACGAGGAGCAGACGCGGCCATAACCCAAGGCAGTTGTAACGGTTTATCGTCGGGCCGGGTTGGACAAAAGCTTCGGAACTTCGGAATTCAAGTCCCACCTATCTCCTCTCTCTTTTCCTTTCTCTCTCTCTCTCCTCTCACGCCCCCTCGGGGGACACCGGTTACGTTTCGATCAAATTTTCAGCCGACGCCGTCCTGCGCTCGCAACAGGTTGAAACAGTTGCAAATGCGATAAGAATCCGGTTGACGGTCGACCACCCGGCAGAATCGAGTCTTCGATGGATTCCGACGGGTCTCGATCGAATGCTTCAGTAATACTTGGTTAGATGTTCGTGAAAATTCCCGTTTCCAGAGGCAGCTGCACAGATTTGTTCATTTTTCCGCTACCACCGTGTCGCTGCTTAACATTGGAACCACCGAAAATGAAACTGACTCGTTTTCAACCCTTTCTACAAATTACCAGAATACATTGGACGGTATTCAATGCGACTATTATTGCAATTGTATATGCGAATAATAATTGTATAAGCGAATAAATTCAGTGAATCATTTTCCGTAAAATAAAAAGTATGAAATTGGTCATTTGAAATTGGTAGTTCTAGCATTAAGTGTTACAACGTTTTATTAACGTTATATTCTTGATCCTCCGCATTAATCCTTTATATAAAAAAGAAAATATTTGCAAACCACTTGGCAAGAATCCTCCACGCCAATTGCAAACAATCAAAAGATCCGCCGATGAGAATGTTGCGTCAGGGGCTGGAAGCGTTCTATTCCGAGAAAGGATAAGTAAGAGCGTGACTCCGAGCGTCGACCGGTAAATCTAATTTAAATTTTTCTTTTCTCCGCGAAAAAGAGTGAAAGGAAGAGAGAGAGAGAGAGGAGAAAAAGAGGTGTACGCCACTTCGGAATACTTGTCGCCATAAATTACGGGGAACGAAGAGCGAGGAATTCGAGAGCTCGGAGGGAATGAATAATGCTCTGTCGACGGGCGTTACGTAATTGCTTATTGTCGGCCGGTGTGCTACAGTAACAAGAACGTTTCCCTGCAGGCTTGTAAGATTTCTGGCGAAAATACGGAAGTCCGTCGTCGGACCCCTCGCCTCGGTGTCAAGGCTGTCGTCGTCGAGGGTCTCCGGCGAGGGCTCGTTCCCTTGATTTCCTTGTTCGTCCTCCCGGCCGCCGATCGTGCTTCAACACACTTTGCAAATTGCCTCGTTTCTACCGAACAAATCCCACCCTTAATTGATACCCGGCCGCTTTCCGCGAATCGTTCGCCGCGAATCGCGCGACCAAACGAACTTGCACCGGTGATTATGCAACTGCCGAAATTCCCAACAAATTATACTAATTTTGATTTTACTAATAATTACATAGTGAAATGAAATTATTATGCATTATATATTACTATGGTAAAATATTTGCGAAAGTCTAGATATATCAAAGAAAGAAGGGGCGCGACTTAATTCACATTCATTATCACCCTTGTCGAGGTTACAAACGAATTTACGTAGGGGAGAACGGGGCAATGACAGTCACTTAACCAATAATCATAATAAAATGAAAATATGGATGAAATTTTTACTTAATCCCATGCCGTACCTTTTCTTTTACAGTTTCAGTTACAGTGATTAAAACGTCTTTATGCACAAAAATGTCGTAGAAGGGAAAAGAAAATGTATATTTTTTGTATGGCTATATTTATTTTAAAGCTTATATATTGATTACAAAGAAATCAAATTTTATTTCATCTAAAACGCTCAACATTCGTATTGGTTAGACTTTGTTGAAAACCTTCATCGCGAGTCTGGCTCGTCAAAGTACGGCAAGGGATTAAAAATAAAGATTTATCACGCGCAGATCAATTAGTCACACGAAGAATGTTAAGAAACAGGCGAAGCATATATTTTTTATTTTCTCTAGTAAAAACTGCAGAATGTTGAATCGTGAGAAATGCTAGAAAATTGTTGGCTATTTCATTGGATTCTGGAAGGATTAAATTCATTGTCAGTGCACGTGTGGGAATTTTCTGCTGCAGTTTGCCGAAACTGAAGAATGTTGTAGAAATGCAACAAATTCAGCGTCCCCAGCTTCCAGCAACGATCGCAGAGAAATGCGAAGCTTTTAAAACAGGAACGAAGAAAAGTTTTCGGCCGCTGGCGAATCGAGCATTACGAATGCAACGTCTCCCCCGTCCGCCTGCGATAGGCCATGCGATTTTTCGCTCGGACAGCGAGCAGACTGCGTTATTGAGGGTAGGAATGCAATCACCTGTAATTTCTCACAACGCTCTCTGCTCTCTGGGGGGAAATTCGATCGATAGGGGCAATGTGTTTACGCCATCATGCCGCGTCTGATGCACCCGATGCGATTCTCGTTAAACCCGCGTGTCCCTACTGGCAGCCCGGCGAGTTCTGCATGCGAACCTGCCGGAATCAGGCACGGTGCAGCTATGTTTCATGCTCGTAATGCCACAAATTCACATTAGCGCATGCGACACTGGTATTCTGAACCGGCTAATTTATTTTCGTCGCGGCAATAAAGCCGCCGTCGACGATGCTTTCCGATTTTTCGCACGGCGAAATATCGCTGATCTAATGTTTGTCGGATCATGATAACCGATCCTATCTATTGCTCAGTTATTTGGTGGAGAAGTAATTGCGGTTTTCAGCAGTTTCAACGTTACTGATTTTTCTGAAGCGATGTTTTATCTCGTTACTAGATTGCGGAACTTTGTGCAAAATAAACATTTTTCATGTTGATTGTAAGGAACGCGTGCTAAAACGCAATGTATTAATTCTTTTAATAATCTCAGTGAGTATAAGATAATGTAACAGCATTCTTGAAATATTTGTGCTCTGTCTTTTATCGTAACTGTTTTTTATTGGGTTATCTTATTATAAGAGTTCAGATTGCTTAAAAGGGGATAAATGGAATAATTTTCGTTGATGCTTTCATTTTACGAAAATGTATAAATGCACAAACATTGGATCACAGATAACGAATACTGAAATATGTTCAAATACTGCATTGGAAAAATTGAATATTTTTCGAGAAAGCTGTTTCTTCGAAAACGAAACTGTTGTTCAAGGAATCACAGAAACTAAACGAACATTAATGGTTCGACCTGTTATCAATAATTCTCTTTCTACCTTCACTTCAAATCTCATTATTGCTGAAAGTATCAGAGAAAAAAAGGAAGAATCGTTTATATTACGGACGTTGTCGTTTCAAGTTGCAGAATATTCCCGTGGGAATAATTTCGTCGGTGAATCAGACAATCGGTCGAGTCCTAGTTTTAATGACATCGTTATCGACCAATCGAGAATCGACCACATCTCGTTTTACCTCCACGGTTTCTCTCCCTTTTTTCCGTGGAAAATCAATTGTGCCAGGCACTCGGTGTTCTACAGAGATGGAAAATGGAGGAAGGCTATGGTAAACGAATAGGGAGGGAAAGGCGGAGTGTGTGTGCGAAAGTATTTCACACAGTTAGTTGGAGTATTACGGGCCGTGTAGACTCACGAGGAAGCCATATTCATAGGTGTTCAATATTGGTGAAGTTTTTGGTACGTTCGTGTCGTTTTTAGAGAAAGACGAAAGCTTTGTAAAGAAGCTGTTCTTTTTCGATTTCATTCCGTATATTGTTGGATTCTTTATCTAGATCGTTCACAAAGGGGAAATCCTGCCCTTTAGAATCGTATGAGCTAGACTCCGGCTTTGTGTTGCTGCGCAAATCTTAATTGAAATATCCACTTGTTTATCTTAAGGTATCGTTTCAATTTTATTTACATTTGAATTCTAAAGTATTTATTTTAATTATATTTATATTTGCATTCTCTCTACAGTATCCATTTTAATTATATTTACATTTACATTCTAAAGTACTGACTTTAATTATATTTATATTTGCAGTCTGAAATTAATATTTCTTAAAAACCATAAAACACGAAGCCTTTAAAATTTATTCATTGCGAGGTAGTTTATTTCTTATCCAAACATGACTAATTTAAAATCACACGAAACGAGGTTCGAAGCAAATTGAAATGTTAACGAACGTTCTACATTTTAATGATTTTCACAGGCATTCAAATGTGAATGTATATATATAGTAGCGTTTTAAAATGGAATTTTGAGGGAAATCAGGTACAATCTGGCTCACAGAAGCGTTTAAATAAACATGGTGCTTTAAAGTTCCTCAGGGCATAAAGGGTTAAATTAACGAGGCTGTTAAAACACGCTGAATCTCGCCCATTTACCCTGTTATTATTCTAATTATTCTACACGAAAGTCTGCAACCGTTAACGCTGTACCTTTTATTTTCCATTTAATATTCCGATAAAAACGAACCATTGGTATTTATTAAAGTTTTCATGAAAAGTCTCTTAGACGGATAAACACATTAAACATGTTAGTCAAATGTGCAAACATTTGCGTTGCTGCGTCGTGTTTCTCCGTGTGTGTGATAAATGGGCAGAAATCACAGTAGTCCACGCCCATAATTCTCGCGGTACATTCGCACTATTATTCTCGCTCTCCTGCACGATAATTTGGAAACATAAATACTGTTCCTTTTATTTTCTCTCTTATAGTTTGAATCCTTTATTTAAGATCATCGATATATTATCATTAGTAGACTGCGGATCTGTATGCAAAATAAAAATGTTTTCCATTGATTGTGGAAAGCAGGAATAATATAAAAATTGATTTGATCCCTTAACGACTTTGTCACATTACAGCATTCTTGAATTTCTAAAATCTTTTCCCGTTTTATATTTCACCGAACCAATTTCTTCATAAATGCATAAAGATCCGCAGTCTAATCATTAATTGAATTTAGAATTCTCAATGTTTTGTGTAACGTTCAATTATTATTTTGCATCAAGATCCGTAGTCTAATTATCATCGATCTAAAATTATTGGAAGAAGAAAGGAATATTTATTTGGTCCCGGCGTGCTTGCAATTGATGCAATCAATTTTTATTTTGCATAGAAATCCGCAGTCTATTGATACACCGCAGCAAAATTTCTGTCCAGTAACTTTCGTAACATTCAGGTGAAACGTTCATAGCTGCATTAAACGTTATTTAACCGATATTTCACGAATGAAAGTATAAGTCTCGTATAATTGACTGTTTCGAAGTTATCGTGCCTCACGCGGGACATGCTCGTGTTCTCGCACTCGTGCTCGTGACCGCCGGTCAAGCATCGTTACGACTGTTTAGCCGCTTATTGAGCGAGCGAAGCGTTTAGGGGCTCGACGTTTACGGCCGCGGCGAGGCTCGTTGCGGCAGACATCGAATCCCGTTGCTTTGTCCACTGTCAGAAACTGATACCGAAGTTGGTGGGGAAGTTGGCCGGGTTCGACGTACCGTAGTCCGCTGCCGTTCCACGAATCGAATGCACAACCGACGGTCCGCAGGGAGAACTCGAATGAACATCACCGCTGGCTGACGCCGAATTCATCGGCGAATCCGGTGACCTTAATTCCGAGCACGCACGCCGCCGAATTTAATAAAGACCCACCCCCTGGTTCCTCCGCCGGTCCACGGCAATCGAGCGTTATCTTCGTCACCGCGTGATATTTTTCGCCGATTCGCCCCAAACGAATTTTCACCCACTGCACGGTCGCCCGTTTATACAGATTTTGTACTCCGAATTAACCCTTGCGCAGAAATTCACCCTTTCGCAAATTCGGTTCATCTTGCTGGTGACTTGAGAATGAAATAACACAATATGTACTATTTTGTCGCGATTTTATTCGAAGTCGTGCAAAGTGTACAACTGACTTTGCACACGAACGAAAAACACTTACTTTTGCGAATTTATTTAGGAGGCTGCTACAAAAATTGAATGTATATCACCTGGAGAAAGTGTAGTAGCATCTACAAACTAAATCCATTCAAGTTAAATCCACCCTTTTGCAACTCAAATTTTCCTAAGATACCTCAACAAAAAAAAAGATTGGTCTCAAGAATCTCAATTGTGAAAGTGCGAATGGGGTGCGTAAACAGCGAAACAAATGCCTGTAGCGAACGTGTTAAAATCCTTAGTCTATTGATCACGGATGGGCCGCCGCGGCCCGTCTGGCATTTCTGTCGGCAACAAAACTCGAGGAAGCCGGGTAGCATCAAGTGATTTATTATAACCAACGAGAGACAGTATCTTTATTGGACAAGTCATCAGGTGCCCCATTTGTAGCTGCTAACATTCCGTCCGTCCACCGGGCGTTCTCGCGCGCCGTCTCTAAATTTCAATCTACAAAGACTGTGACAGTTGCTCGTCACGATGCATAATTAATCCTCGGCGTGATTGTTATTTCCCTAAACCCCGCGCGTCTAATTCCAATCCTCGTGATTAGCCCCGGTTCCACGGAATCGGGACGCGAAATGAATCCCCGGGGATGAATCACCTCTTGCAGCGCCGGGATCGGAGAATGTTCCACCATTGGTAGCAGCAGCAGCAGCTAGGCGAACGGTTGCATCCTGCGGAGGTGGTGGTTGGGACACGGGGGCGAATTAGTTCTCCGATTCGCACTCAGCCCGTGTCAGAATGCGGGAAGCTCTTTAAAAATTGCAACGGCAGTTGGATGAGGCGGGGGTGTGGGACAGCACCGGGCACAAAAAAAAGCTGAGACGACAGCGCGCCGATAAATTAAGCACGCCCCGGGCTTCCTGCTTCGAATATGCATACCCCGGTGCACCAGGGCCACCTAAGCCTCGTGTCACCTGCATCGTGTGCAGCCGCACATAGGCTGCGCCCGAGATGCACATGCACCGCCTTTATCTAATCATCTAGCCACCCTCTGCTACTCCTCGTGCATACAGGGTGTTGTCCAAGACGGAACATCGAGAATCTGGACTCAACTTGAACTTCCTTTTGATATTCTTTTAAGAAAATTACTTAAAACAGGATTTTAACCCTTCGATCAATATCAACCCCTTAGGTGACTAGCCCGCGAGAGTCACGAATATAAAATAAGGCAGGTAAATTTTTAATACCGGAAAAATTTCTAAGAAATGTAAGAAATGACATTCAAATATTTTGTACGCTATTTCTTACTTTTTCAAAATAGAAAGCAATTGTTTGCCAATAATATTTACGTTTTGGACCAGTTTCATGATTTTTCACTCATTGATCACTTAACTGATTGAAATTGTTTACTAACCAGAATTTTTTAGGATATTCTATTTTGGACCAGTTTCATAATTTTTCACTCATTCATCACTTAAGAGGTTAAAATTGGTCAACAACCAAAATTTTTCGACATTCACTGATGTTGCATGTTTTTATAAAACATTTTAATTTTGCTATTGACCAACAAAAATATTAGTTTAAGGGACTCGGAAGGGACACCCAGTATAGTATACTGTACCCTCGTCTCTTCCCCGGTATCTCGACGACTCTTTCGCGTCGCTGATGGATACGGGGACGTAAGGAATGAAGCCACCGGCGGGGGTAGTCGCCGAGCGAATTTCTGCGAGACAAGCGGAACTGCCGTTAGAGGGAAACGAACCGAAAAATGTCTGCCTAATAAGACCAACTATTTCGATAGTCGTTCCTTGTATATTATCGGGGATTTCGGCTCGAACGAGCGAGCCGCGGGTTTCGCATTTTTGCCGGATTCTTCAGCCGATTGGAAATTGGGCTGAAGATTGCCTGCTGGAGAAGACCGATTTCCTCTTGCGATGGGGTAGATAAACTTGAAAGGTGGATCGCTTAATTCTAATGTACTGAGTCATTGCGAAATGCTTGATTTTTAATTTCCTCTTTATTACAATACAAAAAATGTTGCAAACAGTCGATTAACTAGTTACCATTTTGGGTGGAGAAAATATTTTAAAAATTTCAGGTAACTTAAGGTGTATAGTAAATAGTGGTTCGATTCGATTTTATATTAAATTACTTTTTATATTGCAAAAAATTGTTTAGCTCTTCTATTCTTACTAAAATTAATAAATTTATATTTTCATCGTGTAAAGTACACAGTGATCCACTATAAGCACAGTTATTTACCAATAAAATCGATCGGGGGACCATGTGCAGCCCCACAACCGATCCTTGTGGAACGGTCGCCGGTCGATCGCGCAATTACACCGACGATTAGACGTTCACTTAAAATACTCGTCAAATTAAGCAAAACTGCCGTTGAAGGGCCATCGAAGGGGCGATAGGGCTCGAGGGGTAGCGGGGATAAAATTTTCGGGGGGTGGCTGGCGAATTGTCGACGCGCGGGTGCGTAATTCGAGCAATCGATAAGTCGGCCCGTGACTCATTGCCGCGGCAGGTTATACTCGGGTCCAATTTGCCGGGTTAAATTTAATCCAGTGGCGTTTTTAATGATTTATTCACCGAGAAACTGAAGCGGCTGTCCGCGTGTCCGCGTGTAATAGGCGAAAAATTCGCGCGAGCGTCGCGGCTCGATCAACGGCTATTAAAAGCCCCGCGTCTCTCGTTTGGCCAGCACCGCCGGATAGAAAGACGGATAGCCGCCCCCGCAAAATACGGCCAAATGAAATCCCCCGTTTAAAAGTGACGGCTGCGGGCCTGGCTTTAATATTCATCGCGACCGCGCTCGGAAATAGAGATCGCCGCGAGACAGCCCCAGAATATTTCTAGTTCGAACGACATTATCGGCCCGGGATCGAGCGTACTCGGCCAAACAGCGGCTCCAACGCCAATAAAAAAATCACACTCGTAAAGGACAGCTTCCTGTTTCAACTTTTACGAGCTCGTTGCAAAGGGGAGATCCCAATCTTCGAGTTCACGGTAATTTGGATCACGAACGATATTTTTGGACCATTCTTCGGCCCCTCGGAAACACGCTCTACTAAATGTATTTATTTAATCGTTTCCCACGAGAACATCTCTTTATAATTTCAATAATTCCAAGATAAAAAATTTGGATCTGGTCGCTTCGACCAGTGGTGGCAGAATGGAGGACTTCAAATTTTTTTTTACGGTTCGTAAACTTGTAGAAATTTTTTAGTATACTTCTTTATTCGAGTACACGTTATCATAAGAATCCTATAAAATATAATAGTTGTGTAGTCTTCGGGGTCGCAAGTTCCATTGTTGAAGTCATAGAATTGAATTTTAATCAAAGAGAGTCCCCCTGTTCGACGACCAAAAATGTTTTAAGTGATATTGTATTGACAGATTTCTGCAAACTAGTATGGCCCACGGAGACTCGTAAATTCATCGGAATGATCAACCGTTTGGCGCGATTATTTACATACGTGTGCTCGATTGGCACGTGCATATGGATGCATACTTATGACGGCGATTTGTCCAAGATTTGTCCATGACTTGTCAAGTCATTGGACTGACTTGAATTCCTGATTGGACAAATCGAACGTCCGATGGGGCCGGGCTGGAAAAATCGAGCTCCCCCCGGCGAGCAGCGTGTTCGATGACAAAAAAAATCGCCGGGGCTTGCATATGCAACGAGAGCCTCCGTAAACAGCCCCGCTCCCGATACCTGTTTGCTTTCAATCTGCGGCTATTGCCGAGGCTCCTCTGCGAGAGGCCTTCCCACGCGTAACTCGATTCATCGCGATGCTGGTGTACCAGACCGCATTGCCGGGCCAACTGTTCGCATTTTGTCGTCGGAACGTTCGTCCCGATCCCACGGACACGTCGATAACACTGCCATTCGACAGCGTGCCCTGTCCTTCGCATAGTTTTCACCTTGCGATTGCCTTTGATAAATGCGGGCCATGCTAAACTGGTCGCTTGCAATCCTCGACGCCACCAAAACGCATGCTCGCCAAGGATCAACTGCGACCATCTATCCGGAATTACCTCGAAATTCTGATAGTCCATTTGTTATACTACGTCTTCGATAATGGTTGCTTCATTTTTTGCATAACAAATATGTCAGAGTAACATCAAGATCGTACAATAACACAATGGACTCACAAAAGAAACAGAATCCGAGAGATCTCCATACAAAATTCTCAAACGTCCCCAAATGTCTCGAATGTACTTAAGAACAAGGATGTACAGATAAAATCAGCCTGGAGGTTAACGAGTCAAGCCACCCCTCTAACCTATGAAAGAAGCTAAAAGACCGAGAGATCTTGATGCGAAATTTCCAAATACGCGAGTGTCCAGATGTACTCAAGAACAAGGGTGTACAGATAAAATCAGTCCACAGGTTAACGAGTCTAACCCTCTGTCCACCAAATCAGATTTTCGCGACAATGCAGTTTGTCCAGCCCCAGTAGCAATCTTCGACCCCTCTCGCCCGGAGGTTGAAAGCCGTGCTCTATGCAGTTCTAAACGGCAATAGGCCGGCTTTGTCTGTGACCCAGAAAAACTTCTCAGGAAGACGACGCGTCAGGCATTGAGACGGGCCCTTGGATCGGCGACGGGACCGTTGATCTATGCTCGGCGATATAGTGGTGGTGGTCTGTGTCGCTCGTGAAATCGGTTTGCAAATAAGGCGGGCGAGAAAGACTCGGCTCGTGTGTGGCGTGCAGAAGCCTGTTTCTACTGCCATTCGTCTTGGAGTTAAGCGGCCGGGGTACTCCTCGTACAGTGACAAGCTTTGGGACTGTGGGGGTTGTGGGGGTTCGGAGGGGGTGAGGGGGCAACCGGCTGGAAAGGTACCCCTCGTCTCTTCGCAGCTATTGTCTCCACGAGTTCCGTTGTTTCGCCTAAATCACCACTGCCGGCACCGAGAGCTCCTCTTCTTCCTCGAATCCGACCCTCTTCCATCGGCCGGCTACACCTAGCTACCCCTTTGTCCTTGCCCTCGCCCCTACCCCTTTACCTTTCCCTGCCACCCACGTTCTCTATCGAGCCCATCTCTCTCTCTCTCCTTCTCTCTCTCTCTCTCTTTCTCTTTCGACTTCATTTACGCCGGCAAAGGGACGTCGTCCTAGCATTTAAATACCAAAGTATCCGTGCAGGGCTCGTGGAACTCCCTTTAATGCCGTTCCCGAGGTGTCTTGCCGGAGTTATACCCACCCTCTTTACTCCCTTTACTCATTCTCTCTCTCTCTGTCTTTCTCTTTCTTGACACTACCACCCCCACAGGACTCCGGGATTTATGCACCGGCGTTGCACGTCGTCCCGACGCCGTTGTGCTGCCGTCCCGCCGCCACTCGCCATATTTCTACCCCCATGGCCGCGAGACCCATATTTCGTCCCTTAGCCCCTTCCTTCGGACGCCAGATAACTCGACCCGAGCGTCACGCTACCCAGACTATGGCCTTCGGTCATTTTTCTTCGCCACCGCGACACTTCTCTACTTGATTATGGCTTTCTGACGTTGCACGCGGAACAGGCGCTTTATGAAGGGAAAGGCGGATAAACAAAACGATGTTTCCCTCCATACACCGTATTCTGGGACAGTTAAGAGTGGCTCTTCAGACTGTATAAAATTACAAAAGAGATCCATAACGTTCTTAACAGTCTTCGTTTATAATGCTACTCCAATTGAATATAGGTTCGTTCCTATTTTTAAAGAATTTCATGGGGCTGTAACATAAATTTTTATGTCTCGTAAATGCAGATAGCTGTGACTAGTTCTAAGTTAAAAGAGAGTAATAAAAATACCTGTTCACCACTGGAACATTTTGAGGATTCTGTTTTATTCAGTCCTCTCAATTAATTGTATGTATCCGGACCTTGTTTTTCTGTCCTGATTCATCTTCGCGAGTCCCTCTAGTCCTGCAAGTAATTATTTTTAATGTTACTTCATATGTTATGTTTTTATTACATTATATGAAACAACGCAAGAATTAACTTTTTGCACTCGAAGTTATTCTAACTCTGGGATTCAGACATTTTATCTGATCTAGAATATATTCGTTATATATCACCTTTTTCATTTTGTTCATATGAAATCGAGTGTATTTAATTGTAATTCAACTCTACTCAACTCTAATGACATTTAGCGAGACATCAAGGATCGATCTCATTTTATTGTATGCTATTCGATTAAAAGAATTATTTTTCTTTATTCTTTGCTATCATCCCAAATTGTTCATTCTCAAAATCAACTTTAATAGTCTGCAGACATTCATAGAAATTCTCAGTCTCGCAGACATTCGCAATATGAAATAGCTAAGAAGAAATCCATTTCCTGCATTCACAATATCGATAGACAGGAAGCGATTAAAAATTGCATTCAATTCTATTACGCCATAAATGCGCGTGTGTCCTGAATAATAATGTTATTCATAGAATACGCGTTACTGCATAATAAATCGAACCGTTGAAGGATGCGAACGTTTCTTTAACGTGCATAAAAAGGAAAATATGGCGTTTACCGTTTTCTCCCGAAGAACGTGCAACAAGCAAGAGCGATCTCGGCGTGCCGTTTTATCGTTTAAAACGGGTGGCTTCGTAAATGCGTTAATTCGTAGGTGAGTAAGGCCTGTCCTCTTCTACTAATAGCAATAACCCGTCGTCGCTAATATATCATACGGGGACGTTGATTAAATTCTCGCGGACTTCGGGTTTATGTTTCAGCTTTATGCCTCGTCAAAAGTTACGAGCGCCGCTACGCGATCTCGATACGCTCTAAATTTGTATCCGCGTAAAAAAGAACCGCGCCGCATATATTATCCTTGGAATTCAGTCCTGGAGGCTTGCCGAGTGTCGTCTCTTCACACACCAGAAATTGAACCGCGGGGAAAAATTATTTAAGTTTTAATCAAATTGCCAAAATTAAAAAGAAGTTCATCCTAGAAAAGAAGATGAAAGAAATTATATTTTTCGGGAAAAAGTTCATTAAGTCTCTTCTCGAGAAAATCGAGTTCGAAGAATAGAAATCGTCTGACATGTCTGGTTATAACCAACCAATTCTACTTTCTGCGTCTTAAACTCAATTTTCTCGAATACGAGGCGTCGAACGAAAAAATTCTTTGCCCGGTTGTTTCTCCAGCCACGCGCTGTATAATTTAAAGATTAATTCTTTAAAAGAAAGCGATAAGAGAAATAGTTATTTGCAGGAAGAGGTTCATTAAAAAGCTTGCGCTTCATAGAAACATAGACTAGTAAAAAGTTCTAGTAGAGATACAAAATCACAGTTTTTCGTTCGTTAGGAAGTTGGGGCGGGTTAGCGGTAATTATCGAATATGCTCCCGCAAGCAGTATTTACTAATCGTGGTCGCTCTCAGCCGTGTTTACAAACTCCGACCATTACTGAGTTTAAAGAAGAAGTTTCCCACCAAGAATGAATATAAAGACCTCGCGCTGGAACTGAATAAAATCAAGAACAAGCTCGTGGTTATAATTAACTAACTTTTTCACAGATACAAAATTCTTTATCTAAGAAATTAATTTCAATCAAAATTAATCTATTCAAACGCATTGGGACTTGCCAAGTCTTGGGACTGACTTCAACTTCACAGTTCTGATTAAAATGACTGAATTTGATATCGTAGGATTTTATGGGGATGACTATCAGGCAGTCAGCGTGTTAATAATGTAACGCTACTCTTTCTTATTTCTCCTTGTGAAATAACATCGGTACCGTTTTACAGAGCGCGTTGAAGACATTGCATGCAGAGATCGTTATTTGCACAGTTCTGGGAAGAAAAAGGGTATTATATATATTTGCGTAGTGGCACGGTAATCCGAGTTTTGTCTGCGATTATTATGAGTCGACTGTGGGGCCGCGGTACCATAATGTGCGGCTCGCCAGCACAGAAGCATACACAAACTGCGAACAAAGGGCTTCCACTAGGAATAGCTCGGACCATAGCCACATTAGACACATTATGAGCAGAAACGAATGACTGCGAGACGGTGCACTTTGTTGCGCGGCAGCTCGTAATAAAGTCGCACGGCGCTGCGTGTACCGAGGCCGTGGAAAATATTACTTCGTTGTTCGCCGGCTTCTTCCCGCCGCGCCGGTCCTAATCCAGTGAACTTTGCAGCTTTTAACGGCTTCGAATAATGCCGTCCCGATTAAGCGGTTGCAAACGATTAGAGCGCCGCACAGTTTCCTAGTTTCTCTACAGCCTCTAACGACGAGTCTCTCAAATTGTATTTAAAACACCTCTTCAAACAACAGTCACACACAACAATTTCTAGGATCATTCTTCATCATTTTATGTCATTTAATTACGTGCATTTTCTGTCGACAAGCTGTGGTTTTATTTCTATTAGGTGTAGAAATGAATACAAGTTGCAATTAAATGATTGTAGGGGCACGAATTAATTTGTACGTGGAAGTAAGATATTCCTTTCATTCTAACAAAAGATACGGGTTCTTAAAAAATACAACAAATTATAAGACTTTTGTCATTTGTTCTCAAACTTCAAATTTTCCTCTTGATAGGATGATAAAAGTTCTTTCACAAATGTCGATATTTAGATCAAATTTTGATATGAACAGTGTTAAGATTGTTGTTGCATAGAAATCTGAAGTGTACAAGCCACGTTGGTTACTCCCGGGAACAGAGGTTTAGAAAACGTTTGTAGAATTTTGCACACCTTCCGGTTTATTTCGCGGATCTCGATAAGAACACGGGCGGACCCAGGAACGTCCATATTTAGAGGTACGTGCAGCGTATCAGAATCAGCGTGCTCCCACTTATTTCGTCTCGTTGTTACGGTCGAGACGGAGCTCTGCTCTCTATCTACGTGCACAGGGTCGAACAGGATTTCAGACTATCTTCTCTGTCGACCTTCTAAACCGTCTGACTACCTACTTTCTAGTTTTAATCTCATCGCTTTAACCCAGAAAATTCCCTACAGCTTTGATGCTGTTCAGAACCTTTCTTTCTTGTGGACCATAAAATGTATTTTGTAGGAATTACAGTGACCACGAAAATTATTGGCGCAATTACTGATTTTCCAAGAATTCTCGACATACACATTGTTATAATTTCGTAAAAAGAATTGTGCAACACTTGGGCGCAGTTTAAAATATTGAGCCTCCATTTTCATTCAAGTTATCCTTCGTTTCGCTTTTTTTCGTAGTAGTAAATCAAATTCTCAAAGTGTTTGAAAATTTGTTAGGCCATTCTTCAGACGTTAAAGGTGAAACCAACTCCCTCCCCCCAAAATAATATATTCTGCGATTTCTTTTGTCCATTTGAAAGAAGACATGGGGATCATAAAAGATCCCAGTAAACCAGTTAAGGTTTCGTATTCTATGAATCTTTTAACTAAATTGTGACAGTGTGCCAATACTTTTTGGAGGCACTGTATGTTCCTCGGAGTAGCTAGACGCTATGTCTGAGGTGACTATCAGATAAGACGGTCTCGCAACAGCGTCGTTTCGCGCAACAGCGCGGGAACACACGGTTATACGTTCGTCGGGATAGGTTGTAGAGGGAGCAGCAAAGCAGCACAGGGGTTTGTTTTATGACTGAGATGAGTCTACGTGATCGGACTCGGTTGAACCGTCGTGTGACCCGGTTTACTCCTAAAACTTTTTTAGGGGCCATTCCGTCTCGACACCAGTCACCGTCCCACGGATTTGATTTCAGGGGGATTTACGAGCTCCTCGGACCCATGGCGGTCCTCAAGACGCGGGATCTGGTTTCCGCCTTTATAGAGCATCATTCCCGAGACGGAAACTTTTGCTCACTGAACAGCGTTCATTGGTACCTGACACCGACTAATCGATTACTTTTCACCCCTTTCCGTACGATTTCTTTCACAGATAATTAGAACTGGATAATTGGTATCGTTTTGATCATTTTTTTTAAAGGACAAATGTTTATTGCATTCCTGTAGTTTCTGGTTCAATATTAAGTACAACCAAACAATAAATTGAATTTCTTGAATAAATGAAATAGTTTGTGCGAGGTTAGGATCAGTCGAGCAGCGTTTCCCGTCAACGATTCGGAGCCCATTGTCAGAATCCATTACCGAAAAGTCCGCCATCGATGTCAGCCTCCTGAATTTCAATTATCCGGAGGTCTGCCTTCGAAATAGGCCCGTTCGTCGACTCTGCGAATTCGATTCGGGCGCGGCCCCATCCCGGTGCCCTTATTTTCCCTCGCAGAAAAGAAGTCCGAAGCTTGGCGAGAGAACAGAAGAGGAGGGGCGAGGAGAGGAGAGAAGAGAAGAGGAGAAGGCTTAAGGTTGAAAAGAGAAGAAGAGGGGAGCCGGGAAAAAAAGAGGCCGGATTCATCTCTCTGTCTATCGTCTTTCAGCCGTAGGAACGAGCGATCAGAGAGGGATGAAAGGAAATGGAAAATAATGCGCTAGGAGGTCCGGGCCAGGGGGAACGGGGGGCAAAGTAGACGAGGGACGATCGAAGGAGGGCAAAAGATGGAGGAGACGCGAGCTGCAGCGTGCACGAGGCGAGCCATTATAGCCGCTCGCGAAACAAAGCTTCGTTATAAACCTCCCAGAAATGCTTCCTCGCGTCTTTTCGTTCCTTCCGTTTCTGCCGTCTTCCGTGTTTTTTTCCCCGGTTCCGTGCGGTAATAATAAACGGACCAGAGTCTTTTACGGGGCCAGACCAATAATGTCCCGCCCGCGGGAGCCCCGGGGAGAGAAGAAAAAAACCGCGGACCGATGCCAAGACTCTCTCGTATGGAAAACCGCGGATTTGTGTCAGTAACCCGGAACGCGGCCGCCGCGCCGCGTGAAAGGCATTCGGTAATTGAACAGTGGAAATTACCGGGGACCCCGCGAAATTAATGAGGGAATTTTAAAATATCCTCGGCCAGAAATGAACCGCCGAGAATTGGTCCTTCTTCCTCCTATCATTATTCTTATTCTTCCTGTTCTTTCTCGCCACGCCGCCGACGCTTCGTCGTCGAGGACCTCGACTTATTCTTCCTCCTCCGAGAGAGAAAGAGAGTGAGAGACATTACGAAGTTGCGAATGAGACGCGGAAGTTTTTTAAAGTCACTTTGTCTCGCGGGGGACAAAGGTCGGGTTCCTCCGAGAATAATGGATAATCGACGAGCTCCTTGATTCTCTATTACGGCGAAATAAAAGTGCAATTCGTCTTGGGCCAGACTCAAACATCGGCTTTCCACTCTTATCCGTCTGCGAGCCGGAACGCGATTCTACTCCGCGACGATGGTCCGCAAATATTTCGGATCCTTTCGACGTGGAAATGTTTGCGATTTTTTGGGATCGAAGCTTTTAAGCTTCTGCGATTCTTCTGCGGTCCACGCTGTTCAGGAAACCGGAACGTTTGTAGTTCAAGAATTATAAAGTAGATCGCAGTTGAAATTCAATTTTGGAAGGATTTTTAAATCCTTATAAATTTCAAAGCACTTCTCATTTAAATACTATAAAATTATAACCTTGATTTATTATTATTATTCACAGCGAGAAATGACCCGTATATTTATGCACCAATCGATGCAGCTTTGTATTCTCTACAAAAAGGTACTAAAAAATGATTAGTTTAGGAGTTATTTTAGTAACTAACCAGAATCCAGTATTTCTAAAAATTCGGAAAAATCGTTTCTCCAGTGCCGTCGAACGGTAACACTAGGAACCATGGCAACAAAAATGCCCGGTCCAATTTAAACAACGAAACTTTCGGGACAGTGTGCTTATCGGGCTCGCGAGATTACGTGTACAGGGATGCGATGACGGTCAACATTGTTACCGTGATACGGTAGCTCGGCACGATTATTTCCAGTATCTACTTCTCCGGCTCGTATCTGTCTCGTTCTACCGTAAAATGAATTTCATTCGGTAGCTGGCTGTGCATGATGCACCGCTCGGCCCGTTCCATTATACTTTAATCTACAGATGCGCGATTTTAATGGATCCGTGGCTCCCAAACGTGCCGTGCGAGCTCGTTCGCGTATATTGTTGCCGGTTGTTGCGGCTTTCGTCGGAATGACCGTGCTGGATTCCCATCTTGGTCTACGGGGGGAGGAGGCCAGCTGGCCTCGCATAAGCATAAGCAGCGACACGGACGAGTTTCAATCCACGTGGGAGAACCTGCGCGCCTTCTGAACTCGCATTTCGCGCCCGTGTCGGCGTGGCACGTACGTCAAACGTCTCTCGTATTCCTGAAAACCTGGGGGAAATCTTCCGCGTCGCAGGACATGCGAGTCCCATTTATCTTTCCGCGAACTCGTTACTACCGACTGCCGATTATTCGCAGGTAAATCGACCCGCACTACCCTAAACTCCTCGTCCACGGTCTCCCTCCACCGATCGTCGCATAGTTCACCCTTTCTCTAAAATGTTATTGGATTTTTAGAAAAGTAATTTCATTTTTTCGTGTAGAGATTGCATTGTTTCCATTTGTTATTCCAAGTCGCAAAATCATTGTATGTCTCCACAGCTGACATTTCGGACGTCATTGCTTCACTTACAGTGGTTTATAATTTTCCAAACATTTTTTGCAACTCAATTTTAAATTTAAGTATTTTTCCGACTCTGAAAGTACTAACTTTTAAACTATATCACCTTATTCGGAAAAGCGTGCAGAATACTTTCATGCAAATTAGGATTGTATGTAAAACAGTATTAACACTAGGTTTACGGAGCTCTAGAAATAACTATTTCACATTATTGTATAAACATAACAAGAATGTGTCTATCCAAATTTTTGGCCATTTCTCCAATAATGTATTCCAAAAGAAATAAATTTGGTAAATAATTCCTCAGGGAAACATCTTTACAATCTCAATAATCGCACATTAAGAATATTAGAAGCCGTCATTTTGACGGGTCCCGTAAACCTAGTGTTAAAGCATAAGACGTCTCCAAAGTTTAAAATATGTATTTTCTTGATAAAATCAATTTTCAGAAAGTAAATTTTTGTTACGAGTGATAATTTGGTATTAATCGAGAGAAACGAATTGTTCGGAGTGATTGTAGGAAGTTCGGAAGTCGGTTTATACGCTTTTTTTCCAGATAGAGTATCCACGAAAACTTTGGCTTCACGGGTTATTAGTATGCGCAATCTTTTGGCCTCGGAATGTGCTGAACAATTTCATTACCCTCCTGTTCTCGTATTTTACCCTTTATTATGAATTATTCAAAGTGGGTTCCTTCTGGAGAAATACTCCGTTCAATAATGTTATACAAACTCTGGAAACAAGTTTCAGATTCTTTTTCCAACACGGAGAGAGAGAGGAACCAAACTTTTTGGAACGTTTAAGATTATGCAAGATTATTAAGATTCGTTCTCAATTTGTGATACACGTTTACCAAAAGAGGTCTTTGCCATCGTTTTTACAATGATTTGAATTTATGTGCTTTCTAAATGTCTGATTATTTCATTCAGTGTACACATGTTAAATATGAAAATATTATTAACTATTGTCTGACTATGAACTACCTACTTCGAAAACTGAATTTAACTAAAGTGTTACACTCAGAATGTCTGACCTCAATAAACCAATTCTAAATACTGGGGAAAACACAGTAAAAACATTAGGAGAACTTAAAAATACCGGTACATTATTTGCAACCCTTGAATATATTAAGAAAGAAAAAACATTTCTATTTCACTTTAATTTGTTGCAATTCAAGTAAAAAATTCTTATTAGATCCGCTGTCTATAAGTAATAGTAAAGCGTTCAGCGAGTTACCAGTATTCGAGGGAGAGAAACTAGTCGAAATCCGCGCAAGCATTTACCATAAAGCAGCTACCCCGATTTCTGTTTCACTTTTCCAGGGCGCGGGGTCGAATTGAAGCGTTTCCCCCCGTGTGTCCCTCTGCTCCTCTCTCAATTTACAGCTCGCTGGGGACAGATTTCCGCTTTAAAACAATATCTTGCAGACCTGTCGCGAAACTGGATATTGAAGCCGGAGCGCGCGCGAGCGAGCGTTATTTTTTCCAATATGCAGGAGAACGAGGCCGAGTAGGATGGGCAGCGGGTTCTAGATGACTATACAGGGTTGGCTTTCAGCCCATGATACCTTGGCTGCCCCCAGGGGCGTGTAAACACCGGAGCCACTCGACGCCCTGTCAATCGGCGGCGATGCGATGTCGAGTCCAAACAGCCTTCCGTACTTTTTCCACCTTTCTTTCCTTCGGCGAAACCTTCGGCGAAACCTTCGGCGAAACCTTCGGCGAAACCTTCGACTCTCCTCTCGCCCTTCTACGATGTCGGGGCTCGAATTTCACGGACAATGGACCTCGCAGTCCCGTTCGACGCCATCGTCGAATTCGAGGGAAATCGGAAGCACCCGGGAAAGACAAGACGAACGACGCAAACACACTCGCCCCCGCACCGCACGATTCCGAAAGCTCGTAAAAGCTTTCAGGCTTCCAGCAGCGGGAGACCGAGTCGTCAGTTCGCGAATACGCGGACCGCAGAATTGATCTTTCGGGAGTTCGGTCTCGTCGCGCGGAAATTTGGCCCTTATTCTTCAACGTCCCGGCGAAATAACGCGGAATACCGCGTGATCCGAATTTCCCGCGACCCTCCGACGTTTGGGCGACCTTTCGCGAATGGAACTTCGAACAGTACCATTTGCCAGTCTGATTGGAATGTTTCTTGTTCATACATATATTACAATTAACGAATTTAATGATATGAATAATAGTTAGATGAAAAAACAATAAAAAAAATGATGAGCCTCGTATCCCTTTCGATCATTTAATCTGGGGAGTCTTGCGTCTCAAAAGTTGAGATCTCGAGATTTTGTACAATCGAAACATTGGTAAAAAATTATTTTGTTGATAATGATCTCTTAATAAAACTTATACCAGCATATTCACGACACTTTTCTGATTGAAATGATATCAAACACGACGCTGTTTGGATCGTAATTACTTGTTTAATCCACGATATAGTAGAACCTCGGTTATCCGAACTAATCAGCAAAATATGACTGCACTGAAGTATTTAAAAAAGAAATAAATGTCTTTGTTATTTTCATTTTGCATAAAAAGACGCAATTGTAGGACATTATAGATATAATTGTGAAAATGGCAGGGATAAATAGCACTCGAAATTTTCTGAACGATCAACATTACATTAGTAAATGAATGTTTCCTTATGTCGATCGTAGATTGTTGCTAACAATATTATTATGATTTCAGCACACTGGTTCGATCAATTGCTATTTAAGACACTATTTGCAAATTACCACAATAATTTTTTTTCGACGTTTCGATCCTATTTTAGATCATTTTCAAGAAAAATAGAAGAATTGCGTCTGTAATTTAACAACCGTTATTATGTTTTGTAAATTTAAAGAAAAGGAGAAAATTGTTACCTACTTGCTTAGTGCAAAAGAAAATTTTAGCTTCATAGAAACACGTGTTGATGCCAGGTCGGTATACAAGATAATTCTTCTATTCTTCTTGAAAATGATCTAAAATAGAATCGAAACGTCGAAAAAAATTATTGTGGTAATTTGCAAATAGTGTTTTAAATAGCAATTGATCGAAACAGTGCGCTGAAATCATAATATTATTACATTAGCAGTAAAGGAAAAATGGCGAAACGAATATAACAACCATTAATTCTTCTAAATAATTATGAAAATGGGGGACGCTTCTGAAAATCAAATCTTTTCGAATGACGAACATTATTACATCATTGCTGATAATCGTGATTCGCGAGGAAATGCCCTCGCAATTGAGTTTTCGAGACTTTTACGTCATTAGTTGGAAATCCTTCGTTATTTTTTCGCGTTTAGCCGGTACGCACGGCGGAACAGCGAATGGAAATGGCGGTGAGTCATGTCGTGTCGTTACACACGACGTGACACGTTTTTTTTTTTATTTTACTAATGCGTCGCGTCGGTACAACGCGGGATCCGCTGGATTTCACCGACGAAAAAATATTTGCGATATATAATAGATGCATTCGCGAGAATTCCCTCGCATATCTACACGGATAGGATAGCGAAAATATTTGCATTGCTGATGCATTCGATGAATTTGTTACGAGCGACGAATTTCGGTTTCTACGTTATCGGGTATGTACACAGAGTTATTCTGAATTAGTGTCGCATATTTTTAGCGTGTACGTCCGTGCCGCAAAAACGATGGGACGAAACTATAAACCATTATTCGAGAAATATCTGTTGTTTGAGGCACTCGGGTTATGGCTATAATACGAATCTGCAATCAAGCCGAGTTAATATTGAATCAAGCTCGGATACTAATTTTGAGTTTGCTTTCAATTCGTATTTGAAATGATATGCACACTTTTATTTTGTTCTGTGCAATGTTTTTGTATCCTAATGGTTCTTTTATCTTTTCCCAGTTCATCACGATTTTGTATAATTAGGTTGCTGCTGAGGTTTGAAATGTCTATTTTTATAGTAACATTAAACAAACACTTTTTGCTAAATGAATCTTGTTCACCAAAGAAAGCACCATTGTAATAAACATATTCTATCAACGAACTGCAAGTTTTGTGATCGTATTACTGAAGCAATTGAATTTTTTGATCATGCACCCTCCTCATGTACAACATTTAAAAATTGTCAATTTATTCTTGTTTCTTTATCGTGTTAAAAAATATTTCAGAAATCGGCAATTTGATTTCAAAATACTGTTATTCTGCAAGAAATCAAGATTTAAAATTTTTTCTGTGTGGTTCAGACCGTAAACTACATTCATATTGATTAATAAACACCTTCATTTTTCTGTTTCCGAGCCAATGTCGCAATCTCAATTGAAAATGTTCAATTTTTATTTTGCGGTTCGCTCGCTCAGCCTCTCGTTTCCCGAAATTCGGGGATAATTTAAAGTCGCCGGATATATGGCGAAGGGAAACAGAGACGATCCGGAGAGATGTTGATTTTGAAAAGTTCTCGAAGAGATTTTTTCGCTCTCGACGTGTTTCCTTTCGGCCGTGGCGAGAAAGGAGAAAAACGTGGGAGTGGTTCGCGCTGAGAAGGAACTTTTTGCGGCTGACGATCACCCTCCGGGCCACCCCGGCCGTTTTTTTCTTGATTTAATCCAGGCTAATGCAATTCTTCATTCTTCTGGGCTAAAGGCACCTTTTTACCCGCTCGGAGCGGGTACTCGACGAAACTCGCCCCTCGAGATTACGAGACCCGCCTCCCGATCTCTCGCCACCTCGCCGCGGGGGTGGCAAAAACGCGGCGCGAGATCGGGGGGTGGCGAGAGCAATCAGCGTTTTACAATTTGCCAACGGCCGGTAATAAATTAAGCGAATTTTATACGCGGGCCCGTATAACCGCGTTAAATATTTATATTTGCGGCCGAATAACGACGGGGCGCCACCCTCGAACCACCCCTGTCAGCCACCCCCGACCATCTGCTGGGCTGCGTGTTAAATGCCTCGTCACACCCGGTCGTCTATGCATGGTGTTTTCCTATGGCGTTTTCCTCTCTGTATGTATGCACGCAGTTGAATCTGCTCTGCGGGGATTGTAGGGGGTTAGTTTCGATATGGTACGCCAGTTTGATGATTATACAGGGTGTGGTAACTGGGATGAATTCGAAACCTTAGTGCTGAAACTGGCTACGCACAGATTTTGAAAATTGGGCACTTTTTGTAGTAAATAATCGTGAATATACAGGCTGTCCCATTTGAAAATGTCCACGCAATTGTTTCCCAAACAATTCCGAGATTTCAAGGTGATTTCTATTTTTTTTATACTTTATGTTATTATTTATTCAAGCGTGTAGTTCATTCCGAGACGAATTCATCTATAGCACTTTCGTCTTCCAAGGTCATTCAAGGTCATTCAGAGCCGTTCAAATTTTAGCTTAGCTAGACGGAGGTATGCCTACACAGAGAAGATTTGTGACCACCATAACCACCATTTGTTGAATAATAATATTTATTCTACTGTCTGCTGTATGTTTTCTTTTGTGCGACTTCATAGTTGAATGTATACATTGCTGCCACCTCGTGGATCGAGTATACATCTATATATGAAACTTCGGACACGTGTATTGCCATAGTTACACGACGTTTGAGCTAGTAACTCGATTATAGAGGACTGTGGACTTTGTCTTCCTATTTAAGATTGGCAGCTTAATTGTGTCGTGCAAGCCCGACTTCCTGTGACCTAACAACCTAATGAAGCGAGGGCGGTCTTGTATTCGTGATAAGCTACGTGATTATGGTATTTGAGTGTCGATCGGCGTTTAGATGTAACGTCAAGTTTTTAATCTGAAAACATGTTTACTTCATGAACGATAGCCAACGATATAAATGTTCGGATAAAATAAAAGACTTTCTCTTTTGCATTTCTGATGGTATTGCCAGCCCTAAAATCGCGTATCTTCGCGAGATCAAATCAAAAACCTCCAATTTGAAACAACCCCTATCTTGCTATTGCTACAATAAATAACATCTGCACGATTTTATGAAGTATTTTAGATGAAAGATTTAAAACTCCATTCGGGATGAAATATTTTTCTGCTGCTATTCCTGTGGGTAGATTTCACAATCTAACATAGGAGTAACAACAAAAGTGTTTGTGTATGAAGTTGGTCGCGGGTGGTCGTATCATCGAGATCGATTGACGCGACGGCGTGTGTGTTAGACGTGTGTGATAGAGAGAGAAAGAGAGAGAGAAACATAGAGAGGGAACTATTGAAGAGAACTAGGGGGATGTCCAGGCATGATTCCGTGCAGGGGTGGTCCCCGACCTGACAGGGGGTTCATTCTATATTTTATGGTGGCCAACCCCCCGCCGTGGGATGCTACTAGCTGGGTATACCCATTGGCGATAAGGTGATAAGCTCAAATGTATTGGCTCCCATCAAATCGTGCGCTTTACTGCTATAGCCAACCCCATAAACGCCGCTCACCCTTTCCGCAGCTCATGTATTTGGAAAAATATTTCTTGACGGTCGAATTGGGGAAAATTCTGTTCGGCTACGTTATTTAACCCTACGGCCATGGGGTTGGCACTCCGTGATATACCGGGAAACCTGCGCGCGATTGTTTTGATGTCTTCTTTCATAAGAACAGACACTGTGGCTCCATGTATTCAATGAGCATAGAATATTTAACCCTCTCTCAAAATATTTCAATTGAACCACTCAATTATAACTAGACCACGGACCTTTATGCAAAATAAAAATGTCGTGCCTCGATTGTGAGGAGCAAAGGCCAAGTGAAATAGTTCTTCCTTTCTTTAATAATTTTAAATCCTCTTAATCTTGTCACTATTTTGAATTGTACTTACCTATTTTTGTCATAAACGCATAAAATCCGCAGTCTAATAACATAATTTGCATATGACGTTAAGGGTAGCAACAAATTTTCATATATTCGTTAAAACGATCATTAACGATCATTAAATTCTTCAACGAACCAGTGCACAAATATATTCGGACCATTAAAATATGACAATAAATACGTTCCGGGCGAAAATGGCGAACCGAGCGGTGCGACACGGTGAAGTTCCGACAGGAATCCGGAAACCGGGATCCCATATTTAATTTTCCAGGTGTCGGAACGGCGAACATCGGTCGGTCTTGCCCTTAATATCCACGATGGTTACGTGGCTCGATATTAAAAGTTGCTTCCGTGATCTTCGTTCGTTTTCGCGGGCCGGACTAACGAGTTTTCACCCGGCGCGCGGCCGGGAAGATTCATCGTAGCACGCGGGGGCGGATAACGCACGGAAAATTGAACTCCAGTGGCGCAACGCGCGGCCGGGATAAAATTGCAAATAAATTACGGTTGGATTTCCATCAACGGTAGAGGGACGCCGACACCGACGCCGGCCGCGTCGCGCTACTGGAGCGATAGAAACAGACGGAGAAGAAACCCGGCCCGACGACGACGGTAAAAACGATGGAGGGCCGAAAAAGAGAGGAAGAGATAAGGGTTGCGTCTGGTACCTTGAGAGCCAATAATAAGTAAGCCAGCCGCTCGTTAGGGGGTTGGTTAAAAATACGAAGGAGCCTGTGTCCTCCTTTTTTTTCCTTTCTCTCCCTGTCTCTCGCTCTCTCCCTCGCTTTCTTTCTCTCGTTCTCCTTCCTCCTCTTCCCTCTTAGTTCCAGAGCCTGTCTCCCTTGCCAGGAGAACTCGAGAAGGGTTGGCAGAGAGCCGCGGAAAATAATGGCCGCTCGTAATCGACGGCTCTTTTTTAGCCTGGTTAAGACTCAAGGACGAACTCACACCTCGCTCGTTTGTACCCGTAGAATGCGCGCACCCCCCGTAAATACGCCACTTAATCGAACGTATACCGGCCGCGTCTCCGAAGAGAGATCGACGCTCCTCGAGGACTTCCGCGTCCTTTACACGAGCGAATAATCCGATGTTTGCAGGAAAATAATGCCCCGCTCCTTGTACACGGTAATCTGCCGTGGTTTAAACATCGCCGCGGTGCCGAGCACGTCCCGTCTCTTTTGTTCGCGGACTTGTATTCACGTCGCCTTTTTCCACGGGTTTACTGCGATGCTTTAACCCTCGAGGGCGCGACGGACCATTCTTATAACTATGCATTATAACATTAGACAGCGGATTCTATGCATTTGTGACGAAAATGGATAGCTACAATTTAAAATAGTAAATCCTCCTATCGCTTACGATTGGCGCACAACATGTTTATTTATAAAATCCGCTGTCCAAATATAATATATTTAAAAAATTCTAGATACACCAAAGTATTGGCATACGGATTGAAATGATTCCGGATATAGCAATTTCGCTGTTTGTTCTTGATAAAGAGCCTTGAATAAATATCAAGAATAAATTGGAAGTGCCTGCCCATCTATTTGTTGACATAATGGTTGAAATGGATTTAAATGTTACGAGTGGTAGAATACACCATGCTATCCTCGAAAACATCAATAATCCAGAAGAAACGGCGCAAGGCCATTCAAACAATACCGTCGACAAGCATAAATAAATAACAACGGGCCGGCGGCGATATCGTGAAAAGAGATCTCGTTTGGCGACAGTACGATTGATTAGGCATTACCTCGTCACTCCTTTAATCTTCTCGTTAGGGGTTGGAGCACGCCCTCTCATTCCCTGTTTCTGAAGTTTCAGACATCGGGGTGAAGGGCTGGTGGAAGAGTAGGGGATCCCTTGGCAGCGAGTGGGAGAGCAGGGTTGTGGGTGGTAGTGGGAATACTGGCGGTATCTTGGTGGTGACTTAAAGTGGCCGTAATTAAAGATGGCCGTTCTAACGACGGGGGGCTGTGTCTCCAGGATCAAGAAAAGCCGAGGTCAGATTAAAGAGATAACCCGAAATGCAAACAAAGCCGAGAGTCTTCCGGATATTTTCCTTTTGTTTCGCGTTCCTTCCGTTCATGTACTTTCTTTCTTTCCTCCCTCCATTTTCCACCTCCATTTTCCATCCCCGTTTTCCACCATCCGCGTCCCCTTCAACTCTGTTCTCTGCAGTCAGTGGCCCAGTTCGATGGATTACAGCCTTTCGGCTTCGATTATCCGCGCCTCGGCACAGAGGCTCACGGTAAAATCTGATCTCTTTAGCTCGACCCCTTGAAATTACCTTCATTAAGTGCTCGCTCGGTTTTTTATGCGGCCGGTCTCCGAGAAAGTCATTAAGATCGACTCGATATCGAGCCGCGCCTGGGCAAAGGTAAGCTTTTACCGACCGCCTGTTAAGAGAAAATTGATTGTTAATAAAAAAGAAGAAAAACCGGCGGAAACGTGGAAAGAGAGAGTCAGCAACCTCTCTTTATCTTTCATCTCGTTTATCGGCGAGTCGCGAGCTCGCGTCGTTAAACGCCAACTTCTTGGAATAATTTCGATCGACTAATGAAATTCTTATTACGTCCGACGCGCGAGGGGAAATCAGAATTACGATCGCGGCGGCGAGCTCATCCGTGGGAAAGACTGATTATAACAAAAATGTTTACATCGAAATCTTACTTTGCTACCTGACTTGATTAAACTACAGTATCTTCATATATTTCATCACAAGTAATACTCGCGTTATTTTTTTAGAAATGTAGACCGTAACACGGGTCTAATCAGTTCGGATAATATAGGTTTTACTATATCGCTTATTAAACGAGTATACTGATTCCAACTGTGTCGTCTTTGGGCTCATTTTAATTAGAAAAATGTCACCAATATGTTCATAAAAGTTTCCTCAAAAAGATTGTTAGAAACAGAAAATGTTTATCCTTTTCTATGCTAGAAAATTTTCCAGAAATTTTTGCATGTATCGAGACAGTACTATACTTTTTAAGAGAGCATGCCATAGTTTCCTGACTAAACATTCCTCGAGCGGTATATCGGCGAGTTTTTCCTAATTGAAGCAGTTTGTTGGCATTTTATTTCGACACGCGAGGGCCCCGGCGATATGGAATTTTGTCCCGCGGTGTGACGAAAGGCTTGTAATCGCCTCCTCCATCCGCCCAAATTGGATTTTTCCAGGGCAGCTTCCGTCGCGACGCGGCGCGACGCTCGCAAGAGAAGTGTCGCGTTGAGCTAAGGATTTATAAGGGAAACCTCGTCCGCAATATTCGAGAACTTTCGGAACGACTTTACTTCTTAATAAGATTCAACGTTTCAAAATGAAATTCGAAGCTGTACGTACGACGAAAGTCGTTTAGCGGCAGCGTCGCATTTCCGCGCAACTTTTCGCCGACCGAAACTTTTCAAAGCTTCCTGCGTTACTTTCCCCTGCCCTCTTCTCTCCTTCTATCTCTCTGTTGCTTGTTTTTTTTCTGTTGTTGATGTTGTTCGTCTCCTTTCCTTCTTTTCTTTTTTTCTTTAGTGGGGAACGCTTGGCGAACTGGCGCTGAATGCATTACGATGCTTTATGCAAAGCGCCTCGCTTACTCTGAGCGACATATTTTCGGGGATCTCGCGGCTTCTTAAATGCTTCTCCGTGATCACGTCCTTGTCTTCCACGGAGGACCTCTCAGCGACCTTCTCTGTGGATTCTTCCTTTGACAAAAATTATTTTAGTATTTTCGGTGCCAAATTATAAATTTAATTATTCAGTGCACAGATTGGCTCTGCGAGATCCAAGAATTAAATTTTTACTGTTTCAATCTATCTTTGAATTTCTCAATGAAATCTTGTTTTATTCAGAGTGAGTTCACGCAATATAACAATTCTATATTTACTCCATTTTACAGATGTCCAATGAAGCTTGTGACAAATTTCAGTTTAAACCAATGTTCAGATGAGATTAATTAGGGGGCCACGTTTTAATTTGTACACCTAATAAAATATTACAAACTTACAGACCTCTTGAAAGCACAACTCTGGATTATCTACTGTTAAAAGTAAATTAACTTCAGTAAGTTATTTAACTTCAGTTCCCCACGATTGATTTGGACAATTTTGCATCAAGATCCTCTAGCAATTAGAATCAGTAAATGCGACGATTACAACAAAAATGAAAAAAATTTAATTAACTGCCCGGTGTATCGAGATAAGAAACCTGAGGTTGATTAATGGCTACAATGGCCATCAACTACCCCATACGAGTGACAGTAGTGGGGTGGGGAATTATTGTGTCCGTGTAAAAAGCTGATTATAACTGTTACGTTCCGAAAAAATTCTTCGTATTTATTTCTTTCCATCGACTGTATTGTGGCTTTTGTACTTGTTCTCGGTCGTCAATATTTCACATAAACAGTTCGACTCTTGAACGAAACCGTGTTGCAAACATTTTCCGAGCTAGGTCACGCCGCACGAATTCTTTTTGTGTATTTTGAATTGTAACCTATCGACGGAATTGACGTGACATTGACGAATAACGACACCTCTCGAAATAAAAGTCTCACCTAATTGGTTAGCGCGCCCAGCGTAACAGAAATAATTTCGGACGAGGCACTCTGACCTTCCGCGAGATCACGGAGCTGCGTCAGTCATCGACGTACAGCGAACCACGAAAGTATTTGAACGCACTTTAAAACAGTTCATTATGATCGGACCAAACGACCTGACTTTTTTTTGAGCAATTAGAAGAATTGATTTACCAAATCAATGAAATTTTCAGCATGTGTATAACTAACATAGTTCTCTCTACAAAATATATATTTTAAATTTTCATTGAGGGCCCAAATAAAAAAGTTTTAAAAAATGCTGTTTTTATTGTTGCATGCAGCCTTGTAGATTGTAATCGTTGGAAAATCTTTCTTGCAGATCATTTAGTAAACCAATGCTTCTAATTGCTTACAAAACATCAGGTCGTTTGGTACAATTATAAAAAAGTTATACTGTTTCAAAGTGCCTTCAAATACTTTCGTGGCTCACTGTATAATCGCGAGGTGCGTGTTGTGTGTGTCGTGCAGTGCGCGGAGTGTTTTCAGCAGGAGTTTCTCGCGAGGTGTTAAAATCATTAGCATATTCGGCCAAAAGATTTTATCTTTGCGTACAAAAATCGTTCCGTACGAATCTAATTCCTTCTTCTCTTAAATACTTTTTTTCTATTATCGAATTTAGTGTTTCGTGCATATAGTGAATTCGGGAAGAACTGGTCATCACGATTATATTGGGTGAATTGTTCTCTTTCACTCTTGTATTCCGAATTTTATATAAAGTTTGATTATTTGAAGTTAACCTTGACATCTCCGACAAAAAGTGTATAATAATTATCTCGACTTAATACATAGTTTGACAGGTTGGCCCACTTTCCGAGGCAACAGTATAGTTAAATAAGCGAGCAGAAGCAAAAACCTTTCAAAAATCTTCACAGTGCCCTGCATCAAAAGACCCGTGAGCTCGTGCGCGGCAGTTCCTCGAAACTTTCTAACACAAACAAACTACATTATACTTCCACAACATAAATTCAGAAGCGTTTAAACTTCCGTCGCAACTCTTTTATTTAGAAGAGATTAGCATCTCGTTTCGATCCCTGCCTCAATTCTTAACACCTGCCACACTATTATCATCGCGAAAAATCCTACAGAATCAAAATAATTTAGCTCTCTCCTCTATTTTCAAGAAGTGTTTTGAAATACTATTTATGAACTCGATCCTAAAATTCGGATACATTGTTTACATTAACAAAAGCGAAAAGATAAAATTAATATTTTTTAAAATTGATATTATTAGTCACGATGCAATGTTATTTGCAGTCAGACCTATTTGAACTCGAAAATTAAACAGTTCTTCCGACCCAGAATAATTTATTATTCATTGTATATCCATTGTTAATGATTCTTTTTTATTTTACTTGTGTAACATGGATATAATACCTCATACAATACTTAAATGTTTAGTAATTGGTTAGATACCAACAAATTCAATAATGTAAACAATATTTTAAATAATGCTACAGCAATTTTTTGTGGTGCCTCAATTGCTTTAATTACAGATGAAGGATTAACATTGTCTAATAACTAGACTGCGGATTTTTATGCAATATAAAAATTGTCTGCAATTGATTGCAATAAATAGAAACCAAATTCGATGTTATTTCTTCCCTTAATAATTTTAAAGATGAGAAATCATATACATCTTGAATTTTTAAAATTTTCCAACAATTTCGAACTTCATCTACTCAACTTTATAAATGCATAAAGATCCACAGTCTACTAATAACAAACGTGTTCAAATTATTTTGTTCGTCTTGTCCGCAATCGACGTGGTAAATGGCGTCTACGTAAAACGGCGTGTAGACCATTTTCCCCATAAATTTCACCGAGCAGCGAATTTCCAAGTGCAACATGGCGTGGAGTGTTCCTCGCGGATAGTCGCTTGCAGCGGGATCGATTTTATTATCATACTGCGAAAGAAAGCGGATTGGAATTCTGCGCGGCGCTGATAAGTATTTACTGGCTGCTTTGTTCCACGACGTTTCTTTCTTCGTTCCCCTCGTTTTTCTGTTTATCGACAGTCATGGCTTCTCCTCGCACAGAGACAGCGTAATACTAACTTTTCGTCGTGCGATTCCGTTATCAGTTCACCGCGTTCCCGTTCTTGTTCCTACAATCAGCACGAGCATCCCACGCGTTCTGGAACGCGGAATTCGACTTCTGTTCAACGGGAAAATGATTATTGATGGATCCTGGGTCCGTCCGTTCGCGGTGAAAGCCCACAACAATCCCAATAATCCCGGAACTTTCTCCGGGAGTTCCGTGGCTGCTCGGTCCGATCCGAGATTTTCCGGGCAACTTCGACGGGTTCGGGCCGTGTCCACGATCGTCGACGTTTCGGCGAAAGTTCGCGTCATCTGGAGTCACGTTTCCGTTGCGAGAATACAGATTGTTTCGCAATTCGCCTAACACTTGCAATATTGTCGCGGGGAGTCCAAAATGATTTTAATCGGGCGAGTCGCTCTGATTCGAAATAGAAGCACGCGTTTGTTCACGAATATCACAATGTGGATTTTTATGCAAAATAAAAAAAAGGTGGATTAGTTATTAGATACAGAAGCTACCTAGACACCTATTTCCTTCTTTACGTAATCGTCTAGTGATAAAAGTCAATTTTTTAATATTTTTTATATGAACAAATATTTTGTCAGTTATAACTTTAATAATTTAGAGAAATTGAGGAAAATTCGTAGTTCATTTTATACACCATTTAGTTGGCTATAATTACAAATTAAACCTGTGTTGTCAATTATAAGAATTAATTCTTTTTACCACAGTTAGACTGCGGATTTTATGCATTTTAGGAAAAAATAAGGTAATTTGGAACAGTAGAAAGATTAAAAGAATATTTGGGAATATCAACACATTTTTTATTTGATTCTTATGTCCTACGATTAAGGCAAACCATTTTTATCTTGCACAAAGACAGGTTGCCTTTTTCATTTTTCTGAAAACTCGTGTCTCAAGAATGTCCTTGCATAAAATTCGCCATGAACGCGTAGGAAAAACTGGAAAACAAACTTTTGGGAAGCATCTCGATCGGAAATCGGTGGATGGTCGGGGCCATTGAACGGGACGGCGAAAATAAACCACCGACAGGACGATATAGGGCGATCCCGAGGAATCAGAGTTATCGACCCCGTGTAAGCTCGCCGCGGAAAGAAAATGAATGGAAGAAACGCGGCGGCGAGATCCAGGATAGAAGGAGAGCGGCTCGAGGCAACGAGCGGGAAGTACAATCGAATGATTCTGGTTCGCTGATCAATTTTATACGCTCGAACCTCTCTCGCCGGGTTATCCATCATGCGGCATTTGACCCCCGCCGGTTTCCTCGATTTTTCGTAACCTTCCAGCACACAATTTCTCCCCTCGTCCCTTTTTCTTGCCCGGGCTCGATTTCTTTTATCATTCCCGGTGTCTTCTTCTCTTTGACCCGCGTCTCGGGGCCTTCCAACCGCGACACGTGCCTTGAAATTACATGAATGGCTCGTAATCATTATTCCGACAGGTCCCATACTTTTCTCGAACGGTATACGCGAATACTTTGTGCCAGTGTGAGCAGCGAATAAATAAATTGTTCTTTAGTAGGATAATTCTCTTGTTGTATAATGGTTCTATTAATGTCCGATTTTTAACAATAACATTATACAGCCATTATTTTTTCCTAAATAAATTTATTGATCAAAGTAAGCGCCATTCTGTCAGCAAGGTTTCTTAATTGTGTTACAGTAGAAATTGAATTTTCTGGTCACTCGTGTATTTCATTTGCAAATATTCCACAATTGCTTTTTCATTTATGTACAAACAGCGTACGACAATCGCATTAATCAACGTTGGCGTAAAATTGATTTAGAAGTCAAATTAGATGTATAAATTAACCCTCTATTGCATTCCGTTCCTAATTGGGGACTTAAATTTCAAATGTTCTATAGTAAATTAAGTAGACAACACTGAAGACTCTGAGCATGTTGGTTCGAAGTGGGAACATTGCGCTTATGAATAAAACCGCATATGTATAAACAGGAAACAGTCATAAAATGCAATAAATAACATTTTCTAATAAAATTTTATTATTTATTTTATGAACACACTCATCTTTAGACTAACAGCCATATATATATATTTTTCAACTCCTCATTAAAATTCATGCAATAGAGGGTTAAAATAACAGATAAGGTTTTAATTGTTAGAAACGTCTGTATTCATATACCTAATTCGTACTATATTTTATTCCAAAACTGAACAATTTATACATTGTTCGAACAAGATCGCTAGATATTCAGACGCCGAGTGTAGCTGTACTTTCTGCGATTGTGCAGTCAATGTAGCAGTCAAATCGTTAAAAAATCTCCGCTAAAAAAGAACAAATTCGGGGACCCTGAATAGTCGACTCGGTTACCCGGCATCCCGCGCGCAACTAAACGCAATTAAATTCCTCGGGAACCGCTCGCGCTGATTACTTTTCCCATAAACAGTCGGCGAACGGTCGGAGGGAAGAAATCGGCCGGCGATTTCAATGATAATCCGACGGGAATAGGGGCGTGGATGTCGGACGAAACGATTCGTAAAGCGACGTGTATGTCTTTTCGGGATTAAGCCGGCGAATCCCCCGCAAGTTTGAGCAGGAGATTAAACTTACCTGAAAGTTCTGCTCCCTAGCCGCGCCGCCGGCCTGTAACGCGCGGCATCTTGGGAAGGTTCCTTCTGCAATCAGAGAAGCCGAAACGTCATATTGTGGGCCAAACGACGAATCCATTTAACAAAAATTGCGTTAGATCGCAGCTTCCCATTGCAATTTTCATGCATTTATTTATACAAATGAGTACATTTTGAAACGGTAGAAATATTAGAATTTAAGAGTATATTGCTTTCAACTCGCGCTGAAATCATTAAACAAAGAAAGACGTTTCTGTTTGGCTTCTGGTTGTTTATTTTGCACAAAGTTCCTGCTAATTGTTACACCAGATTTTCTTTTCCTTTTTCATGGTGGTTTGGTTCCCGAAAGAAATTTTCTGAGCACTCAACAGTCACTTGAATTAGGTTGTGATAAATAAGAATACAAGATCTACATTATCTCTCCACTCTTTCTAATGGAAACTAGCTGTACGTGGATTCATCAATCGAGATTGAACATTTCGAAGCCGGAGCTCACATTTTTGCGGTGATCGCGAGAGGATACGCGCAGCAATAGAGGAAAACAGGATTGTTACAGGCTGGGACGGGGGTCAGAACGTAACACGAGTATCCTGATTCGTCCCACGGGTCGTATTCGCGAACTTACGCTGCTCCTGGGGCCGATAGAATCCACGGGGCACGTGAGTGCAACGCTCCTGTACAATCTGTGCGACGTTAAGCGCAGCGTGTAATGGTTTGTTTAGCGGAATCGATGGGCTAAACGCAGCCTGCGGATATTTATGCAAATTGCACGGTTTGGGCTCTGATTTGCCACGGATGAGAATTCGGAATTGATTTCGTCTGGCGGCAGGAATAATGCAGGTATTGGAAACAGTCTCCAGATTGGTTGTTAGCAAAATTAACCGTGGGAAACCTGTGAAATGGAATTATTGATTTTTATTTTGGAGCAATATTAATGGCACATCAAGAACTACGTCGATTGTGTTGTAAATTATTCTGTGAATATGCATTATTATAAAATTAACACTCCAATCTTTTCAGCAAACTTGAAAATCAATTTGTACTACAGTCTAGTAATACAAATTTTATTAGGATCTACATGAATTGAATTATTGCAGAGAACCACATTTTAGAGCAATATTAATGGCACATCAAGAACTACGTCGATTGTGTTGTAAATTATTCTGTAAATATGCATTATTATAAAATTAACACTCCAATCTTTTCAGCAAACTTGAAAATCAATTTGTACTACAGTCTAGTAATACAAATTTTATTAGGATCTACATGAATTGAATTATTGCAGAGAACCACATTTTAGAGCAATATTAATGGCACATCAAGAACTACATCGATTGTGTTGTAAATTATTCTGTAAATATGCATTATTATAAAATTAGCACTTCAATCTTTTTAGCAAACTTGAAAATCAATTTGTACTACAATCTAGTAATACAAATTTTATTAGGATCTACGTGGTTTGAGAGTGTCACAAAAACCATTTTTGTGATAAACTTTGTTTTCTTCTATGCTTATATTATTAAATGTATTTTTGCATTTTATGTGGGTATTGCTGTGTGGCTCTCCACGTGCTAAAAAGTGATACAAGACTAACATACTAAAATGCAAGTAATAATATATGAAGTTTCTTTCCCAAGTACTTGTACTACTAACACTTTCAGACGTCTCGTACAACGTAACCAGAACAATCTCGCACTGTCAAATTCTCTCTCCCCTAACAACAGTCAAGAATTTAGGTAACATGAGGGCAAGTTGGCTTTCTGAGCAAGCTTGTTACATTTCTATGTCGGGTTCACGGTTCGTCGAATCTTTATACGTCGTCAGACGGGTTCATGTTCCTTCCGTGGTGTCCTGGATCCTCGGAAATCATTGTCTTCATCTTCTAACAGTCAAAAATGGAGTTTAATCACTCGGAAACAAGTGATTGCATCAAACGCATTAGAATACGAACTCTGCATTATCCGAACTCCTCTAATAGATGTCAAATTAAATTTAAAATACGAATTGTAAGACGAATAAAAAATCATACAGATAAAATAAAATCATATTCTTTTTAGAGATTTTATCAACTGAAAAATTATTCCAAGTTGAGGCCACTTGCCTCAATTTTTGATTCGATTGTGGCTATTTAACAATATAAATTAATAATGGTAGGATTCATGGAAATACAGGCTGAGTCACTTAACGTTTTCACCTCAAATATCTTTGTTGTTTTCAAAGATACATTAAATGTTTTGAGGACAACGTTGAATGGTAAAATGGGGCTCACACTGTATGGTAAAATGGGGCTTTTTTAGAGATATCAAGGTCACTTTCATTTTTTTAAATGGAACCACTCTTTTTTAAACGTCCACAATGATAGTCCCTTTCATTACGAATTCTATCACAATACCACCTAATTTAGCCTAATGAGTTTTGTTCCATTTATGTAGAGTCTACGATCAATTAAAAAACCTCCCTTTCCTCTATCAAGTGGAACATCGTTGCGGTCTCGCGCGAGCAAGCGAATTTTCGGCCCGACAGCGAGCTCATTTCTATGCCGGGTTCACGGTTCGTCGAGTCTTTCTGGTTCGGCAGAAGGGTTGGTGGTCCTTCCGTCGCGTTCACGAATCCTCGGGGACATTGTCTCCGGCGGTTTAGCAGCCGGCGCGTTACGTTTTCGTCGTCCGGGAAGCGGCGCGGCTCGGCGCGAGGCTGGTTTCCAGCGGCGTGGGTGTCCGGGCGTGTGAATTCTGATCAACGGTTAGCGGCCGTGTGTCGCCGTTCCGGTCGACAATGGAACAATGGGGGTGGCGCCGGGGACACGTGAAAGGCCTCGAAGAACGTGACACAGGGGGGGTGGCAGGCGGGGACAGGCGGGGGCAGGCGGGGGCTTGCAGCCGGAAAAGGAGCGAGAAAATGTGCCGCGAAATTGCATGGCCGTGCAACTTTTCGCTGCGGATGAAAAATGGAGGGGCGCGTCCCTGCACACACGCTCGAACATGCACGTACCGGGTGTCTCCGCTGAATAGGATCACCTGAATATCTTCCTCATTTACGAAGAACTTGATTTTGAAAATGAGATTTTATATCTCTACTTCGATATTGTTATAGAATATGAAAAAAATTTGTCCATTTGATCAATTAATGTAGAGATTATTGCGTCCGATTAATTCAACAAAAATATTAAGTAAGTTCTAAGAGGAAATTGAAAGTGGACATAAGGATTTTTACTGTCGTATTTTATTTGCGGTTTATTAAAATGAATAAGAAAAGAAATGAACAAATATCGCGCGCACGAAGCGACTTCAAACGGGACATCCTGTAGGTTCGCGCATAGTCCTGCGAATGAAAACGTTCTCGTTAACGGGGGAAATTTAATCGTATTACCGCCGCGGCCGGAAACGCTCTCGCGAATTACACCGCGTTGACAGGCGGCCGTCCCCGGTACACGGAATTGTTCTCGAGGGTTCATTGATTGAAACAAACGAACGCGGCTTATTGTCTGGACGATATTTTCGCGGGGCCCACCGGTAATTGAAGCATGCCCTGCCGCGGATTAATTTGCGATGCACTTTTCCGGGGATTAACACTTTTAATTGGACGCAGCGCGAGAGCGCGCGAGATACGCGGCGCTGGCCGTTTTTCCAAAATGGCAACATCGGCTGACCGGAATGGCTCGATATGTTACCCTCTGGATCCGGGTCTCTCGCTTTCGACGGGAACAGATTTCGCGACCCGTGCGTTAATAATCCGCGATTCGTAAGTGGTATTTTCCGAGCGGTGAAATTGCGCGAGAGGCTTCGGCTATTAGGCGATTTCTATGCGGGGAATCGCTCGTCTGGAAATAATTATAGAGTGTGCTCGATGGGACGTTGAAAAAGTCGATTTGGAAGCCTCGACTTTGTTAATTGAGTTCTGTTGTTGACGAACGTATTCAAATTTTGGTAAATTCATATTCGGGGACCTACGTTTGCACAAACATATGCACTGCCTGATACAAGTGGTTGTATCAACCGCGTTACCTTGCTACACCTTTCGCAATTGTGAGGAGAAACAAAAGCGGCCCGTTCGCCGAGAATTATAATTCTTCTGCGCAAATTGCGCAAGGTGAACAATAACAACAATCATCAGCAACCGCGCGGGAAACAAATAACGGTCCTCCGCGAGGTCATTAGTCGTCTCGATGTAGCGATCGCGGCTTTTTCCGAAAGCAATGGAAAACGGCTAGCTGAGACTCGATTACATCCTTTCTCTCATGGCCGGCTCGCTCGATTATGACGTGATCGTAAATTCGCTCCGGTAACCTCGTTACTTTAACAATATGCTGCGAGATTGAAAATTCGCGTGGAAAAAAGGACGCGTGGCAAAACGGGTGGGGGATGAGAAGGTGGAGAGGGCGCGAGAGACGAGGTGAACGTCGAAGAAGTTTTCGCGCGACGTCGATTGTCGGTGGCAGGTAACTGGCTGAAAAAAGAGCCGAGCAAGGAGGATGAAGGACGAGAGAAAGAAGGCGGCAGAAGCAGCGCGGTGAGATCTCTGGCAATTTGTCTTATCCTCTTTCTTTGCCCCTTTTCTGTCCCATTCTGCCTCCTCGTTCACCCCCTCTCGACCGCGACTCGCGCCACTTTCCTCTTTCAGCTTTAGCCGATGGTAGTGTGCCTATCGATCCAGTAGGTCCTTCGAAGGGTGTGGTTGTGTTGCTCGGCGTCGCGACGCCTCCCTCCTCCCTTTCCCTCTTCCCCCTAAGACTTCCATGACTCGGTCCTTGTGTCTTTTACCATCCCCGCGCCACTGTCTTCCTCGAAACGAGACGCGATCGCCACGTGGCCTTCACTCGGATCCGCGTGTTCCCACCTTCGACGATCGTCGGGTCTGTATTGACCCGTCGTGTATATACCCGTCTCGGGTATATTCCACTTACTCTACAACCTCCAGCGATAGAAAAACGATCCTCCAAAATAATTTATTAATGCAGGTTTAACCCTTTGCGGAGACGAATGTCGTCATCATTTAATTCCTCAAGTTGCAGAGAAATAATGTAATTGCGTACATGATAAAATATTAGTATATATCTTCTCCGTTTTCTCAGCACTCAAGATTTTGATACATGATCTACTTCTCTGAGCAATATATTCTTTAATATTGGGTTGGGAAGAAAGTTTGTAGCGTTTTCAAATTAAGAATCGAAGATAAAATCAAGGTATTTATTCATATATTTATTCAATAACACGAGAAGTTACCTCGAAAATTGTAAAAAGTAATAAAAGAGAATGGAAAATTATTGAATAAATCTATGAATAAATATTTGAATTTTAGTTTTCAATTTCTTTTACAAAACACTGCAAACTTTCGTTCCAATCCAATATTTACAAAAAAAATTTCGTTCTCAAAGGGTTAAACGTATGTATTTTCGTCATAAATGCACAAAAAATCAGCAGTCTATCATATAAAGATTCACAATCTATTAATTTACTATACGATCTTCATCTAAAAGCATATACCGATTTTTCATTTGAGTGTTTGGCGGACATTTATGCAGAATAACCATTTTCCAGTACAAGGCATTAGAATTAGATAAAAATTTGTTTTTATCCATATATGTCGAACTAACATATAATATTTTTATTAATCAAAATAGATACGAGACTGGTCGTTGAATCTCACTCAGCTGATCAAGTATTTAAGCGACCCAAGTGAATCATCCGCAGGATCCAAGCACCGTCCGCAGCCCTTATCAAGCTTCGTTAGACACGATGAATTATTATCGCCGATCATCGAGGCGATCGCAGGATCCTTGGGTCAGGATCCGAACGGTTATAATCGTCCGACGCAACGTGGCGGAAGGTAACGAGTTTTAAACGAATTTCAATATTAGATAAAAATGGGACAGCCGGTCGTTATCGGGACGGGGATCTCGCCGAGTGATTTAATGACCACGGGGATTGTAATTGGAAGTCGGTATCTGAGGAAACTCTATTACCGTATTAATTTGTTCGATTCGATTGGAGTTCCGCGGCGGCCCCGTTGTTCTTCAAACGTTAAGTAGCCGAAACTTTGCAGTACGTGCTTCCTTACATCTGTGTATCTCTGAGACGAAACATGAGTTACGTTCGGGCCAGAGATATGCAAGGTCATTCAAGATCACAGACAGAGGAAACGTATAAAATAAGTAATTATAATTTATAATGATATATATCTGATATATTATATTTATATATTAAGATATAAGATATATTAAGATATATATTTAGATATACAGTGAGTCCCATGAGTATTCGTACGCCCTTTAAGACAGAATAACCTTTATAATTGTACTAAACGACCTGATGTTTTGTGAGCAATTAGAAGCATTGGTTTACTAAATGATCTCGAAAAAAGATTTTCCAAAAATTAAAATTTACAAGATTGCATGCCAAAATGAAAAAAACATTTTTTAAAACTTTTTTATTTGGGCCCTTAATGAAAATTTAAAATATATGTTTTGTAGATCTATGTTAGTTATACACATGCTGAAAATTTCATCGAAATCGATTAACATACCCAAGAGCTACAAGTGGTTAAATGTGGTGAAAATCATAGTTTTTCGCGACTTATGGTCAGTTTCTGCTTAAAATCCACAGAATCGTACGTTTTTCGATGCGTGTCGTTTTTTCCTGCATCAATCGATTTCGATGAAATTTTCAGCGTGTGTATAACTAACATGGATCTACAAAACATATATTTTAAATTTTCATTGAGGGCCCAAATAAACAAGTTTTAAAAAATGCTTTTTCTATTTTTGCTTGCTATCTTCTAAATTGTAATTTTTGGAAAATCTTTTTTGCAGATCATTTAGTAAACCAATGCTTCTAATTGCTTACAAAAGATCAGGTCATTTGGTACAATTATAAAAAAGTTATTCTGTTTTAAAGGGCGTACCAATACTCATGGGAGTCACTGTATATTACGAGATACATAATAATTTAATGATATTCTGGTTTTATGCTTACCATAACTAATTTTCTACTTGATAAATTGTTCCTTATATTAAACTTTATAACATAAGTCATGAAATTTAGAATTTGCATAAACATCCGCCGTTTATTCATCACGGAATGTTCGCCGAATTAAACTCATAACAGAGGCATCGCGCTGAACGCGCTGTAGCTTCTTAATTCTGACGAATTCGTCTGTAAAATTTCTGGAGCACATATATTCGAGATGTTCTAATTTCGACTAACATGAAAAATAAATAAATTGTTTGTACAGACTACACAAGACTCGCTGATTAAACGGCTGACATGCCCCAGAGCGAAAAAGGCAAACCGACGTCGACAAAATAATGCACTTCTTCATTTCTCCGTGCCGAAAGTAATACTTTCGAGTGTCCGGCATTTTGCTGTACAGCAGCGGGGACACGTTCTCCGTTGATAGAACGTCTCAGTAGATTCCGCCGCGTACTCCGGTCGAGATGAAACTTGTTTCGGTTATAATTCGGGCGAGTGGATCTCTGATATGGCAGAAGTGGTCGAATCAGGACGAAATGAGAATACGGGACGTTTCGTTTGTAATATCCGGGAGATTGCATTGTCGTGGGCAACGCCGTCGGACATCGCCGAGTTCCCGTGATCCTTCCGAACAACTTCTGAACTCGTTTCGCAAGTTGCGCGGCTAGGATTCTTTATTCTTTGTTTCTCGGGGCCGCCGTCGCTTTATATCCTTCGACCAGGAGGCCCGGCGAAAAAATGGACGCACGGGAATCTCGGCAATAACGAGCGGCCCTTAGTTACATCGGACAGGCCGGCCGCTTTCCTAATTCCCCTTCAGACAAGAGAAAAATCGTGCCGGGTATCCGGCAGGCCTAGCTTCTCAACCCTCGCGAGGAAAAATTGCCCGGGAACTCGTTATACTCCGGAGAAATCGATTCGCAAATCCTTCTTTCCGATCGATCAGTCTTCCGTCGACCGAAGACTATGAAGAACCTCGGAGATGCTGGAAATTCGCTGCTTTGAAATTCGTAGGCTGTCTTTAAAATTGTTGCTACTTCACTTCTTTAACTATGAACCTTTCTGCTAGTTACGGCTAAAAAACGAAAAAACAGTTTTTATCCCAGTTTGCCCCTTTAATTGGATTTAAAAATTCTAGAAAAAGTTGGACACATTTAATATATCACACCACATATTAGTGAATTTTTTCCGCTTTTCCAGTTGCAAATTGTGATTATAAAAAATGAAAAAGACGAAATGAAAAAGATTTCATATTGAAGTTCAAAAGTAACCCATTCAATAATAAGGTGTTACCATCAACGCTATCTCCAAACTTTTTCCATATTTTTGCAATAATAATTGTGTAAATATTAGTACTATTTGTGGATTTAGATGAAATATTACTATCTCGTTGCAATTTACCATGTATTTCTGCAGTATGACAAGGTATCTCTTCTCGAAATCCCAAATTTCGACTTCCTGTATCACGACGAGGCATTAGGAGCAATATTATGGCGTTCGACGTTCGGGTTGGAAGTAGCGTCCGCGTTTTCTGGTGCCTAACCCCTGTGTACACAGAGACATAGGAGAGCAAAGGGAGAGGGAAAAGAGAGAGAGAGAGAGAGAGATGGTGAGAGGGTTCGTCGCGGCCAGGCGAGGATTAAGGGCGCGTTTAAGGGCTGTTTACGGTTTTGCGGACGGCCGGCTATAAGCCTGCGTGTGCTCTCGGTCCGGCGCGGCGGCGGGTGCGTCGGAATTTCGGATCGTGGTTTATGGATCGCAGGGAATCAGGATGTGGGCCCACCACGAGGGAACACGATAAACGCTCGTTGTTTGTGCTGGTAGATTGCGTAAGAGGGAGCAATTGGAGGAGCCGGCTGCCGGTGCACGTTAATGCACGGGTAAGTCATTGTAATAAGCTTTGTCTACACGCTGCTCGAGCCGGAGATTCGACGCGTAATAGGATTTCGTTGCGTGTTAATTCGACGTTGCCGACTTAATTGAGACCGAGCGCCAAATGGATGAAAGATTAATTCAATTATTGAAATTCTATCGATGCCGGATGGATCATTTCACCGATCGTGTCCCTGCTCCGGCACCGACATGTCGATTTCTGAATCCGAACTGGGACGCGTTATCGGTTTTTGCCAGTGTTGCTGCTCTTGGAAGTTCGAATAGCTTTGCGATAGCTCCCATAGTCGGAGCTGGGGGTCTTCGGATCGATCAACTTTACGCAAAATTGAATTTCTACTCCGAACCTCGTGTAACACTGAATTTATCAGTGAGGTGTTCTTTATGATTTCGCTTACTAAATTTTTATTTTGTATAAAAGTCTAATGAACAAAATCAGAGGGTGAAATTCTAATAGGAAAATTAAAAGAAATTGTCGATGTCTGTACAAAGAAATTTCTACTTGGCTCCTGTTCGTCCCAACGGATGCATAAAATTGCTAATTCGCTGTCTATGTGCAACAAATAATGAAGAATTATCTCACGGTGTATGATTTTGATGACCAGTTCGTAATTAGCGCCGGTGTTCTATCGAAGAAGTATTTGATTGTATGCGCATCAAACGCGTTAAGCGCGTTTCGCGACAACATTTCGCGAGACGTTTGTTCTCACTGCAATCTTAATGCGATGGTTGCGGAGGCTCGAACAGGTCTCTTCTATACGCTAGGCGTTAATTCACGTGTGTTTTCAATGTACACGGCCGCCTCGGTTCTCTTAGTGGTTCGTTAAGCGCGAAAACTTATAATTTCCACGCGCGTCTCTCGTGCGGAGAACAGCTGCGCACACAGCTCCGGGGCACGTCATTGTTTGCGACGGCTTGACGACTGGTATAGTAATGAGCTCTATGCCCGCGACTATTTGCTGAGAAAGCAAAGAAAGCGTCTATTATGGCGTACGCGAACTGGGAAAATACGACGATAGATTCGCGGGGGCCTTTTCACGCTCCCAGACGCGATGGTTTTACCCTATTTGCGAGCCGCTCCTTTTCGATGTCCCTTTTGTCGCCGACAAGATAGAACAGCATTGGCCGTCTCGGGAAACACGGCGACAGTTATCGCGTTTTTAAAAGAAAAATATAATGCTCGGATGTGTCTCTTTCCGCGTAGCCGGTGTCACGAGGCCAACGTCAATAATTGGTGTCCGGATAACAGGTGTTTTCACTGTAACTTCGATTGTTTGACGATATCCGGACGATTAAGGGGTGAGGACGGAACGACGAAGAATAAAAGGACACAAGCAAAAGTCTTCTCGACACGAGTTACACGAAGTTTCATACAGTTGGATGCAGGCTGGCAGAAATGATTGGAGACCCCTCTAATTAAATACGCCCCACGATTTTTCTGCGAAAGTACAACTCCAGTGGTTGTTTATTGTTTCGTACATATGCGAGCGAGCTAGAAGCCGATATTTCATTAGATTTAATAATTGGTAGAATTGCCAGATCTGAAAGAAAACTACCAGAACTCTAAGCTTGTTAAGATGGTTGTTAAGATCAAGGTAAAGATTGTTGCTATCATGTGATTATTGGAGCAGTAGAGAAATTTTAATTGATCCTGTCGTCGCTTTTCCGAGTACACATGTTTCGTAGTATCAATACGGGATGGTGAGCTTTATGTGCGTTTACGAGGCCAAGGTTCCCGGAAAGGGAACGGTGGTCTCAAGATTGAGTTAAGTTCAATGCGGAACAGCATTAAACACGCATATCTTGTGCTACGCGTCACGGGCTTGCGGTTGGATTCAAGTTGCTAATGATATAAGACCCTCAACGTCTTCTCTGACGTCGGGACGTGCACACTTCACGTAATTCCCGAGATATCTCGCAATTTCGCTTCTATCTAAAAGTGTACGCTGTAAATACACGGTTTCTTGGTCTTTTATGCGACAATCCCTCGTTACGAAATTCTTAATTCACAAATTGGTTTATACAGAATATTTTTATGTTGACTTCCTTTTGCAAATAATTTAACAAAATTTAAAGCATGATAGCTTGATTATTTTGGTCAGTTGTCTACGTCAATAAATTATTGTAGAAGTATATCCAATAGCTGGGGGAATATTAACGAAAAAGGAGACCATGTTGATCTTTATCTGAGATGAATTCCATCTATAATATTTTTATATGTTCATTTTGTACAAAACGATTTTACATTAATACAATTGATTTTTAAAGTTCACCCTCGTTATACTGAATATTATTCCTCACATATTCAACAAATGAATTTTCCCAGCAGAGGGCCTAATAATTTCTAAGCCAATGCATATACTGTACACTTTTTCGAAACAGAAGTCAAAATTGCGCTGGTATACAAATATTTCCGTGGCCGTCTGCCGACCCAAATGTTCTACGACGATCGTGCAAAGCGAAGCACGAAATTACCGATTTCCTCTCGATGCCGAGCCCGATACCTTAAAAGAAGTAATCAGCGGCAAGATCAACCGAATCTCAGGGAGTTTCGGGCCGCGTCGAAAGTTCCGCTGTCTACATCTACTCGATTCGGATCTATTGTCTGTTCTTTGGATGTCGGGGGGCAATCTCGCGGAGTAGTTCCGCCGTGAAAATAAATAGCGCAGTGACCAGTGTTAATAATTTCCCAAGTTCATTAAGTCTCCTCGAACTTCGGACTCCGAAGAAGTACATGGATTCCATCGGGTCGAGTGCAGTTACCCGGAAGTTGCCGGGAGTTCTCGAAAATTCCGCAACAACGACGGCCGTTAGCGTTCTTCCCGGTGATTAGCTTTCGACGGGGCTCGCGTGCCATCGAACTTCCAGCCGGAGAGCCGATACCCACGCGTACACGCACGGACGGGTAGCGTAATCCGAAGTTTTGCGACGTAATTCGCGATTTAACAAAGGAGTTACGCAGCAGCGCGTGCACGCGCGAGCACGGCCTGGGAATCAGATTTTCCCTCGGACCCGGTAGATTGGACCCATAACGAGCAGGACGTGGAGCATTAAGCTCACCGAGGGCCAAATCCCTTAAGCCAATTTACGTAGCCGAGTCTGCTCCGCTCCGCTCCGCTCCGCTCTGTTCTACTCGCGACCTTATCCTCTCAACTATCCGCCGATAGGTAATGGCGGCGGAACGCGCGGCAAGTATTAAGAGCTTCCTTTCTTCGCAGGATCTTTCTCTCCTCCTCCTTTCTGTCTTTCCTTCTGTCGCGACACGCCGAGACCAACAGCCGCGAGCTACCAACTTTTCATCCTCCCTCAACAGTGACGCACCTTATTAAGCCCGGAACCGGGGGCCGGAAAAAAACTTCCCTAAATGGATCCACCGTTCGACGATTCCCGGATTGATCAATCATCCCGGAGGGTACGCGCCCGGTGCATTCCTCCTTCGTAGACCGTTTTTGTTTCATAAGGCTTCCTCTTTTTTCCGGGACGTCTTGCTCCCGGATGGGGAACTGAGTTTTCTCCCTTTCTTGCGATATTGCGACTCCTGCTGCTGGACTAGCGATTCCGACGTCCTTATATTAGGTCGTTGCATTGGTCCGATTGGTCCACATGTCCGATTTTGAACAGTAACGTTAAACAACCGCAACTATTTCTTATCGATCAAGAAATCACACGTTTCTTGATTGTATTATGGGAGGAATTGAATTTTTTGGTCACTCACACGCTTCATTTACAAGATTATCTCTATTTTGTAGTTCTTTGTACTATCGACGAATAGTGCGTTGATTAAGAGACTGCGGATCTTTATGCTAAATAAAAATTGCTTGCACCAATTGCAAGTGACACTGGGGACACATAAACAGTTTATTCTGAGTTTAATAATTTTAACAAGCTGAGAAAAATTAGCACTATTAAATCATTGTAACCTTTCTACTGTTTTAAATTGCACCCACTCATTTTTGCCATAAATTCATAAAATTCCCAGTCTATTGATTAGTTACCACTATCGTCAATATGTAGTTTTCCACACATACAAAAAGGGCACGCGACAATCGCACCGATTGACGTTGGAATCGAATCTATTTAAATGAAATTTATATGTGTAAATTAAAATTGAAGATAGGATCGTAAGCTTTGTACCTCAAAGTGACGTACAACGAACCTGTTAACTGTAATAATATTTCTTGATCAAAACACATTGCAACATTTATGTACATTCTAAAATCGGACATATCAACAACCTAATAGAAATGTTCGTCACATGTATTTCAAGATTCGTAGTCTAGAGTTATATTGAAAATCTCATAAAATTCTAAGGTGAGAAATTAACGCGTCTGATCGTGAACAACCAATTCCACTTCTTGTGAATACATACTATGGTTAGCTCCAAGTAGTACGACTGAACCGTCTGACCATAAACAAACAATTCTACTTTTTGTGAACGCTAGAGTTAACTTCGAGTAGAAAATATCAACATAGAAATTTGAATAACTTAGAAAAGATTTCAAGGTGTAGGTCTTAAAAGGAGGAGAAAGTAAACAAACACTTTTCTTTGCCCAAACAAGAAAGCAATTACACTGAAGCCACTACTAAAGACTTTACAACTGAAACTTTTAATTACTGTATGTCTTTGAAGACCGCGAGCTGAGTAAACAGTTCGCAATTAAATAATGTTAATTGGCCTCCTTAATCGTAATAGAACGAACAACTTTGTAATCTAGCGTCTCAAGTACGCGTTAGCGTTTTCAAGTATGAGGTTGGCATAGTCTCAGCAAATATAAATGTGATCCCTAGACTGCGGGTCTTTATGCATTTATAGTAAAATTAAGTAGACGAAATTCAAAATTGTTTAATATTTAAAAAATTGAAGATGTCAATATATGATTTCTCCTCTATTAAATTATTAAGGGAAGAAATAACATTCAATTTGGTTTGTATTTCTTGGAATATTGATTCCAAGACAATTTTTATTTTGCATAAAGATCCGCAAGTCTAGTGATCACATAAGGGCGACTATCACCCTTAAGTTCTCATCTTGAAATTTTTATTGATCATAGCAACGTTAACCGATTTGGATGTAATTTCCATTAATTAAAGTTTCATTACAGGCTCAGTTTCATTACAGATAAAAAAGTTGAAAATATCCACTTTCACTTTTTTCTTCGCAATTTCGACCAATAGCAATTTTCTCAAAATCTCGTTTACCCGTTACGTAATAAACCAAGTTTTTTAACACATTAAGAAATTTCAATTCATTTGTTTCCATTTTAAGAAAATTGTCCGATTTTTAAATTTCCATATTGTTTGCTAGGGGTCGTAAAGATCCGCAAACTACCTGTGATACCTGTGGCTCGATACCCACCCCTATTTGGCAGGTTAAAGAGATCATCCCTCGCACTTTTCGCCGACCATCGAGGCCACAATGGAAACACTTCGGAGTCTTTTGATTTAGAGTCTTTGATAAACACTTGCAGGTCTCGCGGAAGCGTAACATATTAGCTTTCGCGGGCCCCGAGGTCTTACAAAGCTTGCGACGGCGGGCAGCTCTCGCCGGGAGCATCAAAGCGACAAAGGGCTACTTTAATTTGAACGGCGAATGGATTCAGGTCGGGCGTCGCGGGTCGCGCGCGCGCACGCGTTTCCACGACGCCGCTCGTCGCTTCCTTCTTTGGATAAAAGGGGCCGCTCGCGCGTAAGGAGGTTCCTTAATTAAAAAAATTTCACTTTGCATTTCAAAGTCAGCAGACTTCCCCTTTTTATCTGGGGCCCTTAATAACCGCGCGAGTCCGGCGCTCGTGCGCTCTCTCGCCCCCTTGTTCATCTTTCCACGGGGGTTTATTACGTCTAACACCTTGCCTGCGAGGACGATCAGATTTTCTCCGTCTCGGCCGAGGCTTGTTACTTGAACCCGCCTTTTCTTCGCGCAGCGCACAATGGACCCGTTCGCCGGACAAAGAAGAAAACGAGAGGAAACGAGAGAGAGAAAACGTCCAGAAAGAATTTCAGCTCGTGCAAAACAAGACGGAGGAGGAGAAAATAATTTATCGAGTTAGCTGACCGCCGTTGAAAGGTCAGAAGCTGTGCGATATTTAACCGGTAGGGGCGGATAAAGAGGGGGCCTTGGGAGTTGGGGGCACGTTCGATGGCCGGTTGCATTCCGGGAACGCCTCGGTCCGCAACAAATTCTGTATTCACTGTCGTCGCAGCCGCAGTATTTCCTATAGGTAGTTTCGTTCCTCGTGGCCCGATCCACTTCCGGTTCACCTACCCTGTTCCCCGTTCCTCCGGTTAGCCGTGTTCCTCCGGTTAGTCGTGTTCCCCGAACCAGCCACGCAGTTTCTATTGGTTTTGCGAACTCGTCGCCCCGTCTCGTTTGCATTCGCCGCGCGCGCACACGGACCAGGTTTTTCGAGCTTCTACGCTTCTGATTCGCGGCTGATTTATGCACGATCGCGCCACGTTTTTGCATGGGTGCCATTTCGAAACGCTACTGGCCGGCGAGGTCCGGTTGCGCGGGTCGAGCGGCTCTCTGACGGAAAATCGCGGGACTCGACGGAAATCGTCGGCGGACTGGCCGAAATTAATGTTTTCATTTTCAAGGTAGATTGCTGAGATATGTTCTAATTAGACTGCGGACCCCTTTATGCAAAATTATCTGCATCAATAATGGGGAAAGAGAATTATATAAATATTGATTCTCGTATACTATGGTATTGCCAGAGAATATAACTAAAATTTTGAATAGCATTTTCCTTGTGTTTTACGTATAAAATGCGGGAGGTGTTTGTCAGCCTGTTAACAGAATTTGCAATAATTATGCTGCAGCAAAAGGAAGCTTAAAAATTTTAGATTACGTTATCGAGGATGACTTGTTCGCCCACGATTGCAATTGCGATTGATTTTAACCAGTTAACTGTGACGGCTTCTTTTAGAGCGCGCATATATGTGTCGCTTATACTTTTTAGTATAACTATGTATACTTATTTAAGTATTTTAGTTTAACTATTTACACTATTTATACTTTTTATTTATTCGTTTTATTTCGTCTTGCAATATTCTAAACATATTGAAATTTACGAATATATTTTAAATAGCCAATGGCAACTAAATATTACAGAATACTGCCATTTCTCCATGACGAGTATACTCGTCAATCGCAGCTAACTGGTTAAAAGATTTCGGTACACTTGCCGGTTGATACTGCGTAGCTGAAGCTTATCCTTTAAAAGGCCGGAGCTGAACTGAGGATCTCGCGGAGTTTCGCGCGAGATACGAGTGAGCTGCGTAAGCTGGCCGTTGCCGGCGGTAATTCGTTCGGCAGGTGATCGCGGTTCGACGCGGAACGAACTGCGTTTGCAGTGCCAAAGCTGAAACTTCATGCAAACTCTGATTGCCGTGTGCGGCAATCCGGTTTCTCTCTGTGTCTGATGCCGTTCGCGGAAGCCCGCCGGTAAATTTGTCTGGCTAGAAGGAACAGCTCGAACGAAGTTCTGACACGAGCAACCGTCTCGTTTGTCTGTACGGGCTGCATTAACATACGTATCTCAATCCCCGACGACGCGTCAGCCATTCTCGCCGCGCCGCGCCGGTAGGTAGCCGGAGTAAACTGTTCGAACGCGTTACGAGTGCATTTCACGTCCCATTATACTGAAATTACGTGGCTGCATTCTAATGCCGAGCCCCCCTGGTGGGGTAAAAATGACTAAGATCCGAGAGAACGCGGGCGCGAACCCTTGTCATGGACAGTTGGAGACTGTCGAATGACCCTATTAATTTCCTCGCCGCCTAGCCTCCAGCCGGGCTTTCTCTGCCAGCCCCGAACTTTAGCTCTACCCCAGTTCTCTCCATTTATCTCATTTTGTTCCCTTCGCACTCGATTCTCCATTATTATCGTCACCGTGGCCCGCGCCGCGCCGCACTGACTCAAGTACACAGACACCGGGCCGTCCTGAAGGCCCATGACAGGGTCCATTAGAAGCGGTTTACTTAGGTCCTCTAGGATTAGTTCCGCCTCTATTTGCGGCTACCCGTCCCTCTTTATCTTCCTGAAGAGCTCCGGCAACCGACTACTCTTGCCGGGCAGCCGACGGATCCCGTCGTCCGGCAAGAAACAACCACGCATACCAACCAACTATCAACGAAATCGTCGCCCTAGCCGGGAATCGAACCACCCTCTTATAACTCGTTCCACGCTGAATCGCTTGAAACAGGATACCTGAGAAGAATCGAGGAAAAATACACGACTTTGCAACTTGTAGTTCGCATTTATTTGACCATTTTCGAACGTCATCGTACACATAGGCTCACTGTATTTGAATAATCCCAGTACCTCACCTCATGTCTTTAAAAATGAATTAATCAGTACAGAGATTTCAACACCCAATTTGCTCTGACTTCATTTTAAGAAGACACCAGATCCCGTGGCACGTGTCCTTAAGAGAGAGCCGCGTCCGTCTCGGGGTAGCCAATCAGGCGGCCCGGACGAGTGCCCTCGAAGAAGGACTAGCCTCGAATGGAGCCACATAAGTAGTCGCCGAAATCGTCCAATCAGCATCGCATTCGCGGGCAACGCGCGGACCTAGTCTTCCGCAGCGATTTTAGGGGATGCCAGCGTTTCGCGCGGGCGCGACAGCCGAGATTCTCATCAAGCAAACTTCTGTCGACAAATTACCGACGATCCTAATAAGGCCGCGTCTCCATTGACACGAGGCAGGCAAAGGTTTCCGGGGCGTGGCCGTAGGAACATTGCCTTGAGGCGGTTGCTTCGACAAAGGCAACGGCGTCTCGTGCCTCTTCGACGATTTATCCTCCCATCGCGACCCTTTGTGAAGCGAGCGTTATTGACGCCCTTCACGTCGCTCCTCTTCTCTCCTCTCACTCTCTCTCTCTCTCTCTCTTTCACATACACACTCTCCCTCTCTCTTGCTTGACTCTCCTATGGTCGGTGTGTATAGCTGCATTTCACGCGGTCGAGACCTTCTGGGTCTCTCGGTCCCCCTGCATGAAAAGGAATCCTCAGCCGCGCTGTAATTGGAAGGTTCTCGTGCGTGGATATCTTTGATCTGTACAGTTACCGATCCGATATCCTACGTGCTCCCTGGAGTTTTTACTCGGGCACCTTTCGTTCTACACACTCTCTATCTACCGGGCTCCGCGAAAATGGAAAACTGATGCGCTGGGTGCCTGGAGAGCTGCGCCACCTGAACCAATCGAGTGCGATCCGATTCTGCGGCAAGCTACGGTCTAAATCTTTGAAAATATCGATTTCTTACATTTTTCGCTGATTTGATATTCGAAGAACATATAGTTGACAGGATATTTCGAAATTTTAAGTTTCACCTTGATTTTCGGAGCTCAAGGTCATTTGAAGGTCGTATCACAGTACATATTTGAGTACATTTTTTCTTTAGTCATGCGATGCAATACGTAAATATATGTAATTATTTAAGGTAAATCGATGACCTTGAGAACCAAACAACAAAAAAAACATTTAGCCCCTAAACTGCAAAAGACTCGTGTCTAGCATCAAACGGAACCAACGAGTAAGGAAATAGGAAGAGCTCTAATTGAACAATAGCTCCGAACCAGCTTCTTGATATTTCTGATCAATTCGGGCCGACGTTTACCCGGGTATCTTGCGGTTGGTCGAGCGGGCATGTCTGTCGGTATCGCGATGGAAGATGTCCGGGGGTTCGTATGCGGGGGGTCGGTTCCGTGGGTTTCGAAGGGGGTCGCCACGCGAGGATAGATCGCGTGGATCCGATAACGGGCGCGCGGGGGCGGGCTATCTTAAATTAAGATCAAAGCAGCCGGCGTTCGACGGTAGCGGCGCGTACACGCCGGCGAATAGAGCCCCGTTAACCATAGATAACCTTTCCAGCCGCAACAATTCATCGTTCGCTCGACTATATTTCTCCTTCGGTGTATCGCAAAATTATGGTTGGCCCGAGGAGCTAAATTTTCCTGTCGATGTATGCCCCGCGTAACTACCGACCTGGCGAGCTGGAGCGAGCAGGAAAGATAGACAGACACACAAAGAGAGTAAGAGGGAGAGAGAGAGAGAGAGAGACCCTAATGGGTTCGCGGTGGTTGATCGCAAGGGGCTACGATTTCATTGGGATGGTGTGTGCTCGGGGGACAGTGGGGGGTTTGGTTCTGGCCTAAGGGGGAGAGGGATGGCCGGAGATATACTCGAGGGCCTCTCTCCGATCGAGCTATCAAATTGTCGCAGTGCGGTAGCGGTGTAGGCAGAGGTTTAGGCAGAGCCAGGCCGCTCCGATTCACCCGACTACTGTCAGCAATGTCTGAAGAGTGACAGAGAGAAAGATCGAAAGCAGATGCGACCAGGGAGGAGGATAACACGAGTGGCTACCGGGGAATCGTCGCTTAGGATCTCAGCTTGTTCCCTCAGCCTGTCCTTGTCCATCTAATAGAATTCCGTTAGTTCCCTCGAACAGTTCGTCTCTCTATCTTTCCCTATATCTCCTGTCGGTTGTACTCCTTTCTCCCCCTGTCTCTCTCTCTCTTTCTCTCCTTTCTACAGACAGGTACGACCTTTACAACCTCCCCCGCCCCTGCGTCCCTCGTCCTTGTATTTCTGTCGCTGTCTGCCGGCCCTCCAATCTCCACTCCATTCCTCTCCGCTCAAGCCTCCACTCGACTCCCAAATACTGCAATTTCAGCCTTGTCGCCACTACGGCACTTCAGCTACGAAATGATAAATTCCTGGCCCGTCTGCTTTCCCTTCCCTTCTTCGTTGTTCTACACCTACCAAACGACCCGCGCGTCTGTCCCATCCGACGGCGCCGTTCCAACGGTAACCGCTCGGTGTTTCCAGCATGGTTAGGCCGGTTCACTCGATTGACCCGATCGCCGCGCGGATAACTGTGTCCCTTCTGTCCTATTGCCTCGATTAGCCCGCCAACCCTGCTGGAAAAATCCTCGAGCCCTTGGGACACCGGTCGATGCGCGCTCCCGACGCGCTCCCGATCTCCCCGGCTAGGTGTAAAAGTACCGATCTGGCCACGATCCTTCTCAATTAGTATCCATTCCTAATACAGCGGGATTCCATTTATCCGAACCGACATCGTCGGCTCGCCCAATTTACTGAACTCGGAGCCAGCTCCTATTATACGTTGGCAGCTCTGATACTTTGACAGATGTCATCTACGGTTCTTTAGACTTCCTTGAACGTATAATTCCTTTATGAATGGAAGCTAAGTATCACTTTAAAAAACCATGATTTTGTTTGTACGCCTAATATTAGGCATATAAATTAATTCTTAATTTTTTCTTCGCGAAGAAAACAGACTCTTTAAAATAATCTTCATCAGTTTCTATACATTGTCGCCATCTCGCAAGTAATAAATAAATCTTCAATACGAGGGGCGAATAATCGGAATTTAAAATAAAGTTACAATTAATTGATCTGCATGGAACCGGTGTATTTTTCGGTGCATTCCCTCTACCTGGTCGATTGTCGATCTAATCGGCGAGATGGTGGCTGGATAGACGAATCGGGGTTAAACAGGGGCTTCCTCGTTCGACGATCGACCGGAAGTTCCGAGCGAATGGAGAATGGGGCAGGGTTACCAGTTTCTCGAAGTTCCGTATCGCGGTACCTAATTAGATAAACGTGTATGTGCTACGAATGCCCGATGCAGGAAAGATGGAGGAACGGTTTAACGATCGTCGGAGGGGAAACATCGGTTTTGTCTGAAGTGTGAACCGCCCTGTAGACTATCGTTTTCAGGGAACCCATTAACCCATTTGCTGGCTGATTGCTCAAGGCAGTTTATGTCATCGATACGTACCTGCTCGGGGGAGATGGTGATTAGGTTACTCTAACGATCGCATTTGGAAAATCGAGCTCTTCTGCGCTCGCTTCGAGCTACTCCCTTTATCGCCGATTATCGAACCGTTCACGCCAGCTTGCGTTTTTTACTGTATTCGCATATTCGCTCTCGAGAACAACCGTAACACTTGCTTTTATACATAGAGATATACAGTCTTCTCATTTTTATAAGTTAATGTAAAATAACCACTTTTAATTCGCCGCAAATCGTTAAGAGTTTCACTACTATTTCTAAAATTTGCATACTTTGTTACTTCCTCGAATTTAATTTAGATTTTTAATGAATTAATGGTGAATAGGAAATGCAGAACAAAAATATTTTATAATATCTATATATTGTACAATATCTATTATTCAGTTTTAATCAAAGAGGAAATGAAATCGTCTTACTTATTAATTTCGAAACAAGCCTGTACAAAAGACGTGCAAAGTCTTCTCGAGTAAAAGGAGCATTATTTAAGACTTTCCAAGACGTTAAGGGTTCTCCGAAAGGGGTGTGCGTTGCAGTGCGTGTTTTCAAAACAGTTGGAAACGAGCTGCATAAAATTTATGGTGGTCATAATGTTTCGAAAATTCCATTTTAAATGCTCGCCGACCGACAAGCGTGCGAAGCTCTCGCTTCACGCACAGGAGTCGTAATTTCCCGCGAAATCTTTATGTAACAGTTTCGCGGGCGACTCATGCATTTTGTAGCGGGAAATCAACTTGCTGTTTTACAGCGGTGGCATCTTTTGCCGCGTGGTCAGGCGAGTGGTTTCAGTGTGTAAGAATCCTGGCTTCCCTCGAAGGAAATCGCAGGGAATTTAATGTGCCCGATGCCAGACGACGAATCTGCTTTTCCCCGTGACCAGAGGAGAGACGGAGAAATATCGCCGACCCCGGAATCGAACCGTTCGTATCCCGGCTACGTACACGTCATAAATACAACCCGCAGAAAACCCGGCCGATATTTCTGGAAACGATCGCGGCGAATGGGATTTCGTATAAATTCGCGTACCGAATCTCCGATCTCTTAACAGTCCGAACGGAAACACGGAACGGAGAAAATTCTGATGGAAACGCGCCAGCTGCCGCGCGAGAGCCAGCAAGTTGATCAAACAATTATAAATTTTCGGGCTGCCGCGGTTTACTATGAATTCAATTTTTCACCGGCCCGTCAGCCGGCTGTCGGAACCCGACGGAATCCGGCTCGCGACGGGACTGCCACGAAAATGTCAACCGGGAAATTATTTTCTCGGATTTCTCCGCGAGGATATCGATCATTTCAGATCATATGCTTGCCGCGAGCTTTGCAATTTCTTCGACAAGTTCGCCTTATTCGGAATTCATTCGTTATGCAGAAGAATTATTTGTCTACTTTAATGTTCGTTTTTTTGACAGGTTTCCGAATTCTAGGATAAGTTTATTTTATTCTTAGAAATTCGTTCATCATGCAGGAAAATTATTTTCTTAATTCATTCGTTATGCAGGAGAATTATTTATCTACTTTAATCTTCGCTTTTTTGACAGGTTTCCGAATTCTAGGAGAAGTTTAGTTTATTCTTAGAAATTCGTTCACCATGCAGGGAAATTATATTCTTAATTAAGTCGGAAAAAAAGTATAACGTTTTCTCGTTTAAGGTCTCGCAAGAATCTATGGCACTGGTCCTTAACACGTTAAGCGCCACGTTGGTCCCTAGGGACCGACGCTAGACTTTCCGTTCAGGCCACGTCGGTCCCTACGGACCGGCAGGGCCCGCCTGACGGTAACTGTGGCCTGAACGGAAAGGCACGCAAATTCGGCGTGGCGCTTAACGTGTTAACCGGTGTTCCGCGCAATTCCGCAAAATATATTAAATATATTTAATAATATATTTTCTAAAATATATTTATTTCTACGCGGGATGTTTTTGTTTGTATTTTGGATCATTAATTTTGATGTTACGCAAATTTTTCATATAATCAAGAGTGTTCCCTGATTTCAAAGAGGTTAAGAACCACTGATCTATGGTATCGCGTAAAAGAAGATATACGATTCTATTAAAAAAAAAAAACAAAGTAATAACTTTTAAATGTCGAAAGTTCCTCCATTTATACAGAGGTAATGTGCACGGTGTAACGTCCCCAACGAAACTGTTCAACTTTCATTGGAAATGTTTTTTGATATCAGTCTTGATACCGGTCTGCGGATGTTTATGGTAGTGCGCGTTTTTATGAACTACTTTAAATTCATTGGGATGGGACGTACATTCTTCCTGTCTTTATAACGTCGCCGCTGGGAAACATTTTATCGTGCTTTGAGAAACGGCAGTGAAATCGGAGGACAAATTGATTGCGTCAAAATTCATTGACTAAATCTTACATCGGGACTGTGGAATGTTCATTGTATCTTCGTTTGAGCATCTTCAATACAGACATTTTCTTCGAAAATATCTCGATAAATAATATAGTTTTCTACGATTTTGTACCTCGCTACTTTCTTACGTAGGATGACGAGGAAAATCCAACTAAAATAAAAAAATGAAAAACATGCATTTCCATTGGAAAAAATAATGTATTGGGTTGTTCGGAAAGTATCCGCCGATTTTTGGAGTAAATTGAAAACAAAAAAAACTGTACTAACAATCAAGTTTATTTAATAATATATGCACCATTTTGTTTGATAACGGTTTGCCATCTTTTGGGAGGTTCGTTATTCCACTCTCATAAAACATATCTGGTTTATCGCTGAAAAACATTTCACTAATATGGTAATACTCGATCACTTATTGTCTCTATAAACAGCATCCTTTTTGCAACTTAAACAGCATTCTTGCCTTTTCTGTAGTAAAAAAGCATTGAATGCCGAAAATGCACTTGTTCGTTGTCTATGTTTAAATATTGGCGCCACCTTTCAAAAAATGAATAATAATAAAGATTTATAAAAATAATTTAAAGTCGGCGGAGACTTTCCGAACAACCAAATAATTGTTCAATGCATGTGCATCATTGCAGTTCTAAAATAAACTTGATCCTACGAATAGCCTGAAACAATTGATTCACCCTCTATACGAATGAGAACCCAATTTAGGAGCCGGTTGAAATTAGGCTACTTTCCCTTACTGTAAGCAGGTGTGCATTCCAATCTCGAAGATCGCAGAAATTGTTCGTCGGGTAGGATGAAATATTCGAGTTGATTAGGTAACACGGCGCAAGTAATTAGTCCAGGGAAGGGTTCTTTATGAAGAGGTAGATGTCCGTGGTGAGCAACGGAGAAGTCTCGTGAGCGATGCTTCGACTTCGATATCGAGCACCGATTCCATTGAAATGAATTCTACGCAAAAATTCCCACCAATCAGCCGGCAGATTGTTCGGGTCTTTCAGCCGTGGGACACTCGGATGAGCACGGCCGCCGCGGCGGCGCGCTGCTGGCCAGAAACGAAATCGACGAAATCAATTTTTAATGGAATCAACTGGCGCTTTATTAATCAACGGAATTCGAGCCATTCCCCGCGCTATGCATCCTAATATTGACGCGACGGAATATTACCCGGGTCCGTGATTCAATCATTTTAATCGCGTCAGCCTGCCGAGCTCGAACGCCCGTTCCCGGCGATTCGCAAAAATTAAGTTGATCGCGATATATCGCCGCGCGAACTCGCGTTTCCGACACAGTGTGCGAGAAGACAGATGCTGAAAATGAATGCGCTTGCGCTCACAAATGAAGGGGACCCGAGAAGTGGTCTTCGAATTTTACGAATTTTTTGCCCGGTAGTATTATACATATCTCTGATTATATAAATTACAAGATGTCTCTATTAAGTGTGACCACCAGAACATCTTTAATTTTCACAAAGTAACAAATTTTTTATGTGTAGGTTGTCTTATGTGGGGTTGTTTTAAAAATAACTACATATATTTTCGTGTTGTATCGCGTAGCTCAAAAAAGAAAAAAAGTTCAAATATGTACTGTGACGTGTCCTTCAAATGACATTGAATTCCGAAGATGAAGATCAAACTTGAATTTAATTTCTAAGGAGGAAGGGTCGTTCTTAGCACAAAGAATGTCGAGAATTCGTTTCCCTTCGACGAATTTGATTTGATCCCCATTATACACGGCCCGGGATAAAATAGCGTCGTAGGATTTGGACGTCTTAGCGTTACGACGCAGTCGTAGCGAGAAATCTTCAGCTTTAAAGGGACGTCTGACGCAGCTTCGCCTATCTGATCCCGCGCCGGTCCCTTTGGACGCGCGAGCGTGCTCGCCGCGCTCGAGACACGGAAAAAGGGAGCTTTAAATCGAACAAAGGCTTTCACGGTAAATGGCGGCGCGTATATACCGACGTAGGAAGCCCTTCCAGCAGCTATCCGGCCGATTACGAGCCATTCGAAAACTTCTTTACGACGGATCCGCGTCGATCGCGCGTCGGAATACTCGCGGCGGAACGGCGGCCATCCACTCGCAAAATGGCCGTGCCCTCGGATAAGTGCGTCCTCGCCAAATCCGTCCAACGTATACTCGACCTCCGCGAGAATTTTATCGCCCGACGGCCTGCGGTGTCGTCTCGAAAAAATTATTGACGTCACGATCCCATCCCGCGATTTTACTGCAGACCCTCGCGAGAACTGCTCGATCGAAACTGCTACCCGTTCGTCGTAATAATCAGACTTCGAGTCTTCAGATTTTTTCGAGATATTGTCGATACTTTGATCATTTCGCTTAGAAAAATAGTACAGTAAAGTCGCGTTATTTCTCAGCGACCGCCTACCCAGAATTTGTCAAGTGTCTACCCCCTCCACTGAGGGGCAGGGGCCACGAAGCTGCCTCGGTCTCCGAGCTGTGTAAACATGCCGCGTAATCTGATCTCGGCTCGGGTATATCGGTGTACACCACTGCTAATTCAATTACAAAACTTCTTTATTTTTCATTATTTGTTTATGGGATTTTCGCCAACTTATTTGTGGCACTTTTCTGATTAAAATGACACTAAACACCATATAATCTCAACTGTGTTTAGTGGTTTAATTGACGATAAAAGTTTCGGACGCAAGGAAGGACAACGCGATTCGTGTTTACATGCTGTCCTTTTCTACGTTCGGCTTCCTTTGTACTTTCGGCGCGGTCGGCGCGGTAGACTCAGTCATAAAAAAATACTGCGCTACACGATATTTCTCCGTGCAGAACACAGCCGTTTGCAAAATAACGAGACTTTACTGTACAACAATATACCTGGACTGATTTTTTGAGGCTTCTACTTTTGCAGTGCATCGTCCATTTCTATCCAAGATATTTTTTCATGATGGAGTCACTGGGACATTGAAGACTCTTTTTGCGCGTACAGTAGAACTTCGATTATCCGTGCTAATTAGTGGAACATGATTGTTCGGATAATACAAGAATTACATACTTTCAGTGCTGAACTTAATCCTTATTGAAGTGTGCAGTAAATCGTGTAGCGTATGGGTTGGTTTAACGCAAGCTAATTCTTTGTGGAAAGTATTCAGACAATAAAGAATTCGGATATCAGAGATCCGGATAATCGAGGTTCTACTGTACTTTTAAAATAGTCGTTTTTTTGAAAAGGGAACCGGGTTGGATTAAGCGAAGAAGAGGAAATGTGCGCGCTATATGCAATAAGTATCGCTAAGCGCGACGACGAACAGATTGCCGAGGATCCGGAAAGCTGTCCGAGTTGGAGCCGGTGTGCGACTGGAGGATGGGGCAAGATAGATTGGGGAAATGAGAGAAAGACGAGGCTGATCAGCGCGATGTAATTTAAAAAGTTCCCTTGTCCCTTGTGAAATTGATAAATCGCGCGAACGTCTTCCTTCCTGCCACCATGCCGCGTAGGCGACCCCCTTTCGTCCCCTATGCTCTGCTCGGACCTTTCTTTTTCTCAGGATCGTCGATAATCTGTTCCTACGAGCGATAAATTCAAAAGTCCGTTCGTCGACCGACACCTCGGAAACTGCATCCTCTGCACACTATTAAACGGCGTGCGTTGCACGTAATTGTCTCCCGGACCAATTCTTCATTCTTTTTCATCAGTGGTGTCTCGATCTGTGCGAAAATTCCGTGGCCAGAATTCCATATCACTCATATCGTGTACTAACAATATTCTTTGTTCTCCTATTGCTAGCATAAAACGTAGAAAAGAATGAAACATCGGAAGACAATATTTACTCATTGATAAAACCTATTTGTTTTTACTGATCTTCTAATAAAACTTTTACTGACATGTTGGCGACGTTTTTCCGGTTAAAATGATATCAAACACAATACAGTTTGAACCTCAGTTACAATTTAATTCACGGTAAAGTAGAACCTCGATTATACGAACCCATCGGGAGGATATAGACGTTCACATAAGAAAACATTACCTTAGAAACGATCAGAAAAATGTCACAAATATGTTGGCAAAAAATTCACGAAAGAAATAATGAAAAAGAAGAAAGTTTGTGTTTAAAAATGTTGACATAAATACTTTTTTTTTAAATCCAGAAGGAATACTGATTTATAAATGTAACACTTTCCTTCAGTACGCAAATACATTTGTTCAAGCTAAATTAATGTCCGATTCGCATAAACGGATCTCAGTCGTTATCCTCGATCCAAAATTACGGACTGAATGAAATCGCGATGTTCCTCGCTCTTTTCCGCGGCGGCACAATGGTTGCGCCCGAACAGGATACGCATAAATATGGCCGGCTAATGCCAAACGCGAATAAATGTTTAATACACAGCCGACGGGCCGAGGTTCTTCTCGCCGGAGAATTTACATTTTAAACCGCCCCGAGCACAGCACACCGCAAGATATTCCGAACGCGAGATCGCTCGAGGATTTGTTGCCCGCGGAATTTGTGAACACGCCTGCTGTTATTGTTGTCGGAGAGTGTGCGGCTCTGTGCACAATGGCCAACGGTACTTGCAGGATTGAGTGAGGGATTATGAGTGTGTTAGCAGTGTTAGGGACTCGCAAGGAAAGTCTGCTGTTTGTAAAGAGGATAGGGAAGAGTGGGGATGGACGAATGAATTTTTTCCAGAAAGATTTAAATTTTACACAGTTGAAGATTCATTTTAGTTAAGTACTTCATTTAGAGTTTAATTGAAATTTAAAAAGAATGGATATTTTATTTCAACTTTTCTAAACTGCAGTACAAAAACTCATATATGTATTACTCAGAATATCATGTTAAAAGATAAAAGGAATTTTCTTCAGCATCAACACAATGCCTCATTGACGTGTGTTTGTGAATCACCTCGAGTATTCGAACAATTTGCATGCCATTAAAACTGACATGGTGTTGAACGTATAAACCTGTATTGCTGCAACCATGAATAATCGCTTAACGAAGATTTAATGCTGCGGTAATTGGAGTAACTATCTAAGGATAATCGACAATAAAATATTCATTCGAGGTTCACACTAACCTCAAACGTTCTTCTGGTAAATTTCATTGTCTCACTCAATTCTGTCATAATCTAGAGCAAACATAATTCATTAAGACTAATCCATGAAGCTCAAATAAATACAATCCATTCTACTAATTACAAAACATTCAAATTGATATTCATCATGAGTATTCTCAGTGAACCACGATTAAAACGACACTTAATTAAAATCTGTTAAAATTTTTTTCTTTGCGTACATATTATAAAAGGATGGCTAAAAATTTGGATGGATACATTCTTTTTATTTTCATAATGCAATGTAAAATGGTAACATTTAGTGTTCCGTGAAGTCTGCCGATTCTAATGTTAACGTGTGATTACCATCGAGATGATCGTCATCAGAAGTCATCCGAGTAAAATTATGCGCGGCGCGTATGGTCCTCGAGCGTGTATCGGAACGATTCAATGAGACATCAGCGACGGATCTGGGCTGCGGGGGCGGGCTTATCGTTTATCATCGACAACGGCGAGCGTCAGCGGGATTTATCATCAAAATAGGGCGCCTCGATCATCTGGCGCGAGCACTCTATCATTAGAAAACTGAGAAATTGCGAGCGTTCCGGCTCGTTCCCCTTACGTATTCATCGAGAGCCCGTAGTTCGGGAAAAATTGTATAAAATAACTCACGACTTCACAATTGCAACTATTCCTCCAGTGTGTAATGTTGAATTGAAAATCTCAACTGGATGTCCATATTACGAGATGTATCTCATTAATCCATCTGTAGCGAATTATCATAATTCGACTGCGGATGTTTATGCATTTATAGGAAAATTGAGTAGATGAAATTCAAAATTGTTGGACAATTTTTAAAAATGAAGATTTCAATATATATATATGATTTCTTCTCTATTAAAATCATTTAGAGAAGAAATAACGTTCGATTTAGTTTCTTGCAATCGATGCAGACAATTTTTATTTCGCATAAAGATCCGCAGTCTAATCATAATAATACAGAGTAACCTAACATAATAACCGAAACGAAACGTACACGTTACATGAACCGGGACTAACTTAATGCAAACAACATCCGAACAAGTTCCAATCACCGTGACCGTAAAATAACTTGTGCAAGGGTTGAAGCGTTTCAGAGTCAATATATCCGTGGTTGTAAGGAAAACCGTCGCATGTCACAATCGCAAAAGATTAATTGATCTTCAATGTATAGGAGTTACGTATTTACCAGAAAAAAGTTATGGAAACAAATTCGGAAGGCTCAAAAAATAATGCAATTTTACCGATGTCCGGTGTGAAGAATTAGTGATCAAAACTTTAAATGGCAATATCTCGAAAGTGAAAGTATGTAATAACAAGAACGACGTTCTTCCTTACAAGTACAGAATATCGCAGGTATAAAATAAGAAGGTACAGTTAAGGACGAAGGACGTTTTCGCGGCTGGATATCCTGCGCCGACGAATATCGGTCGTATTTCATGTAGGTAGACCGTCCTAATGCACGGTATAGACCGATCCCCCGGATAAAGGAACCGCGAAAACGTTTCCTCGTGGGTATTAGCGTCATCCCTTTGCCGAAGATTGATGGAGCTATCCTGACAGGATCCTCCTCCTTCGCCCTCCCTGTTTGTTCGCCCCCGAGCCCTTAGAACCGGGCCAGGGTGCATAAAAAAATCACCCTTCCTGTCTCCCATCGACCCCTGCTCACCCCTCTGCTGGTAGGTACCTTTGCCCACACACCCCCGCAAACGGTTACAGGTCATGTCGATATTTATCACGGGCTCGATGCTCGTGGGAGGGACCATCGGACCTCAGTCAGCCGCAGGGAATGCTTCTTAAGCGGAATAACTGGCAGAATGACGATTTTTCGGAGATTGAGTCGTTCTGGACTGGATACAGGGGACACCATAACACGTGGGCGTGACCGTCATAACCACCGCCTGTAGAGAAAATAAGTCTGTCCTTCTTTTAGAAAGTTTCTTAAGGGAGGTATATAGGACACTTATAGAGACTCTTAAACGTCACGAGGGCCTGATATTTCTACCTCTTGCTGGGTAAACGAACAGACTTGTTCTCGAACAATTACCCATCACCAATCAGCAGGAAAACAGAAACATGTGCTTGCCATAAATTGTAGTCTTGTGTGTTCCCTAAACGATCAATAATATTGTCAATATTCGCTTCAATATTGACGGAGGACCATATTGATGGAAATATTGTTCGTCTAGGAGCGTATTGAAGCGTCCTATCAATATTGACGGATATTGAGAGAAAATTATATTTTCTGTTTGAACGTCTAGGAGGTTTATTGTCAATATTTCCTTCAATATCAGTTACTGAAACAGCCCCGACCGTGCAGGACGATTATTTTTGCCAGAATGAGTATTGGTGAGAATATTGATGCATTTATATTAAAGTATATTGATGCTTCAATATAGAGCGTCAATATTGAAGCGAATATTGACAATATTATTGATCGTTTAGGGGATACATTACAGCGGTCCTTCTCGTGCCCTGTTTTTTGCATAATGCCCTCTCTAATTCTTCAGAAAAATCTTGCGTCAGTGTTGTTCGAATCGCGGTAGAGAGAACATCTCTTTAAAGATTTTTTAATAGTGCAATTTAATATTAATATTTAATTCGATTATAACATAGGATTAATTTATTGATAGGAAAGTGAAAGTAGAAGTGATCAGGCACAACTGTATACCTGAAGTCAGCTGTGCAATTTATCTCCGAATGGCCCAGTGACACACCTCGAAACAGCAAGTGCATCTACAGCTGAATAAGTGAGTTTCAATTAAATCAATTTCTGCTCCCTCTCTTGTTCATTGCTTCACCGCGGCACGACTCCAACACTTCGAATAACCTCAAAAATGGTTTTCAAGGTTGAACGACATGTTTTGAACACCCTGTATACGTGCACTTTCATTATATACGAAATTAGCACAATTTAAATATCGATAATTTTTCGAGAATCGTAGTGTTTAACTAACGATTGCAAGTTCATAATTTATTTATAAAAATGCAGGGAAAAAATCGATTTCACGAAGACTTAGATAAAGAATAATTCGGCGCGGATGAAAATGTTCGTTCCTCGTCCGGAAGATTTTGTTAACGCGCCGATAGACATGGTGGCATTCGCGTGCGTTAATTAAAATGCGACATCGCGCATAATAATGCTGCGAACCGTAGGACGCGGCGCGGGCCGATTCGTAATGCACAAATTAATGAAAATCATGGAATTAACTTTTCTCATTGGCGTTTCCGTCTCGCGAACGGTAAAATTCTGTCGTTGGTGATTATTTCTGTGTACCGTTCGCCTCCATAAAAATGCATTAGGTAATATTTGTTTTCATAAAATCGCGCAGTTTAACTCGATTACTGAGGTGTATGAAATAATCGAGACTGAAGGTTAATCAGAACGATCGAGTGTACGCTTGGTAACGATGTTTGTCCGATCGATTGGATGTACACCGATGTCAACGTTACTTTCGAATGGTTACGGAAAATTACCAATGATTCAAGAATTCTTTACCCTCCTCTACGCTTTCGTCAAGAATTTTCTTATCCGTGAATCAAATTTTTGTGATTGTAGTTTCCTGATTAAAAAATGGTTTATCCGTCTATTCTTTTGTCAAGGATTTTTTTGTTGATGAAATTTTTTTGGTTTTATCAAAGCACCCGTTCGTCATTTAAATTACTATGTATTTTTATCTTCAAGTCATTGACGTTTTGTCTACTTCAATATCGCGTCTGAACATTACCAGCTAATACTACTTCCTGCATACAAGTACTATAGTATATAATGTACTATATTAACCAAATCTTTATATAATACTAAATATATAATAATAATTAAAACTGGATATTGAATGAATCTTTATCGCAGACAAAATTATTTAAATTATTTTTGGAATGTATAAATTATATTTTACACAATGTCGACTTTAAATAGAGAACAGTGAAGATCTTGTTCTGTCGAAAGTTTAAATTGAATCCAGAATTTGATACAAAATCAACGAATCCTTGGAGAAGTGTTTTTTGTTCGGTGTTGAAAATATTTGTTCACGGCATGTGTCTTTCGTAAATTCAAACTGAATCGTGAGATTGATTAAAAAGTATCCAACTTTAACATCTGGCGGTTTGTGGCATTACCAACAAGTTGTGAAACTAGTAACAAACTTTAGCTTTAATTTTGTAGTATTCCGGTAGATAAAGTATTAAAAATTAAAAAACGTGGATGTTTTCAACTGGACGAGTGGCTCGAAGGTACCATAAATTTTTAACAGAGCGAAAACGTCTGAAATGTCTGGTAGAAGATACATTACAGTTTGTAGATTCGGTATCGCGTTGCACATCACCGGGAATCCGTCGAAAATGAGCGGAAGCGAGCCGCTCAAGCGTTGCTAAATGTTTATTTCAATATCACCGGTATAATCCATTGTTATTTGTCTTAGCCATTCCGCTTGTACATTCGTCGATGCGAAACGTGACCGGTCGTTGGTTTCAGGGATCACTGAAACCACGAGGCTCGATTATGCTCCACCGAATTCACGGGAAGACCTCCAATTTACGGGCGGAATCTTTACCGCACCGCAGAGAGTCGGTCGAGATACTAGAGTACAAACACGATTATCGTAAATCGAATCCGAACGGAAATGCTCGCAGAATCAACAACAACCGGTATTTCATCCCCCTCGCGTTTCATAATTTTATTTATATTCGGATTCTTTGCGCTCGAACACGAGCTCTAATTTCACTCAATTTCATTTATTACCGAACTATTAGCGGCATGGTATGCTCCCAATTAATTTTCCTTATTGTTTATTATTAGACTGCGGATCTTTACGCAAAATAAAAAATGTTGAAATTGATTGCAGGACACAGGAGCCAAATAGAAATTGTATTCTTTTAATTATCCTATCAAGCTGAAACTAATGCATTGATGTCCTTAAATATGTTTAAGATGTCCACTGCTTTAAATTGTACGTATCCATTTTTGTCATAAATGCATAAAATCCGCAGTCTATTTATTATTCATTTAATCATTTTTCTGTATTATATTGCTGAGAGATCAAGTGTTTTATGCTCTCAATTAACGTATTTGTTTGACCTTTTACTCTTAAATCAAAAATCAAATATGAAATTCATTTCGAATAAATTCTATACAGAATGTTTGTTATATCATCGCAACTAAATCAATCAATTTTTAATTAAAAGTCTAGCTACGTTGAATATTTAGTATTTGTTTTATAAAATGCATATATCTGTGACATAACCTTTGAATCCTAAAATTAAAATATGGAATCAATCCATTTCAACAAATTAAAATAAAATTTGTCTTATCTCGTCACAACTAAAGCAATCAATTTTTAAAAATGAAGGCCTAACTACAGTGAATATTCATTACTATTTAATGAAATATATCAGTGATATAACCGTAACTGTCAGATTTCTATCGACTCGGGATCGACTACAATCGTATGTGAAATAGATTTCCAACAAATTGGAACAAAGAGATATTTAGTGCGCACGCGTGGTCTCCAAAATCAGCCAAAGCAACCAAACCGGTCGCAAATTGTTAATAGAAATGGGAGAGCAGGTGTGTTGAAAAGAAGAAGGTTGGCATAGTTTGTCGACCAAGAAGTTATTGCGGGAAAATACACCGAGTACAGACAATAACTCGAGCATTCTCTGGGTAGTAACGAGCTCGCTTGACGTCGGTACTATTTTTACATATTCAAAAGAATCGTCGCGTATTCTGGTCTTGCGCGGCGGGCAGACTTGTTTCGAGTTTCAGCTTCTGTTCGATTCAGGGGCCTCTCCTTGGCTCCTGGGCGCATACATGGCCGATGAAAGACGTTTTCCCTCTGCTCCCGTCGCGTCGTCGCAGCCGTCGCCGCCTACGCGCAGTACGGTGGAAAACTTTCATTCGAGTATCCGGTGAAGTGCACCGTTATGTACAATCTACATAATATATGTATACGCGGGCCATATATATACGCCGCGCGGAGCCAATATAAAAGTGTGGTCCCACTTTTCAGGATATCGGCGGAAAAGCTATGAACTTAAACGTACTCGAGGCACCGACGCGACGCTCCGCCTCAGCTTCAAAAAGAGAAATTATATTGCGCTACGTTAAACACACACAGCAAGAAAGAGAGAGAGAGAGAGACCTCCTCGAACGTTAGCTTCACGAGAAATAGAACAGTCTTTGGCAAAATAAGAGTTCCGCCGAAGTACCGGGAAAAGCCGGACACATTAGACTTCTGTTAATACGCGCTCAGACCTTTTCGTCTATTTCCGCCAGGACGTGAAAGTAGCTCAAGGATGTTTATTAAGAAATCATCCTTCTCCAGAGTCAAATCGGTAAACGTTCGAATTGAGAGAAAATTCCGAGCAATAGCAATTCCAAAAAAGTGTTATTTACAAATTATCTAGTAAACTAATCCCTCTAACATCTTAAAAAAGCTTAAATCGGTTGGTCGAATTTTAAAAAGTTTAAGAGGTGACCACTTAATTTTGTCCCCAAAAATTTTATCTTTTTTCCAACCGCCTTCTGTCAATTGAAAGAATGTTCCAACTTCAGTCGAAGGACACCTTCGTTCGCACAAGCGGCTCCGCTAACTCGATGATCCTTATAATGGATTCCCGCAATCAGAAGCAGACATCGGCGAATCCGAAAGAGCTATTGACTAGACTAACACCGAAATTCGTTACAGATAGCAGAGCGCACTCGGGAGACCCCGGGGCCAGAGTGTATCTAACTTGTAGGGTTTTGATGGACATTGTATGAAACCCAAAGGATTCGCAGCGAGCTATGTCGAAGATGAGAGGCGGTACAATGGCAGCACGTTTGGACTTAGAGACTTAATAGAAACACCGGTAGATCGAAGAGACTCGACACAGACACCCGCTAGACTTAAGAGACACGTTATAGATATTGCAGTATCTGCTAGACGCCATAGCCGTCGCACTGGACCTAAGAGCTTTACCACGGACACTGCAGTGTCCGCAACACTCGATGGATGCGCCTGCTAGATCTCCGTGAACTGTTGTAGAGGCTGTAATAACTGAAATGTTCGATAGCAGCGCCATTGTGTCCAGCTCAATCGAGCCGAACTTTGCTAAAAGACGTGGCAGACTGAGGAAATTACAAAAACTGGTATCCGTGTTGTCAAATGATAGATGATCAATGGAGGTTCTAACAAAACTCGAAAAACCTGTTACATATTTTATCTCGTCCATTGTGGACTCTTTCGGGGGACGCAAGAAAGTACTCAAAGGTCTTCTAGGGCTCCAGGACTCCTAAGGTCCTTGAGATCCAAGACTTCAATCCAACAGATTTGTTAGATTTTCCAGACTTCTGAAACTTCTAACGTCTCTGATGCCACCGAGTCCCCTCAGGGTTCCGAAAGTTTTAAGACTTTAGAGATCCGAGGATTCCAACACCAGAAGATTTAGAGGACTCGGAAGATTCTTTAGGACCGTGACTGGAGACATTTCCAGGACCTTAAAGACTTTGAGATCCTCAGGATTTTCAGGATTTTTCTAACTCTTTGATGGTCTCAAAGACTGGGATGAGCCTGAAGCTTCTGGAATCTTTGAGGTTGAAGAACTCTGCCATCTTCTGGGTTTATGGGGCACCTGAGGATTCAATGTTCTGGGTCTGTAACCTATTGTACCAGGACTGACAAGTATAGTCCCTGTTGTAGTATGTTTCGTTGGTATGCTTTTGTCTAAGTCTGTCGAGTCTGATGGCTTGTATGCTAAATTTCTTGGGTCTTCTAAGCTAGGTTTCTTAGATATGATGCCTCCTGACTCCGATGCCTTGCATGCCAAATTTCTTAGATTTGACATCTCCTTAGTTACTCTTTGATCTTCTCGTTATCGAATCTTCTCTATCTGATAGCAAGTACGCATGGCTTCCTGTGTCCGATGTGGTCCTTATCGCGTTATCCAAATCTGCCATCACTAAGTTTCTTCGGCCCAAATCTATCAGGCAGCATGTGTGTTAGGTTTCTTGGTACTGAGCCGGATTACATGGACCAAATATAATTTGTAGAGTTAGGGTCTTAACCCGAATCTTTGCCATTCGCACAAGGTCTCGAGGGTCTGGTACCGCCAAAACCAAATCCCTTGGGTCCCGAAGCGTCTACATCGGATTTTCAGAGTGCAGCAATGCTGGTATCAGTTCTGCCGAGTCATAAACTTCAAGTTCGGAATTATCTGTAGCGGATTTTGGAAGTTTCCTAGTACCTGTAGAGCGGTTATGTTAGTTCTTGTACTTCGACTCTATTTACCGTATACGTAGCGCGGCGGCGCTAACGCTTGAATCTCTTGATCTCGACGCTGTTTCCACCGAGTTTCTGCTTTTTACACATCACTATCAAGTCACGTGTGTCTGCTGTTCTATCATGTTCGTCGAGTTCCGAACTGTACACATTCTGCGCGGGTGTATCGAGCACCGTTTATCTGCGAATCCGAAACTATTACGACAGGCCACCAATTTCGTGCGCAGCACGCGCGTAGAATAGTCGTGGGCACCTTTGCATAAACATAGTGCTAGCAGATACTGCCTTGTTAGGCAGTATTTTAAGGTAGATCTTTGAACCGTCGGGAAATGTGTTCCACGAACTTTCAAACATTTTTGACGTAAGCTACATATGTACAGTCTTTTTAGACAATATTTTTACCGCGTTATCCAGGGGGCAAATATGTCATCACTGCCTCGATCAGCAATTTCGAACGCCAAATCGTGTTCGCTTCTCGACGGCATGGCGTTTAAAATTGTTAAAAAATATTATAGGTCTAGTGCTATACGAGATACATGCATAGAGCATTTTTAAACAATTTTTTTATCGCGTTGTACAGAAGTCTACTGCAATACATCATTGTCTCAGCCCACTAATTCAATCGCAAAGCCGATCCAAATCGCATTTGTTTCTCTATGACATATTAAAGAAAAATAAATACGAAAAAATTATAAATAAATATTGTGCATTTACCGCCACATAAGATACATATATAGGATATTTTTAAACGATTTTTTGACCGCGTCGCATTGGGATCTACTACAATATATCATTGTCTTAGTCCGCTAATTCAATTATAAAACTGGTCCAAATCGCTTTCGTTTCTCGTCGACATGTTAGAGGTAAATAAAAACAAAAAAATTAATAAAAAATATTGTGGATTTGCTGCCACATAAGATGCATATATAGAGTGTTTTTAAACAATCTTTTCATCGTGTCGTACAGGATACATTACAGATCTGTAATATATCATCATTGTTTTGATCCTCTAATTTGCAGTTGATCCAAATGGCATTTGGTTCTCAATGCCAATGCATTTTGAAGGGAAATTTCGAATTCTAGTCGGCGTGGTTGAATCTGACGTAGAATCGCGGCGAGGTGTTTCCCCGCCGCGTTGAATATGGAAAGATTAAAGGAAGAAGGAGAAACGTGGAGAAAAATTGGCTGCAGGTAACGGGATTAAGAGTGCTACTGCACGCCCGTTACCGGGATCATCTCGCAAGAAACTTTGCACTTGGCAACTTTTAATGCCTCCGCCGCAAAATCCTGATCCTCCCCGTCCCCGCTCGCGCTGTCTCGCTTTCGGCGTTGCTCCCCTGCCATCCAGGGGTTTTCTTTACGCATACTTTCTGGCTACAGAGGGGTTTAGATCGAAACGATTCTTCCGGCAAACTTTACACGTCGAGAGCAAGTTGATCCTCGGGGCCCGGAGGGACGAATATTTCGATGCGACGCTTTCTCGCCGCCAACGACGTCGCGCGCACTTTGTTACTTTTTCGAATACTTCCACCGACTGCCGTGTCACGAGGCGGAAGCACAAGAATTTCGGGATACTTGGGTGCTGGGGATTTATTTTCCGGGCTCGGGAGAAGCTCGATGGTTTGGTTTGTGAGCTGAGTTTCGGGGAACGCGATTCTTTCAAATTGGAGAACTGCCGATCTACAACGAAATATTGGTACCAAGTAAAAATTTTTCTATAATTCTCAGTGGAAGAAGCTCACAGTTTCATTTTGTAGATCAAATTTAGAGAAGTCATTTTTCTTTCAAGTTTAGAGAGAGAGAGAGAGAATACACCACCCTGCAAGGAAGAATTTTCGTTTGTACAAAATTAATTTTTGAAAAAGATGGTACAGCCTTTTTTCGTTTAACTGGATACGTCAGAAAAATGAAGGGCTGCATTTTACCAATAAATTCGAAAAACCAGTTAAATATTTAAATCCTCCCTCTCCCTAATTTCCCGGACACATCGTATTTCATTTTGAACAAAATCCAGTCTCACTTGGCCCTTTCCAATCGTAATCCTTTTCGGTATGATCGGAATTATTGTATTTTCACTGATGCTGAATTAATTATTGCCTGACACCCCATAAATTTTACTTAACACTTTCGACGAAACTGAAGCTGCTCGTTATAGATTGTAAAAGCGGGATATCAAAAATTGATAATTTTTTACTGGAAATAAACAGTTCGTAGAATGCAATAGAATGCACTGAAAATGTTTTTGTTCGAACCAATAAAAAAGCGTGTTATTTTAGGGGTCCCATGGAAATCACCGACACAAATTTCCTCGACACGTTTTTCACCGACAACATTTCACCGACTCCAGATTTGACCGACAATAACTTTGGCCGACAACGCCTTTAACCGAAAACGACTTTGATCGACAACGATTTTGACCGGCAACGATTTTGTCCGGCAACGATTTTGACCGGTAACGATTTTGACCGGCAACGATTTTAGCCGACGACAGTAATAACCAACAGTAACATAATACTGTCGTCGGCTAAAGTCGTTGCCGGTCAAAATCGTTGCCGGACAAATTCGTGGTCGGCCAAAATCGTTGTCGATCAAATTCGTTGTCGGTCAAAATCGTTGTCGATCAAAGTCGTTTTCATTTAAAGGCGTTGTCGGCCAAAGTTATTGTCGGTCAAATCTGGAGTCGGTGAAATGTTGTCGGTGAAAACCGTGTCGGGGAAAATTGTGTCGGTGATTTCCATGGAACCCTATTTTAGAAGGTCTTTATCGGGTCACCCCGTATAATTAGAAATCTGTATGACACGCTGCCACGGAACCTCGTTAAATTCAAAGTCCCTTGTTAGCATCCTGGAGGAAAGTTCAGCGTTAGCGTACCGGCTGGTCATCTTTTTTCTCATTTAGCCGGGGCAACGTAAAATCGAGACGCCCCATAGAACGAGGGGCGGAACCGAGTTAAGGGATGGGGGTGAGCTGATAAAATAGCGCCGGCTTCGATAGGAAAATACTGCGGTGATCTTGGGAACGAGGTCGATACCCACTTCCGCGTCTCAGTATCCTTGACTCCGTCGACGATTTAGTCGGCCAGTGGCCTCGGCCAGCCCGAGGTTACACTACATATAACTTCATAGCAGAAAACGATGACGGTATGCGATGAAATTGCGATGCCTTGCGGGGTACCCTCGATCGTATCAGGATCGAGAATACATCGCACCGTTCAATTTTTATGCCGCGTCTTCTGGCCGCCCCTTGATACACAATCGAAACTCGCGAACTACGTTAGAAAACTTGATCTAAAACAACCTAATTCTTCGTAGAAAATATCCTTAGAATTTAAAGAAGTCCTCGTCTTACAAACTTAGTAGTTCACAAAGTACTTCATAAAAATAATAAAAATGCAATGCAGCTTCATTAGAAAATTCCATTTGAAATAAAAATTTTTAACGCATAACATAGTTATGTTATGATCTGTGATGTTATCATCATCATGTGTTACGTCATCATCATCTGAAGAAAATATCTTTAGCATTACAAAAAATCCGCGAGAGTTAATACCTCACAAAACACTTCATAAAAATAATAAAAATTCAACGCAGGTGTAGTTTCATTAAGAAAGGATCTTTTCAACCACCCAGTGCACCCAGTGCACCCAGTGCACCCAGGATCAAAATAAAATCGTAACGCAACAGAGTCTCACCGAATCTTCTGTCCAAAAAGAAAGTAGCTATAATTCTGAAATGACGAGCCACTAATCTCCGTTATCACCGGATGATCTTTATCATCCATCGACGTCAGCCTTGCCGGTGTCCTTTTCCCCTGTTTATCAGCCAAGAAGGAATCACGTCGGACGATGTGACCGGAAGCGGACGGGATTCCAGAGAAAGAGAGAAAAAGAGGGAGAGTTGGCTCGTGGAAAACGAACCTGGACGAAACAGTCGGCGGTAGCTTTTTACTTTCTCCCGCGGGAGGGTAAAAGGCAAAGCTACGGAAAGCCGGGCTTTATTGCCTACGAGGGCAGGATTCTCCGCCGTTGCGCGGGATAGGAGATTGTTTAGATCCCTAGCCCCATAGACCCGTATCGTAAGGAGGCTGCGGGGCCTATCTAGGATCGTATACGTTCTCCCCACGGATTATGGTCGTGAAACGTTTCACGTCGTCCATTTTCGTGGCTCGTAACGCGACGCTTATTGTAAACTTGCACGGGATCGTACAAAGTCCTCGCCCAGCGTTTTGTCGTGCTTAGGGGTTCCTTCCCAGGGAACGATGTGTCCCGGGATTCCCCCACCTTGGAACCTCCTTTTATCTCCTTTCATGTAGCCAGCCGACCGAATATTAGACGCCGGCCGACATTCTGTCCTTCCTTCTTATTCGCAAGTTCTTAAACTACGAGAAAATCCTGCTGAAATGATGCAATTTTTGTTGCGCTTTTGCGCCCGGAATTTCCTTGACGGCGGTACACGTTTGAATTAGTGTCTGGCGTTGTTCTTTTTTTATGAAGAATATATATGTATATATACAAAAATTATCTTTTCTTTCTTTTTCTTTTCACGATCAAATTTCAATACAAACGGGATGGGTCCGTGTACCTGTGGTACATAGTTTTTTCTTTTGTTTTGAGGATGACCGAGAAGGTCGGTAAATACACGGCGAATTCTCCGTCTACGACTACCAGTTTCAGTATATCATTCGACAAGAGAAGCTTCCTTGAGCTGAAAATTAATAAAGTGAAAGAAAGTGAAACAGTGTTTGGTGAGTGTTTATTTAAAGTGCCCTAAACCAATATCTGGAAGAACAGCGTATGTTAGGAAAAATGTTTTCTAAAATGGATTTTAGGTGTCCATATAATGTACAAATTACTCTAGTTTCTTTAAAACTTTAGTTTCACTTTATTTTCGATCGTCTTAATGTTAAATATTATCTTGAACGTTCACAATGATGTGTGAGATACTTTCTGTCGAAATTATTCCTTTCATTCTCGAACCAGTAAAGATTGCGACAGACACACGGCGTTCGCTCCTTCACCGGGTTACTGCAAATAATAAAACCGTTTATTTTATCTTGCTCCTCGAGCGCGCAGGAAGCGTGCTTTGTATTCATGAAGAAATGTAGATACGAACGCGCGAGAAACCGCAATAGCGTTCTACTGTTTAGCGGAATATTTGTTCGGCTATTTCGCGCAGGTAGAAGGTCCCTTTAACACCCAATACGGATTCCCGTGCACACGCTCGATACAACAACACCTGTGAATACTCATGGTCCTTGCACTTCCCCTCCGGTAGTATTGACCCTGCTTAATGCATCCGCGTCAACGTCGCGTATCTCTCTCCCCGGCAATTTGAAATTGTAATGTCGAAACCTTACGTCACAAAATATGGTATCGCCGACCGGATGAAAGATATACCTGTTCAACGCATAAATGAATACCATGTTCGAACGACCAATTCGCAGCCGAAGAATTCGCCATTGCGAAACCGGTCCTATATTTCACGATCGAATCGTCTATTCATTCTTCATCTTTTGATTCAATAAAGAAAATCGCGAAAACCTGGGGAACTAATTGTGAGTAAATTTGCAGTTTGAACGGACCTTCAACAAATTCCCTTATCTAATAACACTATCCAACAGCCAAAAATTATTTCGATTCCCATTATGCGATTCTTGTATAGTTTCTCGCGCTGATTCCGAATCTGTCCTTAATTTTTCTCCTAGACGTACAGTTTTTGAGAAAATTGAGTTTAAAGAAAAGACATATTTTTTTTTAAACATAAACATGTTTGAACAATCATAATGTATTAATATTGGATATCACTGTATTCGGGAAAGTCTACAGAATCTTTTGCTGTAAAGAACAATTCAATATCTTTTATAATAATATCAAAATATTTGTTCAAAGTTGAAAAATATGTCTTTTTTTAAACTCAATCTTCTCAAAAACTGTGCGTCTGGGAGAAAAATTAAGGACAGATTCGGAATCAGCGCGAAAAACTACAAGAATCGCATAGTGAGAATCGAAAGAAAAACAAAAAGCTGAAATTTGTTGGATCGTGTAATCAGACTGATCTACTATAAAAATTCTCTGCATCCATTGGGAGAAGCAGAGAAATAAAAATGTATTTCCACCCTTAACAGTCGTGATACATGGGAAATAATGGGATTTTTAATTTCTCGGATGATTGCACTGCTTTAACACGGATCTACTAATTGTTATCATCTACTAACACATTTCCCACTTCGTTTATAGCGTAGATTTTAATCAGAGTTTCAATGCATTGCGTCTGGAGATTATAATTCACTCGTAAAGATCTAGTTTACCGACCCCCTATACACACGGATAAACGAGCTGGACTCTATAAACCCCACAGAATTTCCCGTTAACACGGGGAATCCACGAAATGCCGTAGATAAAACTAATCTCCTGTCTCCTGATGGTCCAGCTAGCGTGGACCTCTGTAATTCGTGCGCTAGAGAACATACGTTACCGAATTCTGTGAGTAAGACAAAAGAAACAACACGAAATACTTCTCGCATTGTCGGAGGGAATTGGAAATATTTATTTTCGTTTTATGACTGTAACAGACAATTTTTATTTTACATGAAAAACTTGCAAGCACAGTATGAACCCGGACTTTCAAATTCATTTTTCTCGCAAACAAAGTCAGAACGAAGAAACATTATTCTCTTCCGACTCCTTCCCGACTCCTTTTCCGAATTCCTTTTCCGACTTATTTTTGAAGTGAAACTTCTTTTGGCAGGATGTAAGCCTAATTCGCATCACGGAATTCGCGACAAGAAAAAGCGTAACGGTCAATAATATAAGTGGGGGAATATATTTTATACGTACAATACTCTCCCCATTCTTACCGAATGTACTTACACAGAGTGTAAGTACAGTGACTCCCACTGATATTCGGACACTTTTAAAAAGACAACAACATTTTTAATATTAGACGATACGATTTGAAATTTTTTAGGAAATTAGAACAATTGGTTTGCTGCACAACGTGACTAAAATTTTTGAAAAAAATTGCAAGTTGTCGGAATTGCAGAGAAAATACGAAAAGTTGCATTTTACAACTGTTTTATGTGGGCCTATATAGAAAATTTAAAAAATACGTTTTGTAGATCCGTGTCAATTATATGCACTGTGAAAGTTTCATCGAAATCGGTTGATGCAGATAAAAACGACAGGCATTGAAAAATGTAAGAATCCTTAGATTTACTGCAGTTATAGACCGAAAATCGTGAAAATCTGCAATTTTTACCATGTTTAAACGTTTGTAGCTCATTCCAACGTCGATCGATTTTGACGAAATTTTCAGAATATGTTTAATTGACATAGATCTACAAAAGGCATTTTTTAAATTTTCAATATAGACCCACATAACTTCTTGCAGTCAAAGCGTATGGGAAAGAAAGAGACATAGTTCAAAGCATTTACCATACACTGTCCTTCTTTGCGTCGAAAATTTTGTTCGTTCATTACTAGACTGCAAGAAGTTTCACTTCTGTCGCGCGTGGTTTTCTACGCGTATGATTTTTTTTTCATAGATTCGCCTGCTCGCGGCTGGTACCAGATCGGTGACACCCAGTGTACAAAGGGCAGATTTTCTGGCCAGTTTGGTCCGCTGTCGGTTACACGGTGTCCATCTGACGGTTAGCTAAGAGGACGCGAGAGCTTCCTTCCCTAGATCGATCGATCGTAGGCTGTGTGTGCATAGGATACGAGGGTACACGAGTTACGACTGGTATCGAGCGTAATACAGGCCAGGGACGGGCGTGCATGTAGACGGCGTGGTACACGCGTGCACACCCGTGCACACGCGCTGTTTATGGGTGCACGTGTACCGAGGCCAGGACGAATTCGAGAGACAGCTTGATGGATGATACCTTTGCGTCTTCGTTGCGTGTATACATCACGTGCACCGCGCTCGGAGGATTGCGTTCGTGGCTTCGCTCGCTCGTGTGCAACAATCCCTCCTTTCTCTTGTGCTTTCTCTTCTTCTTTCTCTCTTGGCCTGTCTACACGCAAGAAAGAAATTGGACCGTGCTCGGTAAACAGTTGCGAGAGCAAGCACCCGCGAGCTAGGAAATCGCTGATTGAGATTGAAGATTGGGTTAAAAGCTTCGGCTAAGGAATCGCGTAAAGAGTGCATTACCCGCGAGCGAATCTAGATCGCAGAAGCTCGGAAACGGTGTAAAGAGAAGCCGGTATACGCGTGGAATGCTAGCCAGATCGGTTTTAGTGTGATCCCACTTGCTATGACTCACTTTGCTTCGTAATATCGCGCACGGATAAAACGGTAGGCTGCGACTAGATTGTGGAACTTGCAGCGTATGAGTACTAGATTTATGGGCATCGATGTGCGCAAATGTCTTTGGTGTCAGTAGGTGTATCGTAAAGTCTGCTGTATTGTGATAGTGACTGCGAATTTTTATGCAAAATATAACAATTGCCTGCATCGATTGCAAGGGATAGCGAAGAGTTAGGAATGTCTCTTTCTTCAATAATTTTAGAAGGTTGGGAGTAACACATTGACAGGTTGCAATTCTTTTAATCTATTTGCTGTTTTTAATTACAGCTACTCATTTTTGTCATAAATGTACAAAATCCGCAGACTAGTGAGCAAGAAGCATTTTGATTTTGTATTAAAGTTTGTGTGAAAACTGAAATTCTAAAATATTTAGAAACAACGAAGAGAGAATACTTAGGATTAACATCGACTAACAGAGTTCACAAAAATATCACGAGAGGACTCCGCGTGAGTAGAATAGGATGCGTAGGTAAGTAGAATAGGTCAACCTATGATCAAACAGGTAGACCAGGACGTCCTGTGATCAGACGAATGGAATTTGACGACCTTTGATTAGACAAGTGGAATGGGGCTACCTTGTGGCTAAATCAGTAGAATTGATCGGCTTGCGATCAGACAATTGAAATAGTACAAATTCGAACAAATAGAACGGGTAATTTAGGATAGAAAGAATACGAGTTCTAGAGAGCTTCAACGCGAGGCGCGATAATTTTACTCCTGAACACTGTTGAAATAAGCTTCTCTCTTATCGCAAACTCTGCAACTCGCCACATAACATTACGTGTCCCACGAGGTAAACGACAAAATGAGTCACCGGTGATTTCCATTTCGTTGTAAGTTACTTTCTGAGTCACGCCACCCCTAGGTTAGATCAGTTTCATGAGCATATCAACTCTGAAATCAGTATTCAGACCATTTCAATCGACCGTGTTCAATCATACATTACTTTATGTTCTCTATTACTTTTCTATCGATACAGAAAAATTTTGATTCCATAGAAAATGCAATTTCAAGATGCCCCACATCAGTACAAACACCATCAAACTACTATCGCTCGTACGCCTTCGAAATGACAACACGAACAACCTGTTAACAACAACCCTAAACAACAGCTAATCAGACCCGAACAGTTTCCAAGTACCCGGTTGCCCAAACATTCCAAACCCATTCTATCCAATACATCCTCAAAATTACATTTTACCGCAAAAGAGCAACAGTACCAAAAAAAAGAAAAAAAAAACAAATAGTTCCACTCGGTGTGAAAAATACATTCACCCGTAAATCGCGGCGGATGCAAACGGGCCATCACTGTCGATGCAAAAACCGAACGAATACCACTGCAAAATAAATTCGCGAGGAAAGTATGGTCGAAGCAGCGGAGCGTTGTCGGCAATTTTAATCAAATTGGCCGAGTTGCGTTTTCCATTACTGGCTTTTTGTGTCGCGTTTCACGGGACGTCGTCCGCTTCCACAAAGAGTCTTATCTGTCCCGGTACGAGTCGATGCTGTTTGTCCGTCTCCTCTTTCTGTGCAGCGTTCCGCGACATTTCTCGTTTCCTCGTGGCTACTGGCGTCGTCTTCGTTTTCGTCGTCGTCTTCGTTTTCGTCGTCGTCTTCGTTTTCGTCGTCGTCTTCGTCTTCGTCTTCGTCGTCGTCTTCGTCTTCGTCTTCGTCTTCGTCGTCGTCTTCGTCTTCGTCGTCGTCTTCGTCTTCGTCGTCGTCTTCGTCGTCGTCGTCGTCTTCGTTGTCGTCGTCGTCTTCGTCGTCGACGACGCCGTGGGCAGGATCGATCGATCGAAAGGAGGAAACAGTCTTCCCGATAGTTCCTTGCCCCCTGCACGCTGTGATAAGGGCCGATACGGCGGAGGACGACAATGGCGACGCCTCTTGTCACTTTGTGGATCGTCTGTATAGTCTGCAACGACTACGACCACGAAGACGACGTCGGTGGTGTTCATCGTCGACCAGGAAAAGCACAATCGAGAGGCGGCACCGTTGATGTTATTATAAAGAACGGCCGTCGTGTCGACCCCCTCCTCACCTTGAATAAGCTCCGCGCCACGCAAAAATATCATTTCGACTCTTGCCGCAAACAGAAACGAGCGTTTAGTTACCGGCTTTACGGCGACAACCGCGTGGAAACCTTTGTAGGTCTTCCACGTTTCCTACCTTTCAAATGGTATTTACTTTGACTTCTTTGTGGCTGCTCGCTTCTTTCAACGGCGCTTTTTCCGCGCGCCGGAATTCGCGCGAGCCTGTACCGCTGTTCAGAATTCGCGCGAGCCTGTACCGCTGTTCAGAATTCGCGCGAGCCTGTACCGCTGTTCAGAATTCGCGGCTGTTTCATCCGCTGGAATTGGAAATTTGTTTGAGAACTGACTAAGACGTAGTACTGTGACTCCCTGCTATGCGTTTTGGCATTTTGGCCAAATATAATGTGAATAATTGAAATAATTTATATTTTAATAATATCAATGTGGATGCATATTTTGTGAACGTTATTCAATGATGTTCTATTTCATAGGTTCAACGCATACTTTCATGCCTCAAATGTAAATTAATAATTCCGCTATTGGTCAAGAAGAATATTGACATTAAACCCACCAGGCTCTAAAAATAATCGAAACATTTTACCTTATAAAAATGACAAGATTCATTCTGATTTTGTGCGATCTTCATTGCATATTCATTGAATATTTGTAAACAAAATAAGTATAAAGAATAAAAAGTATGAGACCAGTCATTTGACCTGCGGTGGTAGGTTTAATGTTACAGAAATTGAACGTGGGTGCCCGCTCGGTTATTGACATAAGGGTTAAGTGCGCACAGTATCCTACTAAACCATCACGGCTCAACGAAAAAATATAAAACCGCAACGACGCAGAACTAAAAAGAGCATTCTCACGAACTTTTTTTTTATTGTTCATCCCTTCGCGCACTATCAAACCTGCTACAAAGCTAGGAAATGGTCTCGAGCTGCGAAACATGTACGGTTTCCACGAATCGAGGAGGAATCCGCGGCGTTTCGAACATAAAAATAAATGAACTAAGAAAACGTTCGGGATTCCCTCGCCGTAGAGCAAGCCTGTGGAATGCATCGGCGGTGTAAAAACGAGCGGCAGCCATCGCCGGAATATGACAATGACGATTCGCGCGGCGGGCGAACGCGTGCTCGCACCTATGGGACCGTGAACGTTGTATGGTCGGTTTATGGTCGAGCATTCGACAGCCATGGGCGTTTCGCAGCAACGATGTCTAGCTGGGAGCCATCGATCTGTACCGCTGCTTCTTTTCAACCGTCAATCTGGTTCGGCCCGTAAAACTTGCTCCGGGACGAGCAAGATCGACGAGCCTTTGGGCTCTCCATTCCGCGCGCGCGAATGGAAGAGCTGGAAATTGGTCGCATGGTTTCGGTGTTCGACCCCGAAATTGGCGCCGGTGAATTATGGCGCTATTATGTGATAGATGCTATCGCGGGAAATATATTTCTTGGCCAGATTATCGAGCAGCTCCGGAATTTATGCAGCCCATAAATTCGTAGCGGCCTCGTCCATAATGAGAGCAAACAATATTTTTCTCGATCCTCTTGGCAGGAAACATCGCAGGACAGGAATCCTTTGGATTATCTTGAACAAAAATGTCGACACACATAACTTGCGCTTTTTCTCGTATTTTCGGAAGATACATATTGCTCAAATCTTTTGTTCTGATCTCATTTAGATGGTTCGTAAATGTTACTCGAATTTTTTCAGATTTTTTAAAAGAGCGAACAGCCGTGGTCGTGATTAGACAACAGCACGTGACTGGTTTCCGATTAATCGAGGATCGCGGCTAGTACAAATAGGATGTTGAAATTCATCCTCTGTTTGGGCCGCGTAGGTTAATGAAATTTCGTGCGCGTACCGCACATATTCAGATGGAGAGGCGCGCGCGCGCGGACGAAACCGGCCGTGTGCCGTTCGGCCGACACGGTGGTCAACTACGCTAATTATATGTGAGCCAGTTCGACAGGCGCAGTTATAGTTATCGGCCGGGCTATTGTTTAACGCGCAATTTCAGCCCGGGTACACATCGTGATTTATCACGCGGGAATAAATTACTTCGCGCCAAAGGCCCCGGGATTCGGCCATCACACGGTTTTGGCTCGCGCCATGGCTAGCGATGGCGTTTTCGCGCCGCCATCGTCGAACGCCATCACGGAACGCCATCGCGTCGTTTTGTCCGAACCGGCAAATATCGAGCGGGGAAACGCCGTTTGCTTTATCGTCCGCGGCCACCTGTCGATGGGAAATCGATTTCCCAGTGAATAATTCCCGCAGCCTTTTCACGCCTCCCCACATTATAATGCGCGAAATAACGTATTACGTTACGCGCAGACAGCGCTTCGATGAACAGGTTCCGGACACGCCGACGACCCCCTCTCCGTCGCCCTGCAACGCCACCCCGAACGAATATTCCTGAATTATTAACGAGGAAACTTCGAAACATCAAAAACACCGGTTGGCCACATTTTAACGACCTTCGCGCGACGCGCAATCCCCCCACTCCACCGATTTCCTCGGAATATTAAAGTATTAGGTACTATACAGAGTGAGGCGTCTCAAACAGACCACTTCCATAACTCCGTTGCTGTTGGTGACAGATAAAAACAATTCCATGTTAATAGTTTGTTTTCAACTCCGTTTTTTAAATTAGAATGATATACTTTTTATGCACCATCTAATAAGGCGTTTTAAGACGCGTACAGTGACCTACAACTTAAGGTTACTCAAGGTCGTTGAAGGTCAACTGCAAAATATTGGATCGTTCGGAAAGTCATTTCGTTTTTTTAAGAGAAAATGAAAGCCAATTTTTTACCATTTAGAATAAGTTTTATGACATTTTGTTCTATGGTCTCTTGCGATTTTACAGGCAACTTAAAGATCCCGTGCTCGTAGGATTTCTGTTTTTTATTAGCAAAATATTGAGTTATATGACTTTTCACGACCCTATTTGAAATGAAATTTGCACCGCATAAAAAATGTCGGAAAAAGCGAGAAAAATAGTAATCGATGGTACATCCTGTCTTTAAACTAAACATCCTGTCTTTAAACATCCTGTTTTAAGCGCACAACTGTTTCTTTCGTGCACTACATATTTACCCTCGCGGTAATAAAAAAGCGAAAGGTGATGGAAATGCGTACTTTGATTTTGCATATTTGATGTGATGACAAAAACATACTTGAAAGATTAGAAAGCACTACAAGGTAGGAAATTGCGTCCGAAATGTCAGCTGTCAAGATATACCACGATTTTGCGATTTAAAATAGGGTTAGTAATAACAAATGGAAGCAATGCCATCTCTACACGAAAAACGAAATGACTTCCCGAACGACCCAATATTTTACTTTCCATCTGACAAAGTCCACCGTTCTTGACAACGCCAGGAAGCGGGGTATTTTATTCTCCAAGGTTCATTATTATTTTATCTCGTTTCAGTAAATGCATCATCGATCCTTTGTACCAATTAAACACTAGCTTAAAACGAAGCTGTACGACACGAGACGGGAAAACTAATTAACGACTGCGGCAAATAGGCGATAAAGCAACACGGCAGGTATGAAAAGGTAATGGGTTAGAGCGATTTATGACTCGTTTAAACAAACAAGACTCTAAATTGTCTGTCGTTTCCTTGTCGCGGCGTTTGATCCGTTGCGGGCGGCGCGCTCGAGGCCGGGCGTGTGTTCTTGATGATATCGCGACGATTCTCGTTTCAAGCCGATGATGGATGGCACGAAGGTATACGGCGAGCTTTATAATCAGGTTTCGAAACATCGTTCAGAGCGAACACGAAGCGACGCGGCTGGATCGCGGGCTCGGGCTCGAATTGGCCCATTACCCGGATCCCCGAACCAATTGGCTGTATCGCGACGCGTTTCGGTGCTTTTCCCTTTCGCGATCGCTGCTTGTCAACGAGCTCTATCATTGCCGCGTGTATGTATATGCGTGCCCGAGTGCGCCGCGATGTTGAATGGATCGCGTTAGAATTAATATCGCGGATTAGTGGACGAATCGGAAGTAATTACAGGCGAGGAGCGGGAACGCGAAGTGCGGCTGTTTGTTGCGGAACTGACGCGAGTTTCACCGATCGATACCGATTGCTACGATTAGGACAGATCTTCGTTGCACGCGAGATTCTTGAAATCAGAAATCATGGAAATTATTCATACGGTATTTTTGAACGTGGAAACGACGTCGACCGCAGATTTAAATTATTGAATTGTCAAGGAGAAGTGTTAATTTTTTAAAATTATAACAATTGTATATTACGGTACAATATATTTGTTTTAGACGTTTCAAGGATGTACCGCGAATGATACAATTGAATTGATATCTCTCTAACATGATTTAAATGACAGTGTTATGTTTTTAAATTATTACAAGCGTATATCAAAGTACAATATTCACAATTAAAATTGAATTGATATTTCTCTAACATGATTTAAATGACAGTGTTATGTTTTTAAATTATTACAAGCGTATATCAAAGTACAATATTCACAATTAGAATTGATATCGTTACTACAAAAACAAAATGAATTCTAGATTAACAGAGTCAAGAAACAGAAAAAGAAATCCAAATATCTACAAAACAATCATCCACATTACTAAAATTATCTTGAAATTACAAGCATAACAATGTAACTCTTAACAAATTCACTTCCGCATATTTACCTGCATGGCTACAAGTGTCCGCATACTGAATCCAATCAACGCCCGCAATCCTCGTGCCTGAAACAACGGAAGAATCCCTGTTATATTTCTGAAGCACCTGAGACGCGATTTGTTTCATTCACGAATTCCTGAATATCCTCGCAAAGAAGTATTTTCAGCAATGCTTTAAATTTCACGACCGAGGAGTTTTCTCTAGACTCGCGGAAAATATAAAAAATACTTTTACTTATACGAGCTCCCCGGCGTTCTTTTTCCCCACCCCGGTTTGCGAAATAATTCCGCGCGCAAACGGGACACCGGCGCGGCGGATGCTCGCCGAATCTTCTCGTTTAAGAGGTAGCGGAACGACAGAGCAACGTGGAAGCTGACGCCGTGCGCCGTCGGCACGAATTAATTTTCCTGCTCAGCTAATTGAGTCCCTGGTCCAATTTTCCTTCTCTGGTTTATTACGAAACAAAGAGTAGACCCTGCGAAACTGCGCAGCCATTGTATATAGGGCTCGCGTTCCGCTCACCTGTCTCGGAAACGCATTTCCGACCATAAGTCACTGGACACTTACGGTACCAAGAGATTGGCACCGAAGTAGCGTTATTATGCGAATTCGTGTTTACCGAATCACTTCAGTCATTTATCCTGATACACGCCCTTCAAGATCTGGAAAATTCAGTGAATGAAAGTTAAATTTTTCATTGAATACATTTGAAGTTCTACTGAGAAGTTCTAAAAAAATTAATTCCTTTTATTCGCAAGTAAGTAATTAATTATCAAGTGTATATTTCTTGAAATAGTTTATGATAAAAATGGAGCAGTCTTTACATATTCAAGATATATTGTAAAATCTTGATAATCGTAATAGAATTATGACGATTTTTTTTCTCTACTTAATTGAACTTTTGTGTGGATCGTAATTTCCTAAAAAGAGGAAAAAATGTGTATCTATTGTATGCCTATACATTCTCCAATAGCTGTACATTACCAAAATCAAGATAGAATTTTATTTCGGTGTAAAGGAAATTAATAATATTTATTAGAGTCTGTTCAGAATCTTCATCACAAGTCTGACTCGATGTTGTAGGGCAAAGGGTTAATAACGCTTGACGAATTGTGCGAGACACGAATATCGCGCGGCAATAGCCGCGTTAAAAAAGACATTCGGTAGGTCACGCTTAACTAAAGCTCGCGGTACACCGTGTACGCTCATGCGACGCTAACAACGCCGTAGGAATAAACATTATCGTAATAATCCTGTCGGCGGTGGCGAAGCAATAGGACCGTTCGGAGAAAATTGCGACTCGGCGCGGCGCGGCGGTGTCGCGATTTGCATGTTCCGTGGGATAACCAGGCAGTGTCCGGTGACTTATGGTCAGCGGGCCACGTTAATTTTATGGGAGCTGGGTCGCGTCTCTGTTCTGGGTTATATCTCTGTTCAGTGAGAACCGACACCGTGAAGACCCGCATTCTCGCCGGAGCTTTACGACTTCACGGTTTTGTGTCCCCGCGGTTGCGGGCACGGGATAAACACGCTACATGGACATCCGTTTGTGCATCCTTGTGTACACGATGAGCCTGCGGGATCGATCTGTGCCGAGTGCGAACAACGGGAAGCCCGCTAATGGCTTTGTGATCGGAAAGTCGTCGGCGAGCGCAGAGCAAACGCGCAACTCGTTCTTTGAGCAGTTTGCTCCTACACCGTCCCGGCTCGATCGTTTATTGGCTCTCCGCTTTCAGGACGATCCGATCCTCTGGAAGCTCGCCGCTCTTCTATCAGTTTTACCCGGAGAGTCGACTTTTTAAATATAAATACTCGATCTCGTTCGTTTCCACAATTATCCCGGAAAGGGTAGGCGAAGCTCGCAACAGTGAAAACTTTCCGATCTTTGGATAAAAATTGCATCGAAACATCGTGACAGGACTACTGGGATTATGAAAATGTTCAAATGGACTTCATCGTTACAACACCTATTACGATAAAAATTGTGTGAAATCTGGATAAATGTACTAAATAATTTGGTAGTTCCGGTATTAATAACAATTGCTAGTTATTTGATAATCAAAGATATATGAAATATTGATTTCCTTGAACGGGATGATTCCCGAACTCATTCGAAGTAACATTTTCCTTTGCGAAAACGTTCTTCGCGGCTGCGTTAAGGAGTTATTAACGAAAAACAGGGATCAATCAGAGCGCGCCTACAGGGGACTCATTCCAGCGTGGCCAATGCCAACGCCACGCTCAGCGGGGCCTGTCGCAGGGGCGGAGGCCGTCCGCTGTAACCGCGCTGATTGGTCCGCGTTTTTCCTTAATAACTCCTTAACAAAGCCGCGGAGGACATTTTTGCAAAGGAAAAAGTTACTTCAGATGACCTCAGGAATTAGCTCTTTCAAGGAAGTACATTTTGCGACGCCCTGTATACTTGTCTCGTTGGATTGAGTATAGTGCGAAGTAGCATAACTGGATTTCCGGGTTCGCAAGTTGCGCGAGCGGTCTCGCGCGAGTCGAACACGCGAGCGGTCTCGCGCGAGTCGAACACGCGAGCGGATTATATTCGGTAGGGGAACACGTTCGGAACATATTCGCGATCGCCAGGCGTCGATATTACGCGCAACCGCGCGGCACGGGCGTCGATATGCGGTCTGGACGCACCTGCGGAAACTACGCCGGGACATAACACATAACCGCAGGGAAGGGCGAGAGAAAGAGAGAGAGAGAGAGAGGAGTAGCGAGCGCACTCCGCGTCGCGTCGGTCAGCCGGTTAGTCGCTCAAGCGGCGAACCGTGAAATTATCCTCCGAACCTGGAACCACCCTGCTCCTGATTCTGCGGCAGGCCTTCCCCTCTCTCTCCCCTGGTGACCAACCGTTTCATGGTTTTATCCCATGGCGGAACGATTGCAGCGATCAGTCATGATACGGCGAAGCTCGCGAGCGCACGCTCTCGCTGTAACGATGCTAGGGTAATTATTGGGGGGCGCGTTGCACAGCTGCTGAAGATTTAGGGATCGATCAGATCTCGATCGTTGACCGGAAGCACACTCCATGTTCATTTTGGATAGCATTTTCCGAGACCGGCACCAGACTATTTATTTTAATGAATAAATACATTGAATATATATAAAAATAGCAAAATGTCTAGATAAACTCAAACTTGTCATTTTTATAAAATAAAATAATTTGTATTGCTTTAATTGCTGTTACATAGATTATGATGGAATGATAAAAATAATTATTTTTGGTATCCGAAATCGTCACAGATTGTATATTAAGGGGTTAATGTTGCGATCTTTGAGGATCAATTCTATCGACTAAATATTTTTCTTCCGATTATTTACTTTATTTAATGCCCAAGTTTCGTGACACAATTTAATGCAAAGATCGGAAAGGTATGTGCAATTTGGCTCTTCACTGTGATAGGTATGTCATAGCATTCCTCGTCGATCGGATAGGAAGGGGGGACGATTTATTCTTATTTCAATGCATTGTATAAGAAGCAGAAAGTGCACTGGAAACATCGCTGCGAGATCTGTTTTCAGAGACGGGTGGAATCGATCTCTCGGACTCAAAGCTTCTTAACAGGTTAAGCTGGCGTTCAGAACGAATCCACTTACGAAACGCATCGCGGGATCGTCTCCGCCGTTCCGTGGATTAACTCTTCGAATGCTTCTAGCTAATTTCAGAAAGTGAGAAGATTACTCGGCGAATGGAAATACCTGCCGCCACGAACCACCACTCCCGTCGAGGTCTGGTTTTATTGCCATCACCGTCTTCGCGCTGATGAATTTCCGGTTTAATAGCGCCGTAAACCCGCGACCTGTCCGACCTTGAAGAACGATTTACGCCTTCAGTCTTGTTTGTTAGTTTCCTGGATTATGTTCCTGCTCTGAATTCGCGGCTCGCGTTCATCGTAAACGTCGATGCAGTTTTCGCATTCTAGTAAGAACGACATACCCGTTGGAAAAAATAATTTATCAAGGACACTATATTTTTGATAAAAATTATGTGGATTATATGGTAAACAGAAAAGATTAATATGTTACTGAATTTTAAAAATCGTGTCAAGAAGTACTTTTTATTTTATTATAAGCGTACGAAATTTTCATTTTTATACGTGCAATAATAATGTTAATTTATTTTTGACTTCAATTTTCCCAAATATGTTAAGATAAATATATTATAAATGTATATAAAATACATAGAGCAGGTACAAATATTTTGTACAACCTCTAATTTTTAACAACAACGCATTCAGAGCGTTGAATCGAATTAGGACAAATCCAAATATTTTTAATTGATAGCGCAGGAGAATTGTTGTGAAAATAGCTTGTTGTCAGTTCGCTGTAAACATACTTAATGCATTTATGTTGGGGCTTTTTAATATTTACCAGGCGATATTTTAAGTGATTCCGGTCCTCTTCAAAGAGTATTTCGTCCCGTTTGATTTAATGCTTATTGCCGAGTACGGAGAAAGAAAACTCACATAAACGAGCGATCGAGTGGACGCGCGGCGCCGCGCCTCGACTCCTTCCTCTCCAAGGATATACATAATATCGGAAGTTCGTTGTTGTTACAAACGAAATCCACGATTTCCCCCGATTAATTTTGTATCTCGGCCAATTTATCTTTCAACCGAATGAAACGCAACGTTCTGACAAATAATTCACGATCGACCTGCGTGATTGCCTTCCGTGTAATCTCCGCGCCCGTTTAAATATCGATTCCATTTTTATACAGGTTATTGCATTTGCCAACATTTTATCTCGGATTAAGCTCCGGCCTCAATTTATGCTGTCGGACCCAGAAGTAACACAAATTGGAACGATTTAATCGGGGATGTTCATCTCTCGGTCGAATGATGAGAATCACCGACTCCGGGAGAGCCTGCGGATGTGTTCGTATTGTAAAAAATGGTGGACATTTTTACCGATGCGCCAATGTCCTGAAAATCCTGAATAACCGTGCTGCGTTTAATCACACGCGCTTTGAGCTACTCATCACTAGACTCCGGATTTTATGCGTTTTTTAATGGAAATCTCCTATATGAGTTTGAAGCAATGGGCAGATTAAAAGCTTTTAAGAAATACAATAGCTTATAAGGAGAATAAATTTTCTACTTGGCTTTCTGCAATTTTTTTATAAAAATCCGCAGTCTATTCAAAGTTGTGTATTTTTAACGAGGAATCTAGCCACTCAATCCGATTTTATTTTGTTAATTTTTCCAGTTAAATAAAAAATACGGGTAAAATAGAATTTTGATTTACGCATTTTAAAAATAGTTATAATTTAAATATTTCGATATAAAAATAATTTCGACATAATTTCAATATTTCTTATCAATATAATTAAATAGTTCGAATAATTCTATGAGAGTGGAACTGGATATTTCGAATGATTAAAAATACATGCGACCCATTGTATTTCTTCCTCGTGGAAGTAAGAACGAACTAATGAGAAAAAGGGCGGAACGAAACGGCGGAACAGTACACCGCAAGGAGTTGTAGGACGACCTAATGCCTCGGGGTTATCGAGATTGTTTCGATATTCGTTTGGCTCGCATGATATTCTTGTGTTACCGTTCGACGTCCGGCCGAGAGCCGGGGTGCGTGAGCCGGCTCGTTCCTGGATCAGAGCCGAGGGATATTTAAATGCAAATTGAATACGAGCCCGGTGATCCCGCGAGCTGTCCACCAACCGTGGAAGTTTCGCGCCGCGGAAAATATCCTTCAGATTAGACAGAGTCACGTTGCGCGGACGTTATTTCGACGTTGCAGCTTGGTCACGTCCTCGAGGACGACGCGCTGGACGTACATGTTGATTAGGTGACGTCGCATCGTCCGTGCTCCGATGTATTCTGATAACCTTCTTCGTTTCTCCTTCGCTCTGCTACTCACACACGTGTGCGCACACGCTCTCTCTTTCTCTCTCTCCTCCAGTTATTCGTTACCCCTAAATTACCAAATGGAAATAAGTTTCTTTCGGATTCCCGTCATTATAATTTATGTCACGTTCCACGCTTTCACGGCCGCGCGGCTACGCGATGGAATTATTTGCATGCGGATGGCTATGTGAATTTTTGCCGATGTGTGCGGAAAAATGGAGTCAAATGTTATTGAATTATATCGAGTTCTGGTCAGCTGCCTGGTTGATCGATTTTTCGGAAACGTTTGACATCGAAGTTCATCGATATTTAATGGAGAATTGATTAATGCAAACAAAACAATTTTGGAATGCATGATTTTCGTTCGAACTAAACAGAGATATGATTTTCTAGCAGCACGTTTCACATTGGGATTATACGATTTCTTAATTGTTCTCTACGACTACATCGCTCGCACGTAATTTGCTGTTTATAAAATTAATGAATCTGTTTTCCGTTAATTGCATGGAAGATCTTCATGAACAAATAATACGAGCATGTGGAAATGTGCGAAGCTGTTCTTCGGACGTTTAAGCTTCACAGAGGAACGCAATTTAAATAATTGGTCTGATTACTTTAACGAGTTATAAAGTGGTGGAAGCTCATTTGGAAAGTCATGTAATTTTCGTTGTTTAATTTTAAAAAATCACAGATGTACTTCATTACCACTGTGTTACGGATAGAGAATATATTCCGTTCGTTTTCTCACAGGTATCTCTTCCAGATCGTCTCTGGCGGGAAGCGTCCTAGATAACCTTTCATATCATAGTTGAACCCTTTAATTTAGGACCGAGCTCTGGCTCCGATCTCATTAGAAATGACAAAAATGAGAGTCTGGCCCTAAGCCCTAATCTCTAAGCGCGATTAGATTATGAACAGAGCATTCCATTCATTGTAGGGGTATATAAACCCTTAGATTCTTACTCTCGCGGGCTAGTACTTCGGTAGACATGTATCGCGTCACGTCGTGCTGTATCTCGGAAAGTCAACTTCTAGTGAGATCGGGCTATATTACCTTTCGAATCAGGGTTAACCAGATTCCGCGAGTTCGGTTTAAAATCTATTAGGCAGTGTTGAAGTTGCTTCCGAGTCCCCCGCATTGCCAGTGCGTTAAAACCGGGCATCATAGTTAGGTAAATTCCTTCTTCTACATTTCTATATCTTTTATCTTCATTCCATTCGCGACAATTACACATTTGTATCACAGATATTTATAATTAGAATATATTTGTGTTCTTTGGTAATTAGAACAAATTTATTAAACCCATAATTATTGTCCAATATCGTAATATAGTGATTGAACGTTCCCACACTATACAACCTTACCGCTCGGGTTGTATCAATTAGATTATATTAGTTACGAGGCCTACTAACTACCTAGCGACTCCCTGATCACGCATCAGGTTCGTTCGCGACTTTCCAATTGCCCAGATAGAGATTTTTCCTACCAAGTGGCTCCCCAATTACGCATTGGGTTCGTCCACGAAACCTATACCATCCTTGCGGCTCCCCAATTACGCATTGGGTTCGTCCGCATCCTAACAGCTCCCTAATTTCGCATCAGGTTCATCTGTGCTTTTATCCAACCTCCTAGCGGCTCCCCAATTACGCATTGGGTTCGTCCGCGCTGTTCTACAACTTCCTAGCAGCTCCCTGATTTCGCATCAGGTTCGTCTGCGCTTGATCACATTCCTAGAGGCTCCCTGATTTCGCGTCAGGTTCGTCCTCGCTGTCTATAATCCTAGCGGCATTGAGTTCGTCCGCGCATTTTAACTAACAAATAGATATTACATTATTGGGTTAACACCCTCTCGCCGGCCACTCGTGCTGCTCGCGACCCTGGCTCGTAACAACTGCAAAAGGTTCAAGAATTATTCTGGAGAAAATCCTAATAATTCGTACAAAAACAAGGGGGTAGCAAGGGGTTAAGAATCAACAGAACGCGTCTACCAAGAACATGAGAAAACACATCCCCGTCCACGACGCCCACCATCAACACGTCGCCCGTCAAAGTTCCCCGGGTGCCATCAAACGAAATCCGTTACAAACACGATTCTCGATCGCCAATTCGCCGTCGAGCACCGTCAGGACTATAATTTTCCGTGCCGAATTTTGCCCTTTCTACACCGTTTCCCATCAAACGCTCCGGAACAAAGGGAGCAGAATCCTAAAAAATAAAATAAACGTGGAGGCACAAAAGGAGATGGAAGGGTAAAAAAAAGAATAAAAGTCAGAGGGGGTAGGTAACGGTGGTCGGACCGGGTCCGATCGAGGGACAGGGGCGTAAAGGAGATGAGGAAAATTAAATCATGCTCGCGAACGGTCTCCTTGTTCCACGGCGGGGGCGCAATAACCGGCGGTGCCGCGATAATTGTTGCGCTGTAATTTTTCGCCCGGCACTTTGGTCCCGCCGTTGAAATCGACCGACTAAATCCGGCCAGAGCGTTAACAGGACGAGCTGTTACAACCTCCTACCCGCTCTCTCTTCCTCGCTTGAAAGGGCTCTATCTCTCCTTCTCTGATCTCTTTCTCACGAAAGAGTTCGACAGAGAGTACAAAAAGGAATCAGGGCGCTCAGCGTCGGCAAATGTGTCCGAATGAAAATTCTATAATTGGATCGTCTGCTCGTCAGCCTCGAATCGACTTCCGTTAACGCGTCGAGTGTGCGTGCGAGAAACGCCGAACACGGAAGGTGTTCGCGACTTTTAACGTCATGGGAAATTTTTTTTCATGGGAACAAAAGGGGGAGATGGACATACCAAGCCAACTATTGCTGCAGGTGGACATTAACCTATGTCCACGGTGAAGCAGCATCGAGCGACTTCCGTTGAAGAATTGTCACCTTCTCCTGTTATTCGGTGAAAGCTTTGGGAATGAAATCAAAATTATGAAAAATGAATGTGGGCAAAAATCACAATTTTAACGACATTAAAAGAACATATTGAAAACTCGAAATACATTTAAATCGAACCTCCATTTCTTATGATCAACATAGAAAATTTTGATTTTGCATAGAAATCTACAATTGATAGTATCTCTATCAAAAATGTCTTCACTAGCTTGCAGTAAAATTAAAAATCGGCGATTTTTACGATGTTCCGCGAAGTCGACACGTTAAACAAATTCCGGCGATTTATTTCGGACGTAAATTACCAAGCCGGAGAAAAATCGGTCGCGCTACCCTCTTTCGTTTCGCCACGGGGAAATTGGCAATTGTAACCAGCTGTGTGACATTCGATTCTGAAACCGGCGCAAAGTGAAGCGTAGAATTCCATTTATGCGGAAAAAATTAGTACCCCTGCCGGACCCGATCCCCCCTTTTTCACCTACCCCTCCCGCAATCCTTTGGCGGTCCCACGCTCCCGCGGAGAGCTATCGAGTTTTCGCATTTAACGAAATTCCGATAAACTGTAGCGAGCGTGTCGGCGCGGCCGGCGCGAAAAAGAACGACGCTCGGTGTCGGACCGATCGTTGAATATTGGAGGCTACAATTTTTCGTCGACGTTTCCATTAATAAAGTCCCCGGGACCGGGGAATCATTCGTGGAAACGCTGCCTTCGTCGGATTGATGAGACCAGATTTGTTACAGTTGGCGCAGCACCGTCGCGTCGCCGACGTCATAATGAGCACGTGTGTGTTTCACTATAGAAACTCTAGAAAGAATTTTCAATCCTGAAAATGCTGCCTTCCATTTCTCGAAGACTGCACAGAATTTCTGAAGGAAATATTAGGTTCGTGTAAAAATAATTTTGATTCTCTTCAATTTAAATTTCTGATTTTCAAGTGCATTTTTATTCAATTTCTGTTTCTTACGATTGACCTAGAAAATTTTTAATTTACAAAAAATTTTGCTGTTTAATGAAGGACCAAGGGCTATTGGCGAAATAGATAATTATAATTAGCCTACGAATCTTTATGCAAAATAAGAGTTTTCTTTATCAGAAAACAGCTAAAATTTTGTTCCTTCCTTTAAGAATTTTGGTGGACTGAGAACAATATATTAACACTTTTAAATTCTCTTAATTTTTCTACTGATTTCTATTTTACCTATTCATTTTTATATCACAAATACGTAAAATCTCCTCTCTAATCATCACGAACACGTGTTTCACTCTCCAAGAGGGAGCCTCCAATTCGAAAGAATTTACTCGAATTTAGACAATAATCCATCGGAGCATTTGAAATTCATATTTTCGCTTTTGATGCGCACTGTATTAAAATAATATTATGCCGGGTTGCGCGGCATTGCCGAAAATACCATTGCTAAAATTTAGTTCGATACGGAAGCTCGTCTGCGAAAATTTATTCGCAATTTAGGAGCCACAGAGCAATGAAATTTTCTGCCTTTTTGATTTAGTCCACGATATTGAAATAATGCTGGTTGAATAATAATTTACTTATTTCGTAGAGAAGTGAACGGTAATAATTTTACACTTCGGATATCTATGCAAATATTAATAGACTGCGGATCTTTATGCATTTATAACAAAATTGTGTGGGTGTAATTTAAAACAGTAAAGCCATTAGAAAATATAAAAATACTGTTGTATTTTTCAGTTATGGAACGCAACTTTCAGCTTATGGAACGTAAAAAAAGAAAATAATTTTCTACTTTACTCCAAAATTTCGTGGACTGTAAGAAAGAACTTGAAATCCGTAATTTTAGCGTGGTTCGGTTTTAGCGTTAATAAATCTGAAAAGGGTTTGTTCGATTCGGGTCTGAGAAGATCAATGCACTCGGGTTTCAGTCGAAAGTTCTCTAATTAACATTGCACGCGGCCGATTATCGCTAACGGACACTGTATCTGCGATTATGTCAGCTCCCGACTAACTATTGCAACGTTTCCCTCGTCGCTTCCGCTTCCACTGCGTTCGGATTAAGTTCCCAGCCAACAATCAGAACCGGGCGAAGTGCAAGCAAACGTGTACGGTAGATTCCGCCGTAAGTTCGCGACATTAAAGCGACCGGAGGAGTAGAAGGCTGGAAGGTGGATAGGGCGCGAAGCTCCACGCCATTTACAACACTTAATCCATCACAGTTATACTAAGCTTGTTCGCGAACATTGTTAAGGTAGTTAACTCCGTCGAGCAGTTTACAACGTTTTGTCGCGCGCGACTTTGAGGTAACGAATCAAAACGCTGCCGCGAGAAACGAGAACCATCAACGGTTGTGCAACCACACTCGCTCGTTAATTCCACGCGACAAACCGAATCATCCCTTGTTTCTTAATCCCCTGCCCGCGGAAATTGCCTGCGGAAGTCAGACGAGTTCCCCGAGACGCTGAAGATTCCCGCCTCCAACAACTGTGTCTTGATCACTATACTTTGGCGCTCGCACACCTGGACAACATGAGGACCTGTCTTCAACCTCTTGCAGTATTATTAGTTATAGTTATTAGTTAGTATTAGTTAACTATTAGTTAGTATTATTAGTTATTTTACAATTATACTGATCGGAACTCCTTTCTTGTTTTAGTAAATTCTGAGGAGAAGAAAGTTTTATTTATCGTACGCCTATACAGCTTTTGCACTCCAATTTAATCCTTTTGTAGTTTATGTCAGGTCATTAAGTACGAAACTTGACAAATGAAACACAAATTTCAAACACATTTGTCAAGTTTCATACTTAATGACTAGACTGCGGATCTTTATGCAAAATAAAAATGTTCTGCATTGATTGTGGCCAGCAGGAGTACAATAAAAATGGATTTCTTCCCTTAATGATTTTGTTGCATTAAAAACAACGTTACAACATTCTTAAATTTTTCTAATCTTTTATTGTTTTATATTTCACCCAGCCAATTTTTTCATATATGCATAAAGATCCGCAGTCTATTAATGATCATTTGACTTTTTGCACTTCAAATTAATTCTTTTGCTAGAAAAAACTCGAAAGTATGAACGACAGTCTTACAAATAATCAAGGACCAAAAAATTAATTTTCCACCTTCATACAATCAAGGAACTTGTGATTCGTTGAAGGAACACATAATATTTTTTTAACTTACTGTTAAAAATTGGACAATTCTTATACGATCTAATAATCGAGAAGGATCACGCCCATCACTACCGCGTAACGCGAAAACAGAATTCGAACGCAGAAGCTCGACAAAACTTAGTCGACCGTCGGTAATCGATCTTCCACTGCATTTTCTATCTGGGCCACGATAGACAAACCAGATTTTTTCCGGTAGAACGAAAGTCGAATCGGCGAACAGGCAACAGACAAGGGAATCGTTCCGTGTCGTTATCCCGCGGCGGATCGCGTCGATTCCTGGCCGATTATGACTCGCCTGTAAATCATTGGTTCACGCCGATCCTCTCTCTCTTCTTCTCTCAATTTCTCTCTATCGGCGAACGGGGCCATAAATCGCGATGCAGAAATGAAAAGAGCGGAGATCCGCCGCGCTCCGGTGCCGCGGGCCAGGCCGCGAATTAAAAATAAAAAAAAGTCGCGGGAGCGCGCGAACCTGCCGCACCGTTGCGAATTGCGGCTGCGGTCGAGCGTTCGCGCCCATCATTTTATCGGGCATTTTCCACGGGGACCACCGCCGTCCCGAGTAAAACGAATCGTTTGTCGCGTTAAACATTCACGGTCTCTTTTTCCCAGTGAGCGTGATGGGAAACGCCATGGCCGCTGCACTACCGGACGAAATCGTAAAAAATACCGTTCCCGAAGTCCTTCGAACTCTGGGAAATTCTGATTGCGTATTCTTGACACGGTATCAGAGTTTTTCTTATATTTGCTTTCTTATATTAATAAATTGTGATTTTATTTTCCGTCAAATTTTATAGGCTTTATAGTCTTATAGTCTTTTCCATCGAAAATGTAAACTGCGAATTTTTATGCAAAATAAAAATTGTCATTCTAAGCATCTTTTACTCTTACGAATATTTTGAATAATTAAATATCGAATATTTAGAGAGAGAGAGAGAGAGAGATACATTCCTAATATCTCGTATAATTTTAAATTTCTTTCTTTTTGATTCTGAATTGCTGAATCCCGGTTTCAGAGCCCTGTGCGTTGCAAGCTTACAGAGTGCAGCTTCCTTTTCATCGCGGCTCGTATTTCGACGCCAGATTCCCTCAATGTTGTCGTTATACTCGAGCCAGATACGTAAATTGTCCGATCCGCGGTGTGAGCGGGCTGCGAGTTTGTTACGAAAGCGTTTACGAGCTCTATCGCGAGCTAAGTGGCGTCGTTCGGTTCCAATATATCGGACCGCGTCGCTCGATATTCCCTCGCTGTTACGGAAGTTTCGGAACTCTCTGTTTTTTTATCTTTTTTTTTTGGAAAATTGTCCGCTGAACGCCGCCGCGTTCCATTCGTGCGGTAAATGTCGAATGTTTCGGAGAGAATGCCGGTGTTATTGCCAGTCAACGCGGCTGAGTGTGGCACGATAATTTCCATTAACACATTGACTGCCGTGCCGACGTGTGTACACTCCGTGACAAAATGACGGGACGCTCCTGGATTTTTCCGTAAACCATTTCTCGAAATCAAATGCGAACGAATCTGTGCAAAGTGAGACGTGTAGATGGTAGTAATAGTAATAATAGTATTAGTATTTGTGTAAGAAATATTTCAACCGATATGAGGATCCATTATTCAGCGAAAGAAATTACTGCTAGCTGAAATAAATAAAGTAATGTCACCGTTGCCGTCAAACGCGCGACAAGCGCACCGAGCGAGCAAAAATTGATGGAAACACAAGCATTTCAGGTTTCAGTTTCCTATTGTTCGTCGAAGTGCCGCCGCCGCCATTATTTCTTTTATGGGCACTATTGAGACACCGGCGATGAAATATAAATTCTATGGAACGGTTACCAAAGTTTTATTTCGCCGAGTTCCGTGCAATTTGGCGTGTTATAACTGTATAAAATCCATATTGCGTGTCGTCATCTATTCGTTTCACAAATAAAGAAATATGTGCCTCTGTTATTTTCGCTGACCTAATAAACTATGGATCTTCGGAGTGGCAAAACGACCACCAGGCTAAATTATTTAACACGCGAATAGCAAAATCAAGCCGCAAAGGATTTAGCAAACACCGTTTCGCCACGTTGGAGAGTCTGGTGTATTATAAATGTATCAGAACTTTAGTAATGATCTAATGAAATATAGATCTTTGCAGTGGTAAAATGGCCACGAATTAGACCGTTCGCCGTGAATATTGCAAACCCGGGCCACGGAGGATTAAACAACATCATTTCGCCTCGTTATAGTCTATTATAAATGCATCGGAACTTTCACAATAATGCGTCGAAACATTCGAATCTGGTAAAACATTGAAGTTGTTGTTCGCGATGGGAACATGATCACTAGACATCGGATCTTTATGCAAAATAAAAATTTTCTACCCGAATTCCAACAACCTGCAGTGAAATAGAAATTTGTTTTCCTCTTAATATGTTTAATAGGTTAAAAATAATATAACAGTATATTTAAGTTCTTCTAATTTGTATACTGTTTTAAATGACACCTACTCATTTTTGTCATAAGTGCATAAAATCCGCAGATCACGGTCATTTGATTCGTAGATGGCAAATTAGGGTATAACATGCCCAAAGAAATAAATTTGTTGAATGATTTCTCATGGATGCATCTTTACAATCTCGATAATCGCAAATTAAAAATATTGGAAACCCATAAACCTAGTTGCAGTTGCAAGATACAAGCAATAATAAATTTCGTATTATCCAAAACATATGAAAGATTTCTCGGTCAACTTTTACCGTCATTTTTTCTTACGATCCAAATACAAAATCGTTGGTGTTACAGGCCTAACGAAGCACGGAGAATCGCATTAGTCTACAAATGAGACGATTCGGCACACGTGCAGCAAGACCAGACCACAAAGGGTTAAGCAACGAGCGTTTCTCCGCTAATGGAAAGCGTCTGAAGAAGGAGGGCCCTTTCCTCGGATGTTTGCCGTGCAGAGAAGTCTGTGAGAGGGCAGACGTACCCGATGGAAGCGGGCATTGTCTAAGAGATAAGGTGAAAATCGAAAAGAAGAATTTCTCGACAAAGACGGCATGGGCAACAATAGGACCGGCTTGCATCGGTAAACGAGAGAACGGCGGAACGGCCACGGGAAAACATCCGATAGCGACGGATCGGGGGTAAGGAAGACAAGTTTCGGGTTAAAAGTAATCAGGATAAGCTATTGCCTCCATTACGCGCGCCGTCTGCTCCGGATTTTCCTCCACTTTCCCGATCCCCGCGCCCCAAGGCCGTCGAAACAACGTTTTCGTCTCTTTTCCGTTCCGACCGAGCCGGAGATCAATCACGAGATTCTTTGATTAAACTTTTCACCGGTCGACGTCCGCCAGGTGGAATGTCTTTACCTATTCCCCGTAAGCCGCTTCCATAAATAAATAATTCATTCAGAAATTTTCATATCACGCGATTGTGCAGTTCTCGAGAAGCGCGTTTTATGTCTACGGTTCTCGATGGACAGCTTATTCATTTTTAAAAAACATTGTGTCGTATTCTCTTGGTTGGATTTATGGTAATATTCTCTAGTTAGTTTTCAGATTAATAGTCTTTGAGCCGATTCCCGTCGTTTACAACTAATAAAATGAAGAACATTTCATTTGTTCAGAATCAGCGAAAAGTGTGCTGAATCGACAGGAACGAAAGTTAGATTGTGGTGTAAATGTTGAGGTGTTGCATACAGTTTGACAAACATGCGAATTTTTGGCCGTGAATGAGGTTTCCGCGCAGCACTGCAAGACACTCGAATAGTTATATCGAGCCAGTCCATCTTGCTCGGAGGCTCCTGTGTAACCGGTTGGCTGCTACAGCCAGTAACTAGACGATCGAGTCCAGCGTGACGTGAAACAGCGTTAAGCAATAACCAATCAGCCGTGCGATGGCATCGTGTGCACGTCAAATGTCACCCCCCGACTCTGTAGGAATGCCGTCGCCGTGGCTGTGCACGAATTACGCGTCGAGCCAGCCACCAAGCGGCAGAATTTACGCGAAAAATTTCCTCCCATATCGGCGGCTGCCAGAGATGGATTGCCGATCGAACGTTCCCCTGAAATTTACACTTCCTATCGCAAATCGACGGGTCCTTGTTCAAAGTGTTTCCAATTCGAACAGGAACGAAACAACGCTTTTTCCTTCGACAACTGCACGTTCCTGGATGTTTACAGTTTCTGCAAATTGCAGGTTTTTATACGTGACAATCGAACGATAAGATCGAACTCTTCAATTAAATCTGTTAATATCGTAACAAACCTTTGGAACGCGTAATCGACATCTTCGATTTATCGGACTGTGAAATATACCACATTTCGACAATTGGCTGTCTGCACGCGTGCCGCACAATCGATCATATCAGTTCGATTCAATCTGTTATTTCTGTCCGAAACTGACCGATGTCTGGATGTAATTTGGAAAAGCTATTATTTATTGTTTAGCAAAGAAGCTTGTTGTTAGCCAAAATTGTGTAGTTTTTCAGAGTGGAATTTGGTAAAAGTATAGAGACACTTTTCCTCCGAAGAATCTCCGATTTTTAAAGAATTAATAGGTTTATTGAGATTCACAAACACAAAGCGCCGCAGCCACGTTGTCATTTGCGAAAAGCTCAATATGATCAACTTAATAACCTCCTGAAGTCCTATCATGAGTGCATCATAAAGATCGATGACGCAGCTGTGGCGTCATGGGACTGTGATTACGAGAGTGCGGATCTTTATGCATTTATAGCAAAATTGAGTAGACGAAATTCAGAATTGTTGGAAAATTTCTAAAATTGAAGAAGTCAATATATGATTTCTCCTCTATTAAAATCATTAAGGGAAGAGATAACGTTCAATTTAGTTTCTATCCGTTGCAATCTATGCAGACAATTTTTATTTTGCATAAAGATCCGCAGTCCAGTGCCAACACGTTGTTTCGCAACAATATATCCACAATTGGATTTCATATATTGTTTATAATATAGAAATTATGTTCATTCATGAATTGAGCAACAGATTTTCGAAGAGTTTATCAACCGAAATAAAGCAGCCACGCGTGGCGTATTCCGCGAGCAAGATCAATAATCATTTCTGCGGTAGAAAATTTGCATTCTCGAGGCGGAGAGGCTGGTTTTCCCTCGTTGGATGCGACCCTTCCTCGGACGGCGAAGGGTGCGTCATTAGGGAAGATGATTGTGTGTCGGGCCCACGTCGGGCCGATTACGCTCGGTGTCAGCGTCGCGGACGAGCCTGTGATTGGAAACCGCGTTATCCGGTCAATCGTGAATATATCGGGCGGGCCGATGCGTTTTTAGCGTAATTCGGCGACCAATCGGCAGCCATGGCACCAGCGTCGAGGCTTATCGGAGGGGTTGAGGCGATTTGCACGCCGGTATGACATTTGACGCGCTCTCGATGCGCACACGGCTTATTGGTTATTGCTTAACGTTGTTTCACCGGCCGGCTGATTCGAGACTCCCGCGCTATGCTTTTGACGACGAACAAGGGACATTCTCGGGTATCGATCACCCCAACGATATTTCGACTAATTGTTTTGAAAATTAACGCGTCGACGGACCGACAACCACCCGTAATAATTTCACGACGTAGCCAACCTGGATTTTATATATTGTTATCTATAAATCAACGTATAATTAAGTTGTTTTTTATAGGACATTTTGTCTTGAAGATTAATCGTAGCCCTTCAACGATCATTTGTCAGTCCGTGGATGACCTGGTTGTCAAACCATTAATGTTTCTTGTAAGTGCACTTCTGCTCGAAAATGTTAACTCTTGCTGAGTTTGAACTTTTTTTATTGGAAGCGCTGCAGCCACGTTGCAGCTCGCAAGAAGTTTAATACAGCTAATTTGAAAACCTCCTGATTAATCATTGATTACACACATTTCACTAGCGTTTCTTTTAATTCTTCTTTACGGGATATTTAGGACAGTCTTTTCAAGCTCTTTCTGTCAAAACCAAACTCGTAATAGATGTCGTTGATATCGCTTTTATTCGAAAAAAATAATTAAAACTTCGTCGACTATCTTTTACGTCCACTTTAAAATACAAGCAGCTTAGCTCCATCAATTTTTCAGAGAACTTGTCTCGACTTTTTCGGAAATGTAATCCATCTGCGATTTTCCTTATTCAGGTTGTTCGATATTCCTTTGATTTATAGTTCGGCAAACTTCCCACGAATTTCCAGCATCGGGTTGAAGCAATAAGTTTGATCGTCGCGCAGACTTTACCGTCGCTCGTCGCTTGCAGCGAGACCTGCCATCCCGATCCCCGGCAGCAGCATATTGTTATGCTAAAACTATGTTGTCGGTCGCTGCTAGAAAGCAGAAGGACGAGCTGGAAAAAGAGGCGGAGCGAATAGGACGCGGCGCGAATCGCAGAAAAGCACGATGCATAGGAATGGTGAGGAGAGTTGCGTGCTCCTGCGGCAACGATATATAAACGTCTCTGGCTTTGTTGCCGTAATATAACGCCGCTGACACTAAAATTCACGCGCTCCTGGCCTGCTCGTTCAAAGAAAATTCGCGCCGCCACTTTTTCCGAGTCGATTTTTCCTCCACGCCTGCTGAAATTATAAGGAAAATATTCTCATAAAGATAACGATACATTCAAGCCGACCTCTATGCGTTTACGGTGCATACAGACTTTGAATATACCAATAACATTTTTATTTCGTTCTCGGTATAAATAGATCTTTTATTTTAAGTTGTAAAAAGCGCTCAAGCTTTTTAATTTTTACGTGATTTTAAGATATGCATGAATTTTTAAAATCTGAACAACATTTTTATTTCGTTCTGGGTATAAACAGGTTCTTTAATCGACGAAAGAAATTCTCTCTCCGTTTGTTTTCTAAAAAACGACCTGAAGAAATTGCTCAAAGAAGGACTTATTAATTACTAAGTAAAATTGTAATACAGAGTAAAAGTTGTCGTTCGATGTCTACTTCAGTAATTGCTTCAATCTTCTTTGACTTAGTATTCCGTCCTAACGAAATCTGAAATTTTGAATTAAAATTCATTACCCGTGATAGGCTGAAAATAATACAACAGCATTCTTTGCTGACAGAAAATAATTTTTTATAAAATTCGTTCTTTTAAAATAGAAGTTTCGCAAGAAACTTGGAGCAAGATTCTCGGCGAAACCTGGGCTCGATTTTGGCAGATCGGGCGCAGATTAAACTCGGAGACATTAGGATGGGGTCCGGATCCTTTGTTTCGGATTGAAAAATTCCACAAAACGCGATACCGGCGGCGAGTTCTTGCCGGGCTTTGTAGCCAGGGTTATAACACGACCGAGGGTATAATACGGCCGCGCGGCCGGCCGTTTAAATAAAATATCTCAATGGAACGGCACGGATGACCGCGGTAAAATCCGAATTTTTCAACCGATTCGAATTACGTCCACTCATCCGTGATAGATTTATGATCAACGGGATATATGCATGTATCTCGTCACGGGTGCGGAGGCATTTGTAGTTTTTAATCGCTTTCAGAGACAAGCGCGGTGCACGCGTCGAAACAACAGCTCCCCACACACCCTCGCCATGTGTACACCACTGTATACTCTTACGCACACCCCTGAACACACCCCAAACCCCTTTCTTCCCACCCTCGTGTGTTCATCGGTTATCGCGGCCGCTGCTTCCATTTCGCGTCCATGCCGGAATATCTGTCAGTGAGTAGAGTAGAGATTCATATCCGGCGGTCCACTAGAAACGAGCCATTAATATCGTTCATCGACTGAATTTTATATAAAAAAAGGAGGGAGCGCAAGGAAACGCGATGCATTACGGACTCGATCGCGCGCTGCATTCCGCCGCGGCTCAATGTTTTCTTCGTTCCCATTCAACGGCGATCTCCATTCAAATACGGAAAAAATTCGATATCGGAGATGTTCGGGTACGTTTCTGAATCTCGCGCTCTCCCGCAAGAATCGAAGTTAGTTATCGTAGCTATTTCGTGGTGGATGTCTAATCGAAACTAAATTTTTTCACATCAATGGACTTGCGGTTTTATACAAATTTTTGTGAAATTGCGTTAACAGCGTGTCATTAAAATTAATTGGTGAACGTTGCTCTATAAAAATGAGAATATTAATGCTTTAATAAGGAAATGTATTCCATCATTCTCTGTAAAAGCATTTCTACAGTTTCAATAATTGTGAAATAAAGAACGGGTTAGATTAGTGTCAAATCTATCCGGCTCTAAACGTCCGGGTTCTGATTCAGGAGATGAAAGTCACTCGAAGGAGAGCCCGGAGCGTGTGATCGAATTTTTAATATCGTAAAACGGTGGCAGGCCCATAATTTCGCTGTTCGGGTCCCGACAAAAGCCAACGGAGAGGTCGTTGTTCCGTCGCTCGTAGCCGGAGCGTTTGATGGATCGCGGTTAATGTCCGTCGGAATTGGGTCGTCCGATGTTTCGTGGGCGACGAGCGATCCCGTCGGCGCCGGGTTCAACGCGACATACAGGGTGTTTCTGATCTTGCGAACGTGCGGACTACTATTTTTCATCGTCTCCTTCGACCCTGGAACAATAAACTTTTTTGGCGATAGCAAGTATTAATTTACTTATTTAAATTTTCATTATGGGCACAGATAAAAAAAAGTTAAAATCGTGACCTGTTTCTTCGAAACTCCTAGCAATAGAAATTTAAAACAAAATTTTGTTTGCACATTACCTAGTAAACTAAACCTTTTAACATCTAAGAAGAAACTCGAGTAGTTTGGCCCAAGTTTAAAAGAATTATTAATAGACAGTGAATTTTATGTATTTATGACAAAAATGAGTAGGTGTAATTTAAAACAGTAAAAACATTAGAAGAATTTAAAAATACTCTCGCATCATTTTCAATAAATAATAATAAATAAATGTCCATTTCACTCCAGTTTGTAGCAATTTTGGTAAAAAAAATTCATTCTGCGTAAAGATTCGCTGTCTAGTTATTAGTAGACTGCGGATTTTATGCATTTATGACGAAAATGGACACGTACAATTTAAAGCAGTGGACATGTTAAAAATATTCAAGGACATCAAGGTATTAGTTTCAGTTTAATAGGATAATTAAAAGAAGAATACAATCTTTATCTGGCTCCTGTGTACTGCAATCAATGCGAACATTTTTTATTTTGCATAAAGTTCCGCAGTCTGGTTATTAGACACAACGTGCAGCTCACCACGTTTTATTTCCAAATTTCAATTTCATTTCACACAGCAAACGCAATTTCTCTTGAAAAGGATCCATATCCGGATCGAAACGTTGAGAATAATTTAAAAATTTGCAAAATTGCTTGATGGTCAAAATTAGATCGAACCTATGCACAGAAACCATTAAAAAGTTTATTCTAGTTATTAGTGTGTAAAGGGTGTCCACTTAATTGTTCCCGCGACTGTAAGTGTTAACCTAAAATCGAGGAACCGAAAGAGGAAAGAATTTCGCACAATAAATTCCCCGCCTCGAGTCGTCGTTTCCGTGGCATGACGCGTATCCTCTTTGACGAAGAAGTGGGTAATGGAGTTCGAATAGGATCGCGTAGGCCGGAGGGCGTGCGCGCGGATTCGTGGAACGTAATAACGCGGAGAGGTCTGGCCGGCCTTTGCGGCCGTAGCTTATTCTAATCATCGCGACCGCCTGAAATTAAAGTCCGGCTTGTAATTAACGCGTCGCAGCCGCCGGAATATGCGGATAATCGCCGTTAAATTACGGGAGTTCGCGTGGCGAGGCCGCCCCCGCGAAACGGGGTTGCAGACGTAAGGGAGGATTGCTCGTTCCGCTGACCAACGGCCAGGAAACCCAGAGAAACGGCACCAGGTTAGGTATAATAAGTCGTAACGTCGGACTTTCGTCCTTGCAAGCATACTGAGACCCGCGAGATAGCCGAGAGATATCGCGCTTTTAATGATCGGCGCCGCGATTACGGCCACCTTTCGCTGTCGAATCGGCTCAGCGAAAAGAGGAAATTAAAACAACCGGCTGCGGGAAACTCGGCCGGAATATCCTCGCGAAAAAAGTGGTTAATCGACACTTATAACGATACCAGCCCTTCCGATCGGAACATTTTTCTGTTTAACGAAGCCGCTCAAATCGATTGACTAGCTTCGTTCTCGCATGTTTTAAACAGGGAAATTAATGGCCCGACGAATCGTGATCGTTCCAGCGTGACTTTATTTCAATCGTTTCTCAGCGATTCGCTTTGTGTGATCTCATAAAATCTGATCAATCAAGTTATTATCGAGCGTTCTGAATATACATAAATTGCAAAGCGAGCTTTGAGCTGATTTCAGCCGTACAGCCAGCGGTATTTTCTCAGCCTCGTATCGCTGCTAAACGTACTGTTGCTGTAACGATCGGGGTGTGCGAATACGTCAGACGAGGATCGCAAATATTTTAACCGCAAAATTTTAGTTCACTCTGGGCCCTTGTTGTCACCTTTTCTGGACGAGTCTATTATTTATTTAGGCCACTGAATCGTTGCATTAGGAAATATTTCAAACTATCGTGTTCAAGCTAAGAAAAATATTTACACAATGTTTGAAATTTTTTAGTAATGCAGCAACTTCTTGCATCCCATTCCAGAGACTTTGAACTATTGTTCAAGTTAAAACGATTTCTGAAATTCCAGAGAGTTGAAACTATCATTCAAGCCAAAAAAAGAAAATGTTTGCGAAATGTCTGGTGATTTTACAGAAATCCAGCAACTTAATTAACTCCTTCGAGATCAACTGTCTTGGACAAGGAAAGACGAGCGGCCGATGCGTCCGGCAGCAAGGAGAATTCGAATTTCACCGGAGAAGGAAAAATTTCAGCGTGAAGGAAAAATCGAAACAGCCGTCGATATTTCATTCTCGAAACGGCGGATTCAATTAAACATGGACTCGCCTAAGCCAAGTCGAGACTGTCATATTTCGCTGCGCGGCGGTCGTCGAACGTCGAACAACCCTTCGGGACGAGCGGCAATCGATGCACAGAAAGCTGCCGGTGTCGAGAACCTATCCCGGCTTTGAGCCCGATAACCGTGTTTTTTCTTCGTCAAACAGATCCGCGCCGGTTTCGCACGGAACGGGCTGTGCCCCCGCCAGATAACCGCGAATCAGCCGGTCCAGGCCGGCAAAGAATCGAAACGCGATCAATACGCGTAAGTCACTCGAATGGAAAGCTCAGATAGAGCAGATGAAACAAACACACATGGGGAGATAATGCCCCCGGGGTAGAGATGCGGGGGCGAAAGACGGTTTCGCGCCCGTTCTCGCGATACGTCGCACCAGCTCCATTATAAACGTCGGCGTTTTGGCGCGTTCGGTGACGCTGAAGCAGCCTGCTGACTAAATATTGGCGATGGGCGTGATCCTTCTCAATTAGTATCGATTCCTAACAGCGGAGTATGATTTCAAGGTACGCGTGAGCTCACACAGTCAGTCTCATAATTCATGTCTTCTAATAATGTTATGTAAAAATGTTAATACGATTTAACCCCTTGCCGTACCATTTTCTTTCCAGTTACAGTGATCAAAACGTCTTTATACCCAAAAATGTCGTAGAAGGGAAAAGAAAATTTATATTTTTTCTATGACTACATTTATTTGAATGCTTAAATATTAAAATTTTATTTCAACTAAAAAGAAACGCACAACATTCATATTTGTTAAACTTTGTTTAAATCTTCACGGCGAGTCTGACTCGTTAAAATGCGGCAAGGGGTTAATGAAAGGGTTTTAATCTCTCAAAAATAGTTCGTTAGAGTCAAAACAGAAAATAATTGATAAAAAATTATCTATCGGTAATTTAGTATAAATCGTGACGATTATAAATAATTTTAGAAAATCTTTTTCCATATCTTCGAGAATAGCTAACATACAGTCCAAGGACGTGAAAGCAGGTCAAAGCAGACATTTCAGACTGTAAAGTAAGCACAAACAGAATGTTGTAAAATTTTCTTAAAATCAATTATAATCTAATCATTACCAAAAAAAGTATAAAAACGTTCTGCGACGGATGTCACGTTTCCAGGACGCAGTTTAATTTCGACGTAGCGCAATTCCGTGCGTGCGCGCGATTTTCCATTCACCCCAAAAACAAATTACAGCCCGCTAAAGTGAATTCCAAGGCGGAATACATTCTTAGCGGAGGTTTCCGCGAGTGTTCCGCGTCTTCGGTAATAGATTCCAGTGTGTTGGCACGCCTGGCGAAGGGAGCTCGCCTCGAGGAGGGAAAACAATACCGCGGCACGTTGTACGTATTGCGGTAACTTTGCGAAATCCTCCGTCTCGCTTCGCGTTGCCTTGAAAAGCGGAAGTTTCCGAACGGAATCGCGCGACTCGGCCGATTAGAAAAGAGGCTTCGGAAATTCAGTTTCCTCGGCGTGTACACTTCGACTCGCCCCTTCTGCCAAAAAACAACTCTTGTTGACTGGACTACTGATTTTTATGCAAAATAAATCGAAGTTAGATGTTAATGGGCTTCTTCCAATATATTTAATAAGTTCAATATATTTCTAACAATGAAGAACGCAAAAACCATTGTCAACAAAATTTTCTGAACATGTGGAGTTTGCTCATTCTGTAAATTATCTAAAAAACAAATATATTAATTTCTATATGAATTTTTTCTTCGTGTATGAATTTTATCACAGCACTTATCTGAATAAGAAAATAAGAATAATAATGATCGAATAATTTCTTCCAGGGGTAATATAATAAGCAGACTACGGATCTCTATAAAATAAAAACTTTCCATCTGAATCGCAAGAAACTGGGGCGAAATAAAAATTTAATTTCTTCCTTAATACATTTCATAGGTTAAAAATAATAAAATTGTACCTTTAAATTCTGCGAATGTTTTTGCTACTTTAAATTACACTACCTATTTTTCTCATAAATGCATATAATCCGCAGTCTAATAATAAGAACTACAATGAAGCAAGATTGAACATTCGTCAGACAAATTTTATAAACATGCATTTTTACCAGAGAAAACGGTATCAAAGAGTCGGCGATCACCTGCACGCGACGGTATTGCAACGTAGTGACCGATAGCGCATCAGCCCGAGCAATTTCATTTCTAATCTCCGCGTTTAAATACGTTGTTCCATAATTCGGTTAAATTAAATTTTTATCAGCCGCGTTATATGTCCCGGTGTACACGTGATCTCGGTAACGACACTCCTAAGTTTCCACCGCAGCCGCAGCAGGTTTAATTTTTGCCGTGGCGTTTATGAAGATACGTAAGCAGGGTGTAATAACTATTCCGCATGGGGAACGTGTAAGCTTTTGCTTCGCGTCTTAGCGCACAGCGCTCTGTGTGGAAGTATGTGTGAGGACACTTTAGCCCCTTATTCCAGAAAAGTTTCCAGCTGTCTTAGTACTTAAACGACACATGGGCCTGTTAAAAAGGACGGTAATACGGCCGTTCTAACTTACTGTATGCAGGCTACGAAGCGCTCGTAACTTTAGAAGCTAATTTGGAAAACTGGGACGATTATGCCAACGGAGGAGAAAAAGGAAGACCGCGACGGTAATAGACCGAGCGGGTATGGCAGAAAATGAAAATAAAATTGCACGATCAACGAGACTTATCATCCACGTTCTTATAATTACTATTAGAAGACTCCGTTGCACACGTTCGGTAATCAACGGATGGAGCACGAATGAAAGAGAACGGAACGTTTATGCTGATAACGGCGATAAAGAAAGCAGAACAATTAGGGAAAAGCTATTTCGCTTATTGTTATTAAACCCGACGCTTAATGCCGCAATTAGAGCAAGCTTCCTCGCGTTCGTAAATAGCGAGAGGAATATTTATACGCGATTAAACTTTATAGATTATCTTCATAGGTTAGACTGCAATCTTATTTTATTTACAAGATATTTTTCTTATTGACCACTGTCTACATTGATAATTTTAGGGGTTGAGAATTAATTACCCTTGTTAATTAAGGCACTGCAGTATTTCCTAAAAATTCTCAATATAATTTTGGAGGGTTTCTAACATGTTTCAATCCACTTTTCACTCTCTTAACACTTTAGTAGGGAAGTATATTTTTGTATAAAATGGCGATCATGTAATCGCACTTAGCTAAGAATGAAAAGGACGTTATTGATGTTCTTCTCTTCATTGTTCCCGAGTCCAACTCGCCGGTTTTTTAATTAGTCGAAAGACTCGGGAATTCGCCCGAATCCATAGAAATTCAAACAATGGGTGTGCCTAAGCAACTTCTGCATAACGAAGCCTTTAATCCAGTGACGATAGCAGCGGAGTCCAGCACTTTCTCCGCGCACCCGTCCGATCCGCCAGGTTTCTCTTTGACAAGCACGCGATGCGTGAACCAATAAGATGTAACCAGACCCAGGCTCCAAAAGCGGAAACGTAACTAGTGTCCGTTGTAAATCGTTAATTTAAGAGGGGAGAACTAGTTTGACTTAAATATTGACTCTCCCGGAGTTAACGCGAGCCAGCCTCTCAGCGGCAGTAAGGTCGCGTGTGTATTTAGCCCTTCTCGGACGAGCCTCTCCGCGCAAAGAGGAATCTCTCCCTCTCTTTCTTTCTCTCTCTCTGTCGCCCACTCTCTGTGCAGAGTATCAGAGAACGAAAGGGAGATGCGCAGCCACGAAAGAGAAGAGAGGTTGTACAGTCCGCCTCGTAAACATTGCCAAAATGCATTTAGTTCGTGATCCGAGCCTCTTATTTTGATTCTGTGACCATTTTGTCTTGTTTCAATAATACAATAGTATCTCTAGGATTTTGTGCAATCTGTTTATAAAAGAGCAGGTTTTCCAATTCTTGAACTGACGGTAATTAAAATAGTGAAAATAGTGAATATTAAATAATAATTAAATAATAATTAAAATAGTGAATATATTTTACAATTTTTGTGTCTATTTTGTGTACATAAACAAATATACAAATTCTGATTTCATTTCGCATTTTCCTCCAGAAAATACTCTTTTGTCTGGTCTAATTTTCGCTTATTATAAAAATTATATTCAAGAGCATAGTTTTCAAAATTTTCAAGAGTTCAAGGTATGCTTTTGTGACATGTAACAGTTAACATCAAAATAAACCGAAAAGACTTCAATTCACTCAAGAATCGTAAAATGTAATTCAAGTTAGATTAAATACTGAGGTTTGAGAAATAGAAAATCTTTGTACCGATTACTGTAATAATTTGCTTCTTGTGGTAAGTTTTCGAAGCAGCGGAGAGTTAGTGTAGCGTGTCATTTATGAATGAGACTGTACAGCCACGACTAGCATGCACAGAAGCGAACAAGGCCGCCAGTAGAATAGTCCGTCTGTTGTCAGACGGGCTGACCTCACGGTAAACATTTCCCTGTGAACGTCGCGTCGGCTGCTTTCAACCCGGTATTGTTGTTACTACTTAACCGCTGGTTGTTGCTACTACTTACGCCTTGGTGAGTTTGTTTGTTCAGATTTAAGTTTGGTTTCTGCAATTACGAACGTGGACGCGCTAATTCTTCGAAAGTAAACCGTTTTATAGTACATCATTATTCATATGTCACCGTAACCAATAAACTCATAACCATAATCGAATAAAATTTTCGAAGACATTTTTAGACGCTTCTTAGTTGAAATTTTCCAAAAAAATCTCTCACAGTGTTTGTCACGATTACTTAGCAATTTTTGTTACTTTGCACTTTCGTATCTTCACTTGAGCAATATTAAACGAACACGAGGGAAAGCAATTTACAGAAATCGATACAGTAAACTTTATGCTTCCGTGAACATGCTTCATATTACCTTCTGTTCTGTGCGGATATGTGTGGCGAGAATGGCAAAGAAACATGAGTGAGAGGAAAAATGTATAATGTAAATTTGGTTGAACGAGATAAAGAAACGAGTGTGCATGAGGGAACGTTTTGTTTGGAAAATTCGGCAGCCGTTAATTGAACATCATTTGTGTTACACGTAATATTTTGTCAGGTATAATACATTTATAAACATTGATAATTCCATCCACTGTTTGAACATGTTCCACGTTACCCACATTTCCGCAGGTGAAATCTCATCCGAGGCTCCAGATGCTTGTTAAAAAAAAAAAAAAAAAGAATAGAGAGAAGGGAGAAAGAAAATTAGAGAATGTCGGTGTGTAGTTGGATCGGTAATTAAAAGGCCAGGGACCGAGGAAACGCGGCGAAACGAGGACCCTTTAGAGAAGTAGAAACAGTCGTTGCGACGTCACCAGCAGCAGCCGCGTGCTGACGGGAAAGTTATTGCTCGTATAGTGGGACAGAGCTCCGGCAAATAGTGATAATAGTCGAAAGTTCGTTGTGGATTCGACCCGGGTGACCATACACGAAGCAACTTCCCTGTCTGCCAGCGACTAACCTTTACCGCCGAATTATACAGGCGACCGATTCCTCGCATACGAATGCTCGTTTCCACAGATGGACGATTTGTTTCGATCGGCACGGACCGGCGAGCGATTTAGTTATTATCATGCATTAACGGTTCGACGCGAGAACATTACATTCACCAAGTTGAACCGCGGGTTTTAGGCGAGCCGGACGAATAGAGCAAAGTGACCGAACACGATGTCGTGCATCTAAATGGCGCCACAAATAATGTCTCGACATAGTATAACTTTCGTGGAAGAGATGCGCAAGATACACTACAAAAGAAAGCACACTGTGCAAAAGAAAGAAGCATCCAGTATAATTATTAGATATAATGACAAACTATATCTTTACTATTAGATAATCCGCAATAACACATATTCTCAAAACTATTCAATTAAACAGCGAAATCCGATTTCAAATCTTACTGTGTTCTTATTTGATTTCTTACGCTTTTCTATTAGATATGGTCGGGCGCTTCTTCCTTTTGCACAGTAGTGTATATGGAAAATTCACTGGCCAAACCTTTCTATTTTTAACACTCCACCGGCATTACATTAATTTTTATTGTACAAGTTATTAAACATTTTATTTAATTAACACTTGTTAGTTAGAGACTTTAATAATATCAGAATTTTTTCAACGTTTTTTATAGTCTGGAACAATAAAATGTCAGCCACTTCAGCAACAAATATCGCCGGCGGAGAGTTAATTGTTGCTTCATGAAACTGTTGCGTACTATACGATGCAATCAAAAATTTGATCTGTAAAAGAAACACCTTGCATTATCATGTATCACGTATGTATGTCCGATACGCGAGGAAAAAGCATCGTTCCTCGATAATATTATGACGACTCGCGCTCTAAGGCCAAATATATAAAAACCGCGGACAACCAGGCCATCGTTCGAATAATCCGTTTTGGAAGAAACAGTTAGCGTTCGCACTCGACAGAGAACAGTCAATAAAGCATTTCCACATTTTACACGTTTCGATCTTTCCTGAGAAACCCTTCCACTCTACAGATCTAACAAAAAGGATCAAGATTAATTTTCCACCGATACTGTACGTTCATAATCGTCCGGATATTTCGAATAAAATTTTCACTATTCTGGGAACACTTCAAACAAGGTACTATTTCAAATATTATTTTAGAAACTTTTCCTGACAAATAAAATATTTTATTACCAGAAGTGCACGTACGGCGCCATCACCAAACAGCTCCAGAAGCAACCCAAGGGACTCTCGCTGCCAAGTCCACGGACCCTCGAAGCATGGGCTAACAAACCTCCCGAAATCTTCGCCGACATTAATGCATCGGGCGATCATCTGGACCGAATAGCCGAATATCTGTCGACTCGTTCGAAACGCGAAACGGCTGCTGGGCGGGAGGATCTTTGCTGAAAGCTGCCAAATACCCGGCGAGCATCGTGCAAATTCAGCGGCGGTAGTCAGCCGGGAACAGATAGCGGCGGCAGTGGCAGTGGCGGCGATGGCAGCGAAATTCCGGATATGGTACACGCGTTTCAGAGGCACGTTAAGTGCACCTAAGCAAATGCCAGGGCCCTTTCTCGAAAACGTCGCGGGGTTTACGTTTCGGCTCGTCCGTTTGCATTCCCGGTTCCGTCGGCGAATATTTCCCGCGGAAAGAACTCGGGAGAGGGTTCTTTCTCGCGGGCTGCAGCTCCAGGGCAGCGTCGAAGCCCACGCTTAAACCACCCCCGAACCACCCGCGCGCCTCCCCGACAGGAAGAGCAAGCGGACCAGAAGAGGAAAGAGCATCTTCAGAGACGTTTTGAGAGGCGACGTGCATAATTCACGGGTAATGCCGTGAGTGTGCGCGAGCCTCCCCTCTCCTCTCACGCTTTCTCTCGTCTTCCCTCCCTGCTCTCGCCGAGTTCCATTACGCCGAAAGTTCCCAGTGTTATTACTATTTACCCAATTCTCGAGCCGGTTGTTTGCGGCCCTCGCGGAACCGTTGTTCTCGAGGATGCCGCCACGGCTCGCGCGTGTCAAGGAAATTACGAACGCTACAGCCGCTTGCTTACTCGGGAAAGAACTTTCAGTGTGTCGCATAAATTCAGAACGATCTTCTTCTGTTTATTTTGTTTCCTTGAAAATTTCGCCCAGCAGTCGGCAAAGCAGTTGGTAAAAATAGATATTACACTAATATTTAATATATGATTTTTCACTTCATTTTATAATTATTAGTCAAATTAATCCACGCAATACATAATAAGCAGAAAAATCAATTTAGGATTGTAAGGGAAAGCCGAGCCGTTGTAAGGAGAAGTCGTATTTATTTGTATTAAGAACGTACGGATAACCAATTGTTGACAGACGTGTTTGTCGCGGTTGCTCGTTTCGATCTGATCTTCTTTTTGCGATTCGTTGGCGATCGTAACTCTACTGTTAATTACGATTCTTTGTTATTACGAATTCAGTCATATATAGGGCTGCCTATTAACACGCACACATACAATACACATATACATCATCCGTACTTTAACCCTATAGAATTTAGAATTTTCATTTAGTAATGGTTGTATGCGCTACAATCTTCCAATAGAATGAATGTCTAATTAATACATTAACACAATATTTTGGCTGGAATACAAATTGGAGATAAACAACTTCACCGGTAGTGAATTTAATTAATTTCAATCGCTTAACGAATTAGTAACTCGATTGTTTCATCTGGAACAATCTCATGAACTTTGCAAACTTGCTTCTCCAGTCGATAACGCGGCAACCGGATGCAAGAGGTATCCGAAGAAGAAAAAAGAATAGAAAGAAGCGAAAATAAAATACAGAGAAGAAAAAGCAAATAAAAGACGAAGAAGAAGAAGTTAAAGGGGTTGGTTGTCATGGCAGGGGCAACCTGTGGAATTTCGCGATCCCTTCAACCCCCGAAGCAGGGACTTGAAAACTCGTTTGCAGAAAGTCGCTCGACCGGAAGTGGTTGGTATGTGCGAGCAAGCGGCGACAGTCAAAGGCGAAGCCGAGGGGAGCGGCGAATTTTCGTCAATCGCATAAACACACCCTCTTTTCATCCCCCTCCGGCAGAGTTACCATCATCGTGACGAATCATCTTGACCCTGCGAAACAGTATCCTAACGACCGTAAGCCAGAATTGTTGCGGAAGCATTGATAGAATCAATTTAATTACAATAATTTTTCTTTTAGAATTATTGTTTAGAATAGTGTTAATAGGCTTACTAAAGCGTACCAAACTCTCAGAAACATCTTTAACACTAAACCTACCGAGGCTTAAAAGTAACTGGTACATGTTCCTTTATAAAAATGACAAGCTTGATTTTATTTAGACTTTATGCAGCTCCTATTGTAATATGTGCTCTACTAAAGATATCTATACAATCATTTCTTATGAAATTATTTTTATTATATCAATAATCGTAAAATAAAAAATCTGGAATCGGTCATTTTGACCGGTGATGGTAGGTTTAGTGTTAAGAATATATTGTCAACTATGGAACCGTAAGAGAACCGTAAGAGGAAACAATTTGCGCAAAGCGTCAAACTACGGAGGCCCATTAGCCAGGTTCAAAAGCCACTTTTCGGCGATGTTCGACAAAGTTTTCAGAGCTCGGTATCGTCTCAGTATCGCGGTTGTATAAAACGCGTCCCATTAGCCGCATCAAATTATAAAACTGAATGAGTACGGTCCTCGGCAGTGCGGGCAAGACAAAAAAGAGGTCTCCGAATGTCGCCAATTACGGAGCTTCTTATCTCCGGCAGTGTAGCGATCCTCGGTCGTCTACGGTCGTTCTCGAAGGGCTCGTAAAAGGTAGCCCCGTGGAAGATTAAGCAATGAAAAGTGTCGGGAGTATGCGAGCCACGTTGCCCGAGCGCTTCGTATTTAGCCATTCGAAGTAATCGGCCATTGAGGTCGCCGATTTATATCTCGTTACGGCCGAGATGGTCCGGGGCCGGCATTGTTCGCGGGCCCACGACAAAGTGGCCCTCCTTCTAAGGTAGATCTCTCTAATCTGCGTGCGGGGGTGGATGTTCTTATCTACCGGTTCTTTCCTTCAAGCTCCGCCCATCCCACCAGTTCCCGCCTTGTTCCCTTTGTCCCCGGTTTTCTTCCGCGCACGGACCCCTAAAAAGGATCGTCGAGAGACTCGGCCTCCTTCCCCACAACCCTCCTTCTCGTTTCATCGCGAGAGAAACAAACGAAACTGGAGGAAATCGCCTTTGCCGTGACAGTATTCACTTTTCCATCCCCTCCCGCCCTTCGGTGCGTTGGTTTCTGTCTTTTTTCTCCCGTGTCCTTTCGTCTGCTTCTTCGACGAAGAAGAAGGAGACTGCTTTTTTCCCTCTGCGTTCCCAAACTCCCTTTTCTTTTTTGGTCGTTTCGCCTCCTCGTCCCACGCAGCTCGCTCGAATTCGTTTGCCGGCGGGATGAAAGGAAAGCCCTTCCACCCCTGGAGACTCACCCAGGGAAAAAACGACACCCTCCTCGCGCGGAATATACTATATATACGTGCACACGCGTGTCTCGAAGTTGCTTTGCATTCAGCCCTGCATCCCCTGATCCCCGGATGAAGGAAATTCTGAATTGTCTGTACTCGATACAGACGATACGCCCGCTGGATGCTGGAGGAAATAAGGGACGTCGACACTGATGTTCCTCGCTGCGAGGTTTTTGGCGAGCCAGATTCGCCTGGTGGCTTCTCATTAATCCTCGATCTACCAAGGGGGACACTTTGTCCTCACAATGCCATTAAAACACAAATTCTTTTCAAAATTAATGTCCGGTCGACAACAAAGGTCATTAGCCACACTGTACAATTTTCCGACAGTTGCTTTTACATGAGTTGATTGAGAAGGAGAATATGATATCGAAGGAGGTGGCACGAAATTTCAGTACTACAAGTCAACGACAAGCCA